>CM053783.1:626324738-626924738 GCA_028749045.1 Cupressus sempervirens
TATTCTAAGTTTTATTCAAGATGACTTGACAATGTGTAAGGTGTAAATAGAAGGTCAAGTTGAGAATTTAATGTGTGGAACATAATATAGAAGATTTGATGATGCTTAGAGGAAGTGAATTGGAAGAATAAGTAGCATATCCTTGTTGAGATACAAAGATACATTCAATCAAAAGAGATCAAGTATACAAGCTATAATTGAGATCTATAATCAGCAATTCAATTGCATCAAAAATTAGGTCATTTCATTTTTACTCTCTAACCATTGTAGCAATGATCTAAATCTCTTAACCGAGTTGGCTTAACAACTATTTGTAAATCCTCTAATAAGGTGACATTTATAGATTGAATTGTCTTTAAAGACCTCTGACAAGGCCACTCCTAACAGGGTGATTAAATCCTCTAATATGGTCACACCTAACACTATGTTTTGTAACCTTTAATAGGGTTGGCTCCTAATAGGGCTCACTTCAAAAGAGTGAGAATGAGTAACTAGTTGCAATTGGTGGTTTTTCTCAAATTGAGTTTCCATGTTAAATCTTGGTGTCAATTGTGTTCATGATATTTTATTTATGTGCATGAAACTAAGTTAAGTAAGATTAATCATGGATAATATCTTAAATTTTTCATGTTAACTAGTTGTTGTGTTATTTTAGTGTTTACCAAGTTACAACATTTGCTAGTGTAAACTAAGTGTATGTGTATTTTTCAAGTTATAATAGACTATAGTTTAATTAGAGTTTTGATTTGTATTGACATCTAAGGGATCTAGGATTTATTTTAGTGGTAATTGATTCACCCCTTCCCTCTCAGGTACACTTATATTTCCAACAATTGGTATCAAAGCTTTTTGTTGCATGCAGAAAAGGTTTCAAGGACCTAAGCTAAAGATGAGGATGTCTTATAGGAGGGAGATTCCAAAGCTGAATAGAGATAACTTGAAGGCATGAAAAGAACTAATGATGATGTGAATATCCATTGTCAATTATCCAATCAGAATTCTTTTCAACTCAAAAAACTAGAGCTCTTTCTTCTCTTATTTCTCTATCCAGATCATCTTCCTTGATAGCCACAAATCCCAATTCATCATCACTTTCACTTTGATCCTTTTCATTAGATTCCTCATCTTCATATGCATACAAAAAATTTTAGGTCTTCTAGGTCTAAACTTTCCCTTATACTTTTTCTCTTTTCTAGGACACTTAGATGCATAATGATTGAATTTATTACAAGTCCAACATTTAAAGATATTCTTACCATATTTTTCTTTTCTCACAAGAAGGGATATACCTTCCTCAATCTTCTTATCTTCATCAAATCTTCTACTACTATAAAAAATCCCCATGTGTACTCGAACTCCTTGAGAGACTTGGCCAAACATTTAGAGAATTGAAAGTTGTCTCCACTCTTGCTAAATCTCCAGAATATCTCAAATCAATTTATGTTTCTTCTAATCTTCCAACCAACATTTCCTTGGTAAAATCCTTAGTGGAATGTATTAATAGCTGAATCATCTAAGCTACTTGTTTGAATGGTAGTGTCAAATTTTTCAAGATCTTCCATACTAACTCATCTTCTTCCTTGGTTCCAACATTCAACTTCCTACAACAATTTTTGATATCCTATCAATATAGTTTCTTATAAATTCATCTTCCATTATTTTAGCATCTTGAAATGAGCATATCCAATTATAAAATCTCATCCTCTTTGCATGTGTATCACCTTAAAAAGTAGATTCTAATGTTATCCAAATTTTATGAGATGTTTGAAGTGACTTTACCTAATTGTACTCAATTTTAGGAAGAATTGATAGTAATGCTTCTCTATCTCTCATGTTACACATGAATAGATCTCTCTCCGCTTCACTACATTCTTCAAGATTTGATTGTTCAACCATTGCCTTCTTGCCTTTCATCAAAATCTCATATCCTAGACCCATAGATAATAGATGATTTTTCATCTTCTCTTTCCTACTATCATAGTTGGCCCCATCAAATCTAGGACTATCCTTTCTAAAAAGATTTTCCATGGATCTCCCAAAGTTGTTAAGCTTACCCTTTAAAGACCTAGTGCTCTGATACCAATTGTTAGAATATATAGTCCACCAATATAAATAAGAGGAGGGGGGTGAATCAATTATCAAACTATTACCATAATTTCCAACCTTAGACAATCTTAAACATGTGAGAAATATAATTAGAAACCATAAGACATACACAATGACACTAGATATTTTAACTAGGGAAACTCTTGATTAGAGGGAAAACCCCAATGGGGATGGTACCCACCAAATGATGTACTAATATAAAAATTCCTTGTTAGAGGATGGACCCTATTAGGATTCTATGAATATATTTAGTACATATGAGTCCCTATTAGGGGACTTTGAATCCATGTTAGGAGATTCCAACCGTGTTAGGAGTTGTGGAAGACAGATGGACCCATAATCCAAAAAACTTTTGTGCAAGACCAATGAACCCACTATCTAAATGGTCTCTCTATTATTCCTTGTAGAATAATATAAATGAAATGTACCTCCTTCCTTCTTCTTTTTCCTCTCAACTATACTTCTAATACTTCAAATCTTGTAATTGGATCACAAAACTAGCATCTAATAACCCCTTGGATTGCTTACATGCATTAACCAAGCACTCTAATTCTTCTCGCACTTCATAACTGATACACAATACAATTCATATTAGAAACAAGGAAAAAATATTTCTTTTATACCATATCTTCAAAATAATTCCTTGAGTTAGCCTTGAGGCTTTCCCAATTAATTGTAATAAGATAATTAATTAATTAACAATTAGAATATCACTTTTAGCGTATAGTTTATAAAAAACTTCACACATGTGATACTAGGGCTTATACACTTTCTAATATCACCAGCTAACAATCCTCTATCACTAGTTGACTATGCATCTCTTCATTTTGATGATAAATAGCCAACAAACATCAAAAACCACTTTCCAAGTACTCTGTTTATGTACTGCTCTCTGTAAATCAAATATAACTTTTGTAAATCATCAACTTAGGTTTTGCACACTGAACCAAATTATTAGGACATAGTGTAGAATATGTCCATGACTGTGCATCACTAGACAATCAAACTATTGTCTATACAACTAAGATCTATGTCTGTGTGCTAGTCTTAATAAACTTATTGCTATTTTGACATGAATGAAAAATATAGTCATGAAAGAAACATGTCAATTCTCTCCAATGCTTAAGATACTCTCCCAAAGTAGTATCATCAACATTCATGCTAGTAGAGATGTGTTGAAGGGGAAGAATCTTCTAGTTTTATGAAGTTTTTTCATGAGGAAGCTAAGTTGAAATTGGAACAAAGTAATTAGAAACATAAGGAGCACATTGATAAGTCTAGGAGATATCATTTTTTTCAAATTGTTCATAAGGTGATTATTCATTTGAAGAGAGGAAAATTACATGTTGGAACATATAGTAAGATGAAAATGAATAAGTTTGGACCTTGTAAGATCTTGATAAATTTTGATAGTGGTAATTCTTATGAATTTGAGTCACTTAATGACATGGATATATTTTCCATATACGATTTTATTAATTTACACAAATAGCATGAGTCAAATGATGAAGTTGTTGAACTAGATGATTATCTTAAGAAGTAGATTGAAGAGGTTGGAAAAATATTGGATTAGAGAGTTGGTAAAAGTAGAAGAGGAAAAGATTACTATGAATATTTGGTGAAATGGAAAAATAGACTAGTTGAAAATGCTACATGGATTTCTCAATCTGAGTTGGATTCATCTCAGGTTGTGACATCTTAATGATCTAAGAGAATCATTCCTTTCAACCATGTTGCCTGATGCAGTAGCATCCTGGGTTGTCTTTCTATCCTCATCATTTTTCATTATGCCTATTGGAGCCGAGTGCTAGTGGTTTCCAAGTTGATGTTTCTATCGAGTTGTTAAATGTTGGTCGAGTTACTATAGCTACTAATGGTTGAGTTACTATAGCTAGTGATGACTGAGTTACTATAGCTATCCATTATTGGCTAAGCTATCTAGGGTTGGTTAAGTATTCCTTCATGTTCCAAGTGAGTCTGATATTTACTGATGTTGGATTTCTTCATTTACTAAGTTTTTCTATGATTGGTTCTTAGTTTGAGTTGACTTATGTAATTAATTTGGATCATGAATTTAATGTTTTAATCTTGTCTTGGGATGCATGAAAACCCTTTTAATGTTGACCTTTCTATTATGTAATGATATAGAATCTTTTGTAAGCCATTTTGGAAAGTATAAATAGGTTTATCTAGTTTATATTAGGGAATAATTTAGAGAGTTGAGAGAAAATGTTCTTGGAATAGTGAGTTTGAAGCTAGATCATGGATTTTGAAGTTGTATTTTTTTTTTCATAACATAGAAGGCCTTATGGATGGGCATGTATAGAAATAATTAGATGAATTAATAAATCATTTTGAAGTTCCTTCTCTCATTGGTGTTGTTTGCCTTAGTTGTGTTACTCAACAAGGTGATTGGATAGTTAGGTGCACTTATGGCCCTAGCTTTTTAATCTGGCCTCCTTGCATCAATTAGAAAGATGGATAGGGTTCCCTTGCCACCAAAGTGTAGGGATAAAAGTAAAGAGGATCTATTATGCTACTCACAAAGTAGACCATGTATGATAGTGAGCTTCTAAGAGGTAGGCTAATACTATTACATGGCATGGAGAGACATTATAAGGAATTAGATATTATTCAAAGAAATTAGGATTGAAATAGAGCTCATCACAAGGAGATATGTGAATAACCTCATTATTAAGGATTTTTTTATTCTTGTAATGCAAATCTTAAAAATCATTAGTAGAATGATCATTATAACAATGATAAATGTAAAATGAGAGATTCATACATTGTTGACTATGTTTCCTTTTATGATTAGGTCAAGTAATCACCTTAGTAAAAATAAGTTTAGGATTTTTTTTTTCGATCAATGTTAGATCATGAAGGAGAGGATGGAAACAAAAAATTAGATTAAGAACTTTGTTGTACACATCTTGAATTAGGATCAATAATGGTGTTGAAAATGTTTTGCTTATAAGAGTACTTATGCCCCCCATTTCCTAAGGGCCTTTTTTTTAACCAAAGCCATTCTTATCAAATCCACGATAACCAAGAGCATAACAAGAAGCTATATCACTAGGTTTGATATATTCATCATGACTAAAAATAGCAAAAATGTTTCTAGAAAGAGGAGTTGTTTGAGATTTTATAAATGAAAGATAATATATTCTATACTCACAAGTAAATGTTGATGTAAAATATAAGTACCCAAAATAATCTATTAAGGACACTTGTATTTAAGGAGTATCATACATTTCATTAAATCCAAACAACTATTTAGTTTGATATTCTAATGAAGTGTGTACATCACGTTATTCTAGATTAACTTAACTATTTAATGATGAGTTGAAGGAATAAGATATAATAGGTCTACCCAAAAGGAGGTTGTAATTAAGAGGTCAAGAAATGTCATGAATGATAGTATTCAAAATATCTAGACCTACCTTTTTAAGTAGAGTGATTATGTCTAAAGTTTTGCAAGAGTATTATCAAAGTCATGGATAGGAACATTGTCAAGTTTAAAATTTAAAAGACCAAATTTAATATCTTTGAGCTTTTCATACCAAAACTATTAAGGTCAGACTCATCATCAATTAAGGTCATGTGAATGAGGTTACCATTTATAAAGAAAACTACCATAAGGGCATCAAAATGATCTTCAATTTTTTTAGAAGGTAAATTATTTTAAGTAAACATAATATAAGGTGGGGCTATGGTAGCATTAATGCAATGTAAAAAGGAACATTTTTTTATCTTGATTAGGTTGTGGAGAAGTTGGAAAAGTAACAATGTTATTTTCAAGGCTTCATTCAATATGTATGAGATGTTTGAAGAAGTTCCCATAGAGAAATATTGGGAGGGGTTATTACATAACTGTGATACAAAATTTGTTACTTGCGATTTCAGGGTAGTATAGATTCCCATCTATTTATTGTCATTCTATATTTATCGAAACATGTTAATTTTTATTTTAGTGTTTTGTCTTACATCACTCATATAAATCATCTCCATAAATTCATTTTTCTGAAGTACCATTGAATCACTTAGAAGTTAAGCCTGACTTGGTGTTATTAAGTTTTTTTTCTTTTTTTTTTTCTTTTTTTTTTTTTTTTGTATTTTGCATTATGGAAAGGAGGAGTAGTCTACTTTACTTGCCTTAAATTATAATTGTATAGTTGGAAAAAATAAAATCATTATACTTTTCTTAATAAACACTTTTACCAAAGAAGGACACATTTTGTGAATATGTAATTTTTTTATGCCTAGGGCCCAAACTATAGTAAATGCATATATTTATTTCTATCATGAGTCCCCACTACTAAAAAAATGCCATTTTTTCCAAATGGGTGCCTATTTTTGTTATATTATTGTCAATGTGGACTCAACAAATTTTATTTTTTTCTATCCTTCAATTTTCTATGATATTTTCACATTTTTTTTACTATAAATTGTATTTAATTTATATGATATTAATAATAAATACAATCTTCAATGCTTCTAGTACCTAAAGGAAGGGTAGATGATCTAAAATTATACCTTCACAATACAATCTATTATATAATGGTAAAAATATTTGTTTGACTAAAGTTGGATTACCTTTAGCTCTATAATATTAAGTATTTGAAAATATATGAGATAATATATATAATACACATGGACTACAATTTTCTGAATAGTCAAAGAGCAGTAAAGTGTGCCTATAGTTTTTAAATCTCAAAATGGAGATGTTCTAGTGGAGTACGAATATAAGTTTAATGAGGTGTGCAATAAGGGAAATATTGATTTGTACTAGTCTATTTATTGTATAATGATAGGACTTGGGGGTAGACTTTATTATTGGTTTTGGCTAAAGCCCAAACTAAAACATATTTCTTACAATGGGGAACACTTGATAAGATGAAACAAATAAGTATTCCCCTTGGTAAGAAATAGGTTTCAGTTTAGGCTTTAGATGTTTCCCATTGTGATGAAGGGGCCCACTCTATATGGTGGAGAGGATCTCAATGTACGGTGATAATGGTAATTGGTGTATAGGTATAGTGGTGTATGTACTGATGTATAATTTGCCAAGTTGAGGTTGTATGGTAAAGAAGTACAAGGATATTGGATGTATGAGATGGAGAGTGAATTAATGTGCATGAAGTGAGGTTGGAGAGAATTATGGAGAGTGTAGTGGTGACAAGACTAATTTTAGAGAGTTAAGGAATGCATTGGATAAATGTGGCTTGAATCCATATTACTAGAAGGAAAAATAGTAGGAGGGTATGTGAGATTCAACTATGTGGAAATAACTATAAATCACTTAATGTTAGATATTCACCAAATTAAAAATGTATGCCAAACACAGAGATGCAACAAATTGTCACTAAAACATAATTTTATATTGCAAAAAAAGATAACTCTTTATAGACTTTCCAGATCTAGGTGAAGCTATAGAAAGGATAAAATAGGGTGGGGGTTAAATCCCACCAAACTTGTAGAAGTCAAGTAGGGAGGATATTGCACTTCCAAAATAGAAAATAATAGCGAACTCCTATTGGAATTCACACTATAACAAAATAAATTAAAATTGCATGCCTACAATAACCTACAAATGATCTGTATAAAGGGATTTAAGGAAGCTTTTCAAGGGTTTACAAAAGAACTAACAGGTTGACAAACTATACAAAATAAATTAAAGAGTGGGCTTGAGAGATAAATACATTAATTGTGGGCCACAAAACAAAAAAATATTATTTAATAATATTGGGGACATTATAGTGCTCCTAGCATATAAATTTCTTTCCCTTAATTAGTTGGATATTTGTATGCTCCAAAATTTGCATGCCTTCCTAGTTGGCATCCTCAAATAGAAGATCCTTCCATCATACCAAAGATTCCTTAATTGTGCATGACCTCATCCTTATTTCTCAAATATCTATTATCTCAACTTCTTTTAGAATGAATTTCCATTCTTCATCAATGGGAGGAAATTACTTTGATACTATGAGATGTTTCTCAACTACCTTCCTCAAAAATGACACATGAAAATAATTATGTATTTGACTTCCTTCAAGAAGATTCAATTCATTAGCTACTTCTTCTACCCTTTGAACCCCTTTGTATGATCCATAGAAGCATGGTTTTAACTTCTCCTTACTGGACAACTCTAGGGAGGATTGTCTATATGGTTGAAGCCCAAGGTATACCAAATCACCAAACTCAAAAATTATCTCTACCTTTTGTGGGTCAGCATACATATTCTATTGGTTTTGAGTGCTTTGTAAATTTTCCTCAAGAGACTTCACTATATCTAAACTCTCATATAGCCTATGTTTATCTGTTAGTTCACAACTATTTCCCAATGCTAGATCCATGAATGGTGAAGGTTAATAACAATAAATTGATTTGAAGGGTTTCATTCCTTTCGATAGGTGATATGTAGTATTGTGAAAATGGTCAAACAAATATAGACAACAACCCATGCCTTCTACTGAGATGAATCATAGTTTGTCAAATATCCCTCCAATTATTTATTTATAATATCTCTCTATCCATATAACTCTAGATGGTAGATCATACTTAGTGACAACTCTATCCCTGCTAGCCCAAGTAACTCTATCCAAAAAGATCTAAGAAGATGGTTATCTCTATCACTTACTGTAAGTTGAAAACCTCACAAAAGAATAACTATTCCAATTGAATTTTCTTAAATGTAGTGAAGATGCAATAAAAGGGCATACATGGTCAAGCTATCAACCAAAAAAAATGTAATCCTTTCCTTTCACTTTGGGTAGCATAGTGATGAAATCCATTGAGATATTTTCTAGGATTGACAATGATTAAATAAGCCCTATTGGTAAAGTATTATCATATTTATTATGTTGGTAGGTAGATGATTCCCCTACATACTGCAAGATATAATTCTTGAGGCCCTTCTATAAAAATAATTATTGGATCTTCTTGTAGCTCTTTAGGTATAATAATTATTAGATCTTCCTTGTATAATAATAGAAATGAAATATCTTAAACTCCTTCTATGTCCTCTTGATTGGACCAAACCTCTTTAGATCTTACAACTCATATCTAATAATCCCTTGGATTGCTTACATGCATTTACCAACTTCAAAAATCACTTGTACAATCATTCACAACACTTACATTTCCCACTTCACCGAAGTTAAGTAACCTTCCTCTATACCTTATCCTCAAAATAATTATTTGAGTCAACCTTAAGGATTCCCCAATTAATTATAATAGGACCTCATTAAGATATTACAATTCATTACATCTTTTTGCAATTACAAAACACTATTGGCTGACAATAAATACAACTTCTCACGTGTGCAACCTTTGACCTTGTGTACAAGTTGACCTCATCATTAAGATGTCTAATATCATTGTCTAAATTTTGTCTCAAGATTGTACCCTATTAAGAGATACAATCTAATCATTAGAAACTACTTCTCAAATGCTCTGTCTACATATTGTCCTCTATAATTCTTGAATAACTCTCATCTATCTTTGACTCTCTAAATTCACTCTTGTCCACTGCATAGGATGCAATGTAGAACATGTCCTTAATTTTTATTGACATCATCATCAATACACAATTTGTATGACCTCATTCTTTGTCTTCTATTCTTCTAGTCTTTACAGAAATAATAGTATGTTCACATAAATAACATACATAGTCATGAATGCAACATATAAATCATGCTAACAATATCTCAAATTATTAGGATACTCCATCAAAGGAATACCATTAAAATTCGTGCTAACAAGGTTGTTATTAATGTAAATATATAGTTAAGATTAAGTGTGCAATTCATGGGGATAAAGATTTGATAGAAGTACTTAGAAAATTATCTAAGTATCATAGAGTTTATCTATAAGCACACATATTATTTTTATCAGCATAGTTAAAAGAGGTATGATTATAGTAAAGTATGAAGAGCATACAACTATGGGTGTGGGGCTATACAAACAATACATAAAAAGTTATCACAGTTTTCCCAATTATAGTAATGGGCCAATAGTATAGGATAAAGACAAGGAATCAAATATGTTATATATTAAGGTTTTTTTTTTCAAAATATTATCTTTATTAATTAGGGAGGACATACTAGATGTTAGCCTAAATTAGAAAGAGTCAATTTTGTATTATGGTAAGCTTGCAAAGGTATGAAGGCTAGTAGTACAAGATTTTGAAATAAGTTGGTATAAAGGACATAACATGAAATGTAAAGCTTGTAGATGTCTATGAAATTGATAAGATATTATTTTGTGATGCAAATTGATGTTTGATTAGAGGATATGGATATATGATCAGTTCTATGGAGATAAGCAAGGAAAATTAGATATTGAAGATATCAATAACAATAAGAGGTTTTTTATATATCTCTTTTATGGAAGATCATTATTGTATATTGCATGTTTGGGTAGTGGGATCATCTTGCATACTTTTTGTAATTATAATAATAAATACTAACAAGGTTGATCCTTCTAACAAGGCCTAGTCCTCTAACAAGGACTAAGACACTATATAGATGTAATAGACTCCTAACAAGGTCAATATATTTCACTATATGCCTTTTATTATTTGATGATTTTGTGGGTGCATTCCACTCTATGATTTTTCCTTGGCTAGGGTTTCCCTTGTTGACAAAATATAGTTTGTTGTATTGCATTACTTTATGGCTATGTTTAATACTCATATTAATCAATTTACTTTCATATACATGTTATAATATTGTTAATGATATACATAATTGGTTAAAAAGTTTGTAATGAATTGTCACTGAAATACAATTTTATAGTAGAAATAAAGATGGTTCTTAGACTTGGTTAATCCAAGAAAATTTGTACAAAAGGAGGAATATGTCAAGTGTTAAATGCCACCAAAGTCATGGAAGTCAAGTAGAGATGATATTGCACTTCAGGAACTCCAACTAAAATTTGTAGTACAAAGAAATGAATCAAGATCATATGCATATAACAACTTAAAAATTAGCCTTATAAAAGGGATTTGAGAAATCTTCCTAAAGAATTACAAAAGATTCAATAGGATGATAGGCTATACATAATAAAATTAAGCAGGAGCTCGAGAGATACATACATTGATTATCACTCACATAACAAAAAATATTCTTTAATAATATTGTGGACATCACATGGACAATAAAAATTTGACTTTACACTTGAAGCTATCTCACTTACACATGTCTATATATAGGTGTTTGAGTGTTTGTATACATCTCTCTCTCTCTCTCTCTCTCTCTCTCTCTCTCTCTCTCTCTCTCTCTCTCTCTCTCTCTCTCTCTCTCTCTCTCTCTCTCTCTCTCTCTCTCTCTCTCTCTCTCTCTCTCTCTCTCTCTCTCTCTCTCCCTCCCCACACACACATACTTATATACATACATCATTATACTTTTCATACGATTTTTTACACAATTAAATTTATCTTGCATGAATCTTGAAAAAAACCTCATTCTTTTAAACAAGCTAAAGAAACTTATCATTTTCTATATTATTTTCAAAGAAAATATTCTTAATGAGATAAAATTTAAATGTATTTAGTTTATTGTGTTATGTCTGTTGATAGCCATCAAAATTTACGAGATTTAGATATAAAACAGTTTGTAAAGAAAATTCTTGGAAGAGCATAAGGACACATTTTTTAATTAAGAGGTTTAATTATTTGATATTCATTCCTATTTTACTTCAAATATAAAAGTAAAAATTAAACTATCCCTCTATACAACAAAATCTATGTATTGTGATCGCATATACATACGTAACAAAACCATAACTAACCTAGTTCTATATAAATAAAAATATACCAACTTTGTAAGTCTCTTCCTATATCAAATTCATAATATCATATAAGTGTATCCATTATTTAAGCCTTTCCTTTCATTTCTATACATATATATACACATTTTACTCTATCTATAATATTTTACATGATTGAATTTATCTTATGCGAATATTGAAAAATTATCATTCTTTTAATAGGCTAAATACAACAGTCTTTATTTATGATTTTATCAACTTGGATATTTTCTATGAGTTGAAAATTTGTATGTATTTATTTTATTGATTATGTTACCTAATACCATATTTAGTAGTTCAAGATTTAAAACATGTTTTAAGAAGAGTTCATTGAAATTTTTTGTGACATATTTTTGAATAAAACAGTTTGACTATTTAATATTAGTTCATGTTTTTCATTAAATAGAACAAAAAAACTAAATTATCCCTCTATACAAACAATCTATGATTGCATATACATATATAATATTATAACAAATAATCTAATTCTATATAAACAATAATATAATGACTATTCTAAATATTTTCTTATAATAGGGTGAGTTTAGTTTTCTAAATGAAAAATGAAATTCCTAAAATCATATAGCACATAAACAACTTATCATAGGCTTCCCCTATGAGGTTGCTTGCAAATAATATTTGTCTCATGCAAGAAAATCTATCACACCTAAAAATAACTACCTCAAAATCATTTACTACCCATATTTTAGAGTGGTTGTAATATCTCAACAGCTATCCACCATGTGTATTAATGTCACAACCCATGTTACCCATGCTGAATAAATTGTTTCCTTGTTGTCATCTAGATTTATTCAAACTATCCTTTTGTTATCTTAAAAATAAAAGATCATTTTGTTACACTTATTATAGAATTTAGAAGATCATTAACTCCTCTAACAATCATCTCGACACTTTGATTGGGAGGTTATAAAGTATCTTTTGGATGGTTACATACATTTTGGTACCACTTTTATCTTGATAAGCATGGATATATTGTCGTTGTGCATCTCTAGATTTTTGGGGATGAATGGTAGAGTTTGGTAAAGTGGTATAATTAATGATAGGAAAGTGTTGATTAAAAAGAAATGAATTGGGGTTTAGTTCAGCTTCGCATGCACAAAATGGACATTATAGCTTACAGGCTTACCACATTAGTCCATTTAAACACATTCATTCATTATGAGCTTATTTTTCTCACCCACTTCTAGGGCTTCACACTATCTTTGCATTAATAACTCAGCTATATACCACAAGCTCAAGCCCCACCAATTTGAAATCAGCATAGTACACTATTCCAACTTTATACTTTCTACTGCAAGGTGGAAAAAAATCCATGGGTGTTTGTATATAGGCTAGTAGAGAGAAGAGATGGCTTCCAACAAGGAGAATGAGAGCACAACAAATAAGAATATGTTTTTTTTTTCAAACTATTTGTTTTTGCAGATGGCTTGGATTATGTTATAATATTTATAGGTAGCTTGGGGGTGTGTGCTCATGGGACCTCCATTCCTGCATTTTTTAATTTTTAATTTTTCTTTGGGAAGCTCATTAATTCTCTTGGCCTTTCTTATCTTGATCCCTCTACTATTTTCCACAAGGTTGCTCTGTATTTGATGGATTTTGTGTACTTCGCCACAACTATCTTCTTCTCTTTTTGGACTGGTTCAGTAGCATTCACCATTGTGTAATACATAGAATGGAGAAGTTTTGGTATGAAAAATCTGATTTGAGAAATTCTCAGGACAAGGAGTGCTTCGTTAATAAGATCACCATACTAAAATGCATTTCTAGCAATTGTGAAATTGTTGAGCTTTGTGGCATTCATGATGATTATGAGTTCCTCTAGCTATCTTCTGAGCTCTGCTCAGGCAGAGATTTTTCTTTACAAAATTATTCAGATGAAGAGATTTGAGGAAAAAGAGGAGAGAGGAAGGAGGATCTTTTGGGCAGCATAACAAAAGGAGATATTGACAGCTGCGAGTATTACCAGGTTCCAATCACTTTGTTAAAATTTCTAACTTTCCATTGAAAAATGATGAAGTGCATTTTTTTTACCAATACAAGATTAATGATAGTGTCTTCAATTTTTGGTTGTGGGAATAAATGAATTTGTGGTTTTGATTGAAAACATAGAACATTACCATTACCCCAAGTATTGTCACCAAACACTAGCAACTAAACATTGTTCTTGATGATCTTTTTGTTGTATAACTAATGGATTTAATATCAATTTATAGAGTTAGAAACTATTTCTTTATAAATGGAAAAATTTGTAGTGTGCATGTAACTTAAAGTTTAGTTATAAATTGTTTAATTGAATAGAAATAATTAGGGAAACGGTAAAGATTCTATATCATAAATATGAATGTTCTTTTTATTTCCCTTGAACTGATTATCTATGAATACGAAATGAGCCATCTAGAGAGTAGAAAATGCAATTATCCTAGTGTTGTGTGTGTGTTTATCCATAATACTATTTCATTCTTTCTTTTATCAGTTTTCTCACTCGGTGCCTAGAAGAAAGTCTTTTATTCATACGAAGTCAACTTCCTTGTTACTAATGAGTGAAGTTATTTTGTTGAAACCACCTACTCAAACTATTCTATTATTGAAAGAGAGGATCACCATTAACTTGGAATTAATCAAATATAGAAATCTAAATTTAGCCTTAAAGCATGGTAAATATTGCATTTGATCTCTAATGTCGTGTATGATAAGTCATGTCTATTGTCCCTCTTATTGATGTCATCGATGTCAAAAGACAAATCAGATGCAGAGGAAATGAGTAGAAATGTCGTAGCTATTTATTCCTTGATTTGAAGATAATATTCTTGCTAGAAAAAATAAACAAATATTTCCCTAATAACATAATCTAACTATAGAACTTAATTTTTGGGCATATTGTATTCTATTGTTTTAAGTAAATTTGATGAACATTGAATGTTATGATTATTTGTTTGGTTAGTGCTCAAACATCGCATATATTTTTACTTTGGAAGGATCATTGTGGATATGGAATTTGAAGTATGCTTTAATTTGATAAATGAGAAAGGAACTATATGAACCGTTGTTAATTAGTGTTGCAAAATATTATGAGAAGCTCAAGAATTAAATCTTAAGAGATGTTGTTCAAACCCTATAACATGTTAGAAAAGTTTCATTATGATAATCCCTCTTAAGGAATGAATTCTTTATTCTAGAATAACTTTTGGAAATGCCTATTTGTAGATAGCGGATATCAAGAAACTATGAATATGTTCATTTGAATTCCTATTGCATGATTGCATTATGTTACATTTCAGGATGGATGGAGATTTTCTAAATATATTATAAACAATGTCTTGCACAATTCCATTACTTCTCTTGGTTTTACCTAGTTAGTCTTCTTGTTGTTGGGCTGGGTATCTTTCATGTCAAGAAAGATTCTGGGGAAGCTTAACAGCTTCATGGTATGGTGGTAAAGCATTCCTACAATATTCATGCCCTTGTGTTCTTAGATAGTTTCTTGAGCTTCTGTGAACATGGTCGACATAATCGGTACACCTTGGTATTCTGATAACAAAATTATGGTTATTTGAGCATATATGTATATGTATCATTTTTGTTAAAGTTAATGATAGTTAATCAACTAATGTGGACTGGTCAATATTGAAAATACTTTGACTCTTGTTGAATTTTTTTCATTTTATGGAGATTGCTATTGGTTTTGTGGGGGCAGACTTTACATATGGTATTAGAGCTCTTGGTTCCACACTCGGGCCTTGAGTTCACTATGCTAGACACACAAATGTAAGTCAACTACTTTACTTTATGTTGTATGAGTTGATGACATGGGTTGCATGTTGTGTCTCTTAGTTAGGATTACTTTTGACATAGAAGGATATGGTGCTCCTTATGTATGTCATGATCTGAGTTGAAATTGCATTCCTTTAATGATTTTCAAAAATGGAAAGTTTATGGAATGATTGGTAATTATCCTATCTCATATGGTTATGTTTATATTTTGATTTAAATTATATGGTGGTATTATATGCATATTATAGTATTATACCTGAAGTATTTGTGTCTTGCAAGTGTGATGCAAGAATAGTGTAAAATTTTGTTAACTGTGAGATAGTCAAATGATGGTTGACTTTTGCACTAGGCTATGAGTGCCTACCAAAAATAAAGACGTACATGTGGAGCAAGAATTATTTTTATGCCATATTTATGTGGTTCATTGAGTAACCTAGTATGATAAATAGGAAGAACATGGATTTCATTTGAAAAAGTATTGCATGTTTCATTATGCATTTAGAAATATTTGAATATCAAGATAACTTGCATGTGATGCATGTGAAGTTTGGTTATGTTCTTAGCGGCGTTGGATGCAAGGTGTCATTAAAAATCTACTCCCTCTTGGTGACTAGTGAGAGTCATTGTGATTTATGTGAATTGGGTTTTCCTTTGATTATATTCAGTTTCATGAACTTTGATGTGATGAGGGGCTAGCTTGAAAGTTTCCCTTGTGACCACCTAGCCACTAATTTCTTATGTGACCTATCTACTGTGACTCTTGTTCATTTTTATTTTATTGGTTTTGTACTTCCTTTTGGAAATTGAATTGAGAATTATGAATCTTGTTTTCAAGATTTCTTTGATCTTGAGTTGGCTAGGGTGTGTGTGTATTTTTTTTATGATGCTAGTTCTTTGATTTGAAGGAGATATCATCTATGATGTTCTTTGTGGAGAAATGATAGGATGTATTAGGGAGTATATTGTGAAGAACATGTCATTCTTCCTTTTGCATTTTAATTCTATTTGTTTTATTTGGAAAGCTTACCTTCTAGCGTAGGTGCTGAATGTCGACAAATAGGGAAGGGTAGAAATGATGCTTTCATTTTCCACTCTACCTACCATGTGTATCTATTTGTTTGATATGATTACCCATGTTTCATCTCCCTATCACATCCATGATTATGGCTACTTGGACATATGTCAGAACTAGTATGTTTCATGGCTGCATCAGATACCTCCTATCATTGGTACTATATGGGCATTCCATAGTTGGGAATTCTACGTGTTAGGTAGAATTCCAAGAAAGTACCTTTTGTATTATTAGGAAATTTTTGGGTTGGGTAATTCTACGAGTTAGGTAGGATCCCAAGGAAATTCTTATTGGTAATATTTGGGCATTATAGGGTTGGGTATTCTACAAATTAGGTAGGATGCCAAGGAAGTGTAAGGCTTCATGGTTGGACAAGAAAGCACCTCAACCATATTTTAAATGATGGTTGAATAGCGTGAAGGTGATACATCACAACTTGTGCTTATATGTTTGTTGAGTACACTATGGTGATGAGATGGGCTTTAGGGCCTAAGGTCACTGAATGGATTAAAATTGGATTTATTGATCCTTGTAGGTGATTGGTGAGCATACCTAGATGATTTACTTATGGTGTAGATCATATGGTAGATGGAATTGCACTTGTAGGATGTGCTTATTATTCCATGTCAGATGTGTAGATCAACACTTTCTATGATGCCCATTGAGGTATGATGCTTTAAATTGTACTACATGTATTTATTATATCATGCATTTTGATGGATGGATGACGTGTAGGTCAAAATCCTTAGATAATTTCATATGTTACATTCTTAAATGGATGATTATTTGTTAATCATTGGTTATGGCTAATGAAAGAATTGTTGATTATTCAAATTAGGGTTTTGCTTGATTATTTGTGTGTTTCTTGAAATTGATGATGTGGAAATTATTTAGTAGGACATGATTGTTACATATGATGAAATAAAGTTTGACAGACATAGGTCCACTTCTTCAGTATATTCATGTATGGAATATTACGTGATAATATGTTGTGCTCAATAATTTGGTCGATAATTGGTTATGAAATGCAATTTATATTGCACCTATCATTTTGACATGTAAGTTGGAAAGTAGGATGAAGTTACCTAATTAGTTGGAAGATATTGAATGTACTTGTTGATTCAACTATTTGTAGTCAAGTTTTGACTAACCTAACTTGACATTTTGGCATATGTGGCAAGTGTATGAAAATGCAATCTTCCTTTGAGAATGCAAAAGGGTATGTATAGATCCCTCTTTTATCTACTTTTTATAATTTTTTTGCATTGGTGTTATGTAAATGTGATGATTCACCATGTATGAGACTTTTAATTTATAGAAAGTTGTTGACTCATTTTACTAGTCAACTTGGTCAATGAATGATGATCAACAATTTTGTCATCTTGATTTGTCTATTGGACTCCAAAACAATATGTTGTTTGACATAGACTTAGTAACATAGACTTAGCAATTATGCACTCAACTTAGACCCTTCAGTCAACATGTATTCTAGGAATTCATTTAATTATATATTGATGTAGAACTTGGGTGAATGTTGCTTGACACATTTGATTGTGTGGCTTTCTATCATTGATCTTCCTGTTATGTTGCTTAAATATATATTGCTAATTTTGAACTAAATAATGCATTTCTATGTAAAATTGTAACTTTTACCAACACTTAGATGCATAAAGATGATTATACATGTTCATAGGTACATTGATGATGTTACATGGAGATGCTATATTTCAGGATGATTCAGTTGATGATGAAATATATTTAGTGATTGCATTATCTTATCATGTTTTGTGGACACTGACCTATTGATGTGGACACTTACTCATGTAGTGAGCACCACATGTTAGATGGTACATATGGTTGATTATTTTGTTCCTCATGATCAAGGCATGATTAAAGATGATTTTTAAGGGAAAATGTTGACTCTTCATATTTATAAATGAAAACTTATCTTCTTTTGCTATTGACATTATGGCTGAGCTAAAGGTATTATTAGTGTACATGTATGGTAGGAACTGGATAGGAAGTACCTACCAATAGGGTCAAATCCATGTGATGCCAAGATATGATAAGTAAGCGTAGGTATGTGTGTGATATCATGTGATTTGAAGGTAATATGTTATTTAATTTTGAGAACCATTCAGATTAGAAAGCATTTGATTTGATATTTCATTGGAAAAAAAATCAATTTGATTTATGATATATGATGGACTGACATTTGTTGTTGTTCCTATAATGCAACAAAGGGAACACCACATCATTAGAAAGGGGGAATATTTTTGTAGAGAGGTAATTCTAACCCTATAAAACTATAGAATAATAATGGAATTTACACACTCACATGTAGAAAATAATCTTGAACTAATTGCCAATACATGTACCTATATAGAGGTGTGTTATTTTCTCTAAACTTGATACTTCATGTGTTAATATTGTCTTTGAAAGGATATTTCCATGATATTTAATGTGTTAATGTGTTAATGAAATGTAGGTTTCATTAACCAAACATAACTTTGATTTTATTTTAGTACATGAAAGTCAATATTGTTGATAGAATTAAGCTCAATACGTGTAGTATTACAAACAAAAGAACTTGGATTATTGATCTTAACATTGCAAAAATTATTAAAATTTAATGAGTATGATTGTATTTTCCTATATATATTTACATTGAGGATGATGCATTTTTAAGAGGGGAGGGTTGTGACAACCCATGTTACCCATGCCAAATAAATTGTTTCCTTGTTGCCATCTAGATTTATTCAAACTATCTTTTTGTTACACTTATTATAGAATTTAGAAGATCGCTAAATCCTCTAATAGTCATCTTAGCATTTTCAATGCGAGGTTATAAAGCATCTTTTGGATGGTTACTTAAGATTTGGTACCACTTGTATCTTAATAAGCATGGATATATTGTCATTCTACATCTTTGGATTTTTGGGGAGGAATGGCAGAGTTTGATAAAGTGGTATAATTAGTAATAGGAAAATGTTGATTAAAAAGAAATGAATTGGGGTTTAGTTCAGCCTCACATGGATAAAATGGATGTTGCATCTTACAAGCTTACCACATTATTCCATTTAAGCACATTCATTCATTATGAGCTTATTTTTCTCACCTACTTCCAGGTCTCCACACTGTTTTTGCATTAATAACTCAGCTATATACCCCAGGCTCAAGTGCCACCATTTTCAAATCAGCATTGCACATTATTCCAACTTTATACTTTCTACTACAAGGTGGAAAAAAATATATGGGTGTTTGTATATAGGCTAGTAGAGAGAAGAGATGGCTTCCAACAAGGAGAATGAGAGCACAACAAATAAGAAAGTGGTTTTTTTTCAAATTGTTTTCTTTTCAAGATGGGTTGGATTATGTTATACTATTTATAGGTAGCTTGCGGGTATGTGCTCATGGGTCCTCTATTCTTGTATTTCTTTATTCTTTATTTTTCTTTGGGAAGCTCATTAATTCTCTTGGCTTTGCTCATCTTGATCCCCCTATTTTTTTCCACAAGGTTACTTTGTATTCGATGGATTTCATGTACTTGGCCACAACTATTTTCTTCTCTTCTTGGACTAGTTCAACAACATTCACTATTGTGTAATACACAAAATGGAGAAGTTTTAGCATGAAAAATTATTGAAAAGGCCAATTTGACAGACTCTTAGGACAAGGAGTGCCTCGTCAATGAGATCACCCTACTCAAATACATGTCTCGAAATTGTGGAATTGTTGAGCTCTATGACATTTTTAAGGACTATGAGTGCCTCTAGCTATTCCTAGAGCTCTTCTCTAATAGAGATTTTTCTCTACAAAATTATTCAAAAGAAGAGATTTGAGGAAAAAGAGGTGGGAGGAAGGAGGATTTTTTGGGCAACATAATAGAAGGACATATTGACAAGTGCAAGTATTACCAGGTTCCAATCACTTTGTTGAAATTTCTAACTTTCCATTGAAAAATGATGCAATGCATTTTTTTACCAATGCAAGATTCATGATAGTGTCTTCAATTTTTGGTTGTGGGAATAAATGAATTTATGGTTTCGATTGAAAACATAGAACATTACCATTACCCCAACTATCATCGACAAACACTAACAACTAAACACCATTCTTGATGATCTTTTTGTTGTAAACCTAATGGATTTGATACCGATTTATATAGTTAGAAATTGTTTCTTTATAAATTTCAAAATTTATAATGTGCATGTAACTTAAAGTTCATTCTAGTGCATAAAATTGATTGTGTGGTCTATTAAACTATGATACTTGTTATAAATTGTTTAATTGAACAGAAATAAATTAGGGAAATGATGAAGATTCTATATCATTAACATGAAAGTTCATTTTCTTTCCCTTGAGTTTATTATCTATGAATAGGAAATGGACCATCTAGAGAGTAGAAAATGCAATTATCCTAGTGTTGTGTGTATGTTTATCTAGAATATTGTGGTCATTCTTTCTTTTATCAACTGTCTCACTCAGTGCCTAGAAGCAAGTCTTTTATTCATATGAAGTCAATTTCCTTGTTACTGATGAGTGGGGTTATTTTTTTAAAACCACCTTTTCAAAAATATTCTATTCTTGAAAGAGAGGATCACCATTAACTTGGGATCAATCAAATATGGAAATCTAAATTTAGCCTTGAAGCATGGTAAATATTGGATTTGATCTCAAATGTTGTGTTTAGTAATTTGTGTCTATTATCCCTCTTATTGATGTCGTCAATGTCTAAAGATGAGTCTGATCTAGAGGAAATGACTAAAAATGTTGTAGCTATGTATTCCTTGATTTGAAGACAATATTCTTGCTAGCGGAAATAAAAAAATGTTTCACTAATAACACAATCTAACTATTGAACTTAATTTTTGGGAATATTGTATTCCATTGTTTTAAGTAAATTTGATGAACATTGAATGTTTTGATTTTTTTTTAGTTAGTGCTCAAACACTGCATACATTTTTACTTTGGAATAATGTAGTCCAAAATGGATGAAGGATCATTGTGGATATGAAATTTAAAGTATGCTTTAATTTGATAAATATGAAAGGTACTATATGAATCTTTGTTAATTAGTGTTCCAGAATATTATGAGAAGTTTGAGAATTAAATCTTAAGAGATGTTGTTCAAGCCCTATAACATGTTACAAAAGTTTCATTATGTTATCTTTTGGGATGGATGGAGATTTTTTGAATATGTTATAAACAATGTCTTGCACAATTCCATTACTTCTCTTGGTTTTACCTAGTTAGTCTTCCCCATTGCTAGGCTGGCTATCTTTCATGTCAAGAAAGATTTTGGGGAAGCTTAATAGCTTCATGGTAGGGTAGTAAAGCACTCCTACAATATTCACACCTTTGTGTTCTTAGACAATTTCTTGAGCTTTTCTCAACATGGTCAACATAATTGGTACATCTTAGTATTCTGGTAATGAAATTATGGTTTCTTTTAAATTTGATCATAGATGTATATGTATCATTTTTGTTAAAGTTAATGATAGTTAATCAACTAATGTGGACTAGTCAATATTCAAAAGACTTTGACTCTGGTTGAATTTTTTGCATTTTATTGAGATTATTGATGTGGCATTAGTTTTACAAAGGCAATCTTTACAATTTTTTGTTTAGTGCACTTTTCCAACCCACTCATCCATTCACCCGCTACACTCACCATCCAACACACTCACCTACTACATCTTCTAATATTTCTAGAATGATTCATCAAGCCAATATAAGTGCTATAAAGAATCACGTCTACCTACTTTTCTCCTCATCAACCTACATATCCATTTCCCATGTGTGTTCCCACCTTCCTTCATATTTTTATTTTCTAACATATCATGGATCCCTTGTTGCAAATAATATCTTTAGAAATTATAATGATATTGTGTGTGTGTGTGTGTATTTTAGACAATTCAAGCCATAACTGCTATTTTGAAAAATCAGAGTCCCCTCTTTGAAATTTCCACTCTTTATGAAATCATTTTTCATTACAGACAAAATGATTTAGGTTTCAATGAAGTGAACAACAAGGAATTCATGAAAAATAGAAACACAATCTACTCAAATTTTAGGCTTCATACTCCAAACAAAATGTTATATTGCCAAGCTTTAGTCAAAAAGGAAACAAAGAAAGAGAAGTTCCTTACCCTCAGCATACCAAGGAAAAAAGAGCTCTGATGGAAATGCCATCGATGAGAGGTCCATAGGTAGGATTCTCTTGCATGCCTAGATGATGGAGAATGATGTCAACCATATCATAAGCTATGTGGAAAGCCTAGGTGCAGGAATCCCACCGAGTATTTCTATACACTTTTTTCATGGGCATTTCATTGCTAGCAGAATATGATGGCTATTGAAGGAAGGCTCTAGCATTTTATTGGGTCTGCTAAACTTGGGGTGATCACATTTTACCCTAAAACATGATGTGAGGAGCCTCAGATCAATATATTTCATGAATCGGAATATAATATGAAATCAATGGTTACTCCTTTCATCTTGTATGAAATCCCCAATAACTACTAGAAAAATATTCACAATGTTTCATGAATTTATTAGACTAACTAAATACCCCAATAAATCACATGCAAAATATGTAAGCTTAGAAGAACCATGTGCAATGTTTTACATAATTTCTCAAATGAATGTGAAGTACCATAACTAGAGGATATGACAGATGTTCAAGCACAAACAAGAGATGCTCAAATATGCAAGAAACATAAATAGATCTATGTTGACTTAATAAGGAGTTCAAAATCAAAAATTTTCTGTTTGGATACATAGAAACATTTTTGTCATGTAACATTAGTTGTGGAGGTAGTCCAAATGTAAAACTACTCCTACCAATTTTCAAGTAATAGAAGAAAATTTTAAATCCACAGATTAATATGGTATGCTTGTATTCACTTGTATCTATAAAAGATAATGTGTAGACATAGTTGGAAATAAGAAAATAAACCTTAATTGTTTTAATAATTTAGAGACCTACTATTCTAGGGATAGGTATATTATTATGACTCTTAAATCATATATTGTAATTATTTTTGATCTTTTGGTCACATTTAGGCTTTGAATTTTTGGTGTAGATTTGATTTAAGTTAAGTTTCTAATTATCAAATTAAACCATAACTCTCTAAATTTTTTTAATTAATCCTTAGGTATTAGGAATTAATTTAAATTTGATTTTTTAAACATTTCTTATTTTATTTATTTTTCTAAAATAATTTATTTTATATTTATTTATAAAAGCTATATTTCTAATTTAAAATAATAATTTCTTAGATTAATCCTTAACAAACTAATGTCTAGATATTCAGATCAAAAATTCCTAAAAGAACACAAGATCTTCAATTGACTATTCATTGTGGTTTCAACACTAGAAAACTCGGCCCCCCTTTACCAAGTGGTCTTCTTGGACCTCTAGCTATTTATCTCCAAGGGGGTACATATAGATGATGAGAGGATTTTGAGGGATAAGAGGTTGAGTTTTAAGTGGTCCCTTGTTCTGCTAGAGGATCTTGCCTTTCTTCATAATATTGGACCCAAGAGTTGTCTAGAGAAGGATGCTAATATGATGTTCCCAAAGTAAAGTTGGAAAGGTATGTTGGTGAGACATTCATACCAACAATCCTTGCTTGGGGATCTTTCATCCATATTGCATGGGGATTATGGACTAGAAATTCTTCTTCTAGATTCAATGGTTGACAGTATCACGAAAGGCTTTTCCCTAAGCCTAGTTGGTAAGTTTCAATCTCTTAGACCTATTGTCAACATGGTGAGAAAATGGGTTTCTGATAGATAGAAATTGAAAGGTTCTATCAAGGTTTTGGTAATGGTGAGATCTTCGTTCCTATTCAAATTTACCAATGGGGAAGATAGAAACTAAGTCTTGGCAAGAACATGGACACGTGGAAACCATAATATGGTATTAGCTGAATGTAAACTTGGCTTCGGCCCTAGTGTTGATATTCAATAGATGGCTCCAGTCTAGGTCAGACTACCTAGTCTACCTTTGGAGTTTTAGGATGAGAAAAAATTAAATGGATTGGGGATTCCTTTGGTCACTTCATTAAAATATATGTGGTCACCCTACACTAGTCCTAGTTAGGTTTTTCTAGTATCTGTGTGGATGTGATGGTGAACAAAACCCTTCCAAGTAGTATTGCCTTAAAGTCTAAATGGGAAACTTGGAGGCAAATTATAAACTATGAAAATGTTGATCTATACTACCAAAGGTGTAGGAAATATGAATGTAAACCCTATGAAAATATGGGAGAAACTAACCAAGAGAAGGAAGTTTCTTAGGAAGGGATTAGACCATGAGATTCCTAGGGAATTCCTTGGGAACAATCCAGATTTACAAAGGGAATGAAGTTATCAAGGAAGGGAGAACATCTAAGGATGCCCAAGGGTGCTCCTCAGACATAGACCATATCACTAGCCTCCACTTAGTGAAATAAAAAGAAATCCATGACCTAGATGGTGGAAACCACAACCATAGAGCATCTAGGGAAGAGTTTCCTTCAAATGGGAAAAAACATAGAAGATACTAAAAAAAAATTGGAGGATGATGAATTTCAAGTAGACATCATTGTGAGGAGGGACCCTTGGTCTTCTACAATAAAGAACCCAAAAGACTCACTACTATTAGAGACATAACACAAGAATAAGGTGTACATATGGAAACATGGATGAATTTTTCATCCCTATAGGGTACACAGATGGTTTCCCTTTCATGTATGAAGGATTCACTATCCTTAGTTCTAGTCACCCCATTGATGATGGAAGGGATGGCAACAACCTAAGAAGAAGGCATGAGGTAAAGATAGAGTTAATGTGATCTCAAAGACAAGATTTGGAAGACCACCAACAATAATGGTGAGAACAAAGGCAACTTCCCATGATATTGCTCTTGGGAGGTAGAAAAACTTGGAAGGCATCCAAATAGGTAGGAAATGAAATTTATTTCATAGAATATTAGGGGCCTAAATAGCTTGAGGAGATATTTTTCTTTGAAAACTATGATCCAAGATCATAAGGTAGATATTATCCTTATTTAGGAGGTTAAAACGAAGAAATAAATTTTTGATAAGATTACTAACTACATGTGGTGAGGGGAAAAATATGTTTATAGTGAAGCTATGGTGCTTTGGGAGGGATTCTTACAATGTGGAACCTTGACACTTTGGATGGTAGGAAGATCCTAGAACCCACTTGCACTTTGTGGTAGTGGCCTTTATTGATGAAATAAATAATTAGATGCCCTTGAATTTCTATGATCCTAACACCAAGGGGGAGACTTCAGGTCTAGGAGGCAATTTCTGTGTGCATGAATTTGTGAAAAGGAGTCAAATGGATTTGTACAAGGGATTTCAATACCCTTTTATAGCCCTTAGAAAAGATGGGAGCTCTTGATGATTTCTTAAAGAGTATGTGAGACTTGGAGGGATTTCTAAGAAGGAATGATCTCATTGACAAGGAGTTACAAGTTGTCCAATTTACCTAGTCTAACAATCAGTTGGGAAGCAACCTTATTCAAGTCAGACTCGATAGGATGCTTCTCTTAGAGGATTGGGAAATTTTGTCTCACATCTCCCTTCATGGTTTCCAGAGATCAGTCTAAAAAAACTCCATATTTTTTCTTAACTATACAACCAACACCCATTACAAGAGGAAACCTTTCCACTATGAGACCATGTCGCCTTTGCCCCCTCTTTTTTGTGATTGTATTATCAAGTGGTGGAATACTTAGATTTAAGGGATTTCCATGTTCCATATAGTGAGGAAGCTTGAAATTATTCAAAAGGAGGTAATTATTTGGAATATAAATTCCTTTGGAGTTATTTTTAAGTAGAAAAAGGAAATTGAATGTAAACTAGAGGAACTAAAAGTGAAGATGGCAAGGGGAGACCTTTCAATTACTTCCCATGAAGAGGAACAAAGATGGAGAGGGCGATTGAATCAAGTTATTGCAAGAGATGAAATCTTTAGGAAACAAGATCCAAGATTCAATGGCTTGTGGAGGGAGATAGGAATATGACCTTTCTTTGTAGGTTGGTCTCAAAGTGTAAAAAAAGAAACACTATCAGAAAGCTCATTAATAATGACAATGTTGAGCTTCCTGATGAGGAGGATATTGAAAGATGGTCCACCCAATATTTCTAAGATATATATAAACCCCCTCAACCTTAGGGTGACTAGTTGGTGGAGAGGGACTTACTAGAGACTATACACTTGGCGGTGGATGAACAAACAAACAAAGAGCTCGTTAGCAAGCTGACTAAGGATGAAGTTAGAAAGGTGGTTTTTTCTATGGGAGCCTTTAAGGCCCTAGGCCCTAATGGATTTCCCTTAACATTTTTTTAGGAGTTTTAGGAGATTATTAAGTATGGGGTAAAAGCATGAATCTATGTCACCTTTTATAAAGAAACATGATATTAGAATGCAACAATTCAACATTAGTGACAAAAGAAATGGTACTTGTGTTTAGAATTTGAAGATTATGTAAGCTAATGAAATGTGTAGAATTGGATGAATTTTATGCCTATGATTTTTCTAATTTTTTAAAGTAAGAATTTATTCAATTTTTTAATTTTGAAGTCCCTTTTTTAACTGTAAAAAAATATAGTGTGTAATTCTCATCAAACAAGTATACGCAAATCATCTTTTTTTATTTTGATTTAAACATATCTTATAGATGACATGTATAGATAGGGGGAAAAAATGAATAATTATTTTTGATGTATATTTTCCTTCTTACAAGTACTCAAGCTCAACCTTATTAGAATCCAATAGTTTTTGCCTCCCTTAAAACCTACCTATGAAATCTACATCATTGTGAAAAAAAAATTCATATTCATGAAGAAAATTCTCTCCTCTAGAGATAAATAATTTTTTCTAATCTTTTTGATATGATTTACTATTTTATTTATTTTTTGAGAGAGCATCTTTGTAAATGTTCAATAATAAACATTGTTCAATTCTTAGTTTTGGTTACTGGTTCCCCAAGAAATCTCTTTCAGGCTAAGACGGACCTTTGGTATGGAAACCCATTGTCTCCTTATCTATTCATAATGGTTATAGAGGTTCTTGGTAGAAAGATCCTAACTATGGCTTCTCCATGAGAAATTATGAGGTATCTTGAACTAGATATAACCCTCCCTCTTGAGGTATTGCAACAATTTGTTGATGATACCTTCCTTTATGGAATCTCCTCCATAAGATGTGCTAAGGTGTACAAGAAAACTCTAAATAGATACAAATAAGTGATAGAAAACATATCAATTACCACAAAGAAAGCTCTACCTCTTTAATACAAACTTGACTCTTGAACAAAGAATTGTCAAGGAGTTACAATGTCATGTTGTGAACCTCCTCGACACCTATTTGGGTCTACCCCTTTAGTCAAGGAAGTTACCCCCAATTCTAAAATACAATGGTGGAAATGATGCAAAGGAAATTGGCAAGATGGAAAGATAAGGTTCTGAGTAATGTTGTAAACTTCAATTCATCTCAGCATCAATAAAAGGAATCCATGTTTACTTTTTCTCATTATTCAAAATATCTAGTAGGTTTAGATATAGTACTAAGAAGATCTAGAGGAATTTTCTATGGCTAGAAATAAAGTACAATTTAAAATTGAGCCTGGTTGGTTGGGAAAAGGTGTGTAGACATATAGTCCAAGGGGGTTTGAACCTAAGGAGAATTTGGGACCTAAATAATTCCCTCATGACGAAGATTGGTTGGATACTAGCCAAGAACCCAACTTCCTAGTGCCATATCATGAGAGTTAAGTATTTGGGAGGTAGACCTTTTAATCAAGCCTTCTTAATGGAAGGTCTCTCGGCTAGATCAAGAATATGGAATAACATTATTAGAATAAGGAAACACATAAGGGGAAACATTAGATGGAATATTGGAGATGATAATTTGACAATATTTTGGGGAAACAAATGAGTGGGCAATTTTCCTCTAATTCACACAAAGTTTTCTATTTTAAAAGAGAAGCAAGCAATTGAACATGGTGATAAGGTGATGAATTATATCCACAACAAGGAGTGGAAGGATTTGAATATGACCAATTTTAACCGTATGGATAAGATATGTATGAGGAGTTGAGATCCCTCCTGAAAGAGATCTATATTCTCTACTTCCCAAAGATGGACAAAACAATATGGGAAGGGAACCCAAGCGAGGATTTCAATGTGAAGTCAGCCTATAATATCATAATTGGGGAGGAGGGGAACATGGTTTGGAAGAATATTTGAAATTCCTACTTTCTTCCCAATATCACCTTCTTTTAGTGCTCTATTATGCACAACAGTATCCTCACTATTGATAATAAGCAAAGGAACGGCTTCCAAATGGGAAACTAGTTTGTTCTATGTTATAGGGAGGAAGAAACCATCCCTCATCTCTTAATCCATTGTTCCTATTTAGTATAGGTTTTGCAAAATGTCCTTGGCCCACTTGGGATCTTGTGGATCATTAACATGGATGTGCACCAATTCATCTTTAGATGGCAATGCCCCTCACATCTCCCCCTCACTAAAATGATTTGAAAAACCATACCCACATATATGTGTTGGAACATATGGAAGGAGAAGAATAATTTTATTTTTAGAGAAAAAGATACTCCCCTAGAAGTAGTTTCCCAAATTACGATGGGAGTGATCAGGGAGTGTTCTTTGCAATGGAAATGGAAATTCTCACCCCACACACATGTGTTGAGAGGTGTTGGGGAGAAGTCTAGGACATCACCCAGTTAATTGAGGAAGTTGATAAATTCTATATTCCAAAAAAGAAAAAATTTCATATGGAAGCCACCCCCCAATCTAATGCATTGAATTTTGATGGGTCAATGAGGAATGATGGTGCTACAACTAGAGGAATCATACGAAATGAACATGGAGTCTATATCAAGGGGTATTCAAGGAAATTTCAAAAAGTTTCAAGAAATGAGGTAAATGCCTTGGTACTCCTATGGGAGTTAGCATATAAGAAGAGAATTCAAAATTTGATAATGTAGGGACATTCCTTATAAGTAATTGAGGTTGTCAAAGGAGATATGAAAATAAACATGCATTCTAGGTTGATAATTAGAGATGTTAGAATTCTATTGAATAGGACTAGTAAAGTTAAAATTTAACATGTCTATAGAGAAGGAAATCAAGACTCAGATAGCCTAGCAGGGTACAAAATGATGCTATTACTATTTAACTTTGGGGAAATGAGTATGATCTTCTAGTAGTGATTATATTGATTAGCGCAAAAAGAAGCCTTTCCAAGTAATGATGATCAATTTAATTAATATTAAAAGGAAAACCTCCTTCATTTTGCATCTGGCGCAAGATGTCATCTCTAGTTTTTAATATAATATGGTTGGTTGGGTCATGATGACACTAACTTTAGTTGATATTCTAGTGATGATAAATCATTTTGGAGTCACCTCTACCTTTAATATACCAATTATGATTTGTGATAGGAAATGGGAACTCGACAATGAATGCAAGATCTAGGATGATATATTCCTACACTCAACAAAGGCAATTGCCAAATTTTGAGGCCATCTTTTAAGGGGGGATTAAAAAATCATTATGATTTGGTGATCAGGGAGTAAGTTTAATTCTAAAATACACTTCGTTAAAATCAAGTGTTTGACAAATATATTTTTCTTTTTTAGGTTCCAATTTCTAGTTTGTAAGGGCCTTGCTTTGGTTGTTTTGAGCTTGTTGAAGTTGGTGAAGGGTATGGTAGTTGAGTTGAAGGAGGGAGTAGATGACCTAATTGTTGAGCTTAGGGAGGAGGAAGTTATGGAGGGTGCTAATACAAGGATTGAACCATATAGAATTAAAGAGGCTATTTGGAATGATAAGGTGGCTTGGTCACACTTGAAGGAAGTAGGGATCATTCTGTTCATGGAAAGTATTAAAGGACATTATTAGATGGTGACTTGGAAACTTGAAGACTTGTGGAAGAACTGGTGGGATAACATCAATGGGGTCTCCTTCAAGGTAACTGAGGAGATAGTTTCCAATGCTACTCATCTAGCATTAGAAGCTAAAAAATGGAGGAAGTGGCCTTGGGTGGAAGATGTGACTAGCATGGGAAAGCCTTTTCCATTTTAATGAAGCCCCTCTTCACTTCTATGGTGGTTTTTCTCATGAAAATATCCCATAACACTAGGATATGGTTTTTTATTCCATCATGTGATATATAACATTGGATGACACAGTCAAGGTATGCTACTATTATAACTTTCCAATCCTAAACCATATTAGGAATAAGGAGTGCATTTCCTTTCCCTATATTCTTTTACATTCCATGGAAGATTGCATATGAGACATAAGAAAAAAAAAGAGGAAGGAAAAATATATTCTCTATATCACCAAGCCCTAATTTATCACTCTTTAAAATCCAGAAAGGTTGTCAACCCCAAATCCTAAGCCTTAGCCCTTGACCTATGAAAATTGCTGATATAGGTAAAAATTTGTCCCCCTCTACACCTACCCAAAGTGATAGATATCTCATTGCCTCCTCTCAAAAGATAAAAATGGAGAATGTCAAGGTCCTCAATGTTGAGAGTGTTGGTACCACCATCAAGAAGGGAACCAATAGATCAAGAAAAATACTTAGAGATAAAAAGCCTTTACCTAACCCTAGTTTGAATAAATCTAATTCATCTTCTTGAACTAGTAGCCCTAGGAGAAATTCTAGCCCTAGACCCAAATGTAAAGACACTAGAAGGAACTATGGGGAGTAGGATGAAGAGGAAACTAAAAGTAGAAGTCAAGATGAGGCTCTAATGGAGGAGGGACTCCCTTTTCCGTCTAGGGTTTATGATACCTTCAAAACAAAGACCATAACCTTGGAGTCTAAGAAGGGGGGAATTTTGGGTATAAGGTATAGTTACTTCACCTATGAGAATGGGAAATATTGGAAGTTAAATAAAAGTGGAGGTTATGGTGGAAAAGGATGTTTAGAAGCCTAAATAGATGGAGAGAGATCACAGTTAGTCAGAGGGCGACATTATGGGAGAAAAAAACAAAGATAAAGGGATCTTGGAGATTTAGACCTGCTAGAGAAGTCCATTATAAACATGGTCAAGAAAAATGTAGGGCTAGAAGATAAGTTCAATAGGGTTATGAATTTCTTAGTGTGGGTGATGTATTTGGTGTCCACTACCCTTTATCTCATGTAGAATATCAAGGATGACACTGGTGATTCTAAGAACAAGGAAATGAAGCACTCACTATATAATGTCCTTGCTAATGACTAGTTGGGATTACTTCTAGAAAACCCAAGGAACTAGAGGAAGGGGGATTAGTGCTTTCTTGTGAGATTTTAGTTCAATTTTTTGTTATATGTTTAAAATGTTTCTTAACATATATTGGATATTTTTGTTACTTTTTATTGGACTGGTTTAATGGCCTTTGTGAATATTTTGGTCAAGTTTATGTATAAATTTGACATTCTAATGGTTTTTCCTAGTAGTAGTATTAAAAAAAGTTTATCGAGGGTGGTTTTGATGGTTAAGAAGGGGGTTGCATAATTGCATGGTAATGACATCTGACTGACTCTTAGTCTTCATTTTGTTTTGTATGTGTCTGCCCCGAATTTTGTCTACTTCTTAATATATAAAATAAAATAATGTTTCTACATTTATATTTTTTTCTAAAAAGAACTCTTTAAAAAAGTTATATAAATTTCTTTAAAATATATTCTTTAAAAGTCAAGGAATTAGTTTTATACACATTATGAGACTCAAAAAAATTACAATAATCTCTATTAGTTCCTTAAAGCTTGAAATATCATCTAAAAGACACATACAACTTTCATTAATACTCAAAATTTATAAGAGCATTACATTAGGATTGAAACTCATTGCCATTTTTGTAAGATAAATTGATAATTTGTGTATGCAACATGGCAAGATAAAAATTGTTTTCCCTTTACCCCATATTAAGGTATTTGTTTAAAGATTTATATTTCTATTATATTTTCTTAAAAAGTTAATAGATCAATTTTTTTATGCATTCAATGGCTTATTAGGAGACTCAAAAAATTACAATAATCTCCCTTAGTTCTTTAAAGGTTGAAATATAATCTAAAAGAAACATACAACTTTAATTATTACTCAAAATTTATAAGAGCATTTCATTAGTATTGAAACTCTTGTAGATTTTTTTAAAAGATGATTGGATAATTTGTGTATCCAATGTGGAAAGATAAAAATTATTTTCCTCTATTTCCTATATTAAGGTATTTGAATGAATAATCCATACTAGATTTGAACATGAACTTTTTGTCAATGTGGAAGTATTATACTAAATGTGTGGCTTATGGAAAATGTTCTCTTTCAAAAGATGCTTATAAAAAAGATATTATCACCACCTATTTTAGTACTATCATCCAAAGAATATGTTGGAACATGCCAACTATCAATCAATCTAATAATCTCTTTGTGAGACTTGGGTTGAGTATTCTATGCAAGATTGCTAATTTGACTTAGGTTAATGATTTTGGTAATAATAAATTTAAAAAGTCATGTTATAATGCCTCCTGCAATCTTTCTTAACCCATAATATATTTTTTTTTACTTCTATTAAATAATATAAGTATATTCTTACCGAATTTGGTAATAAATACACAAACATAGAATATGAAAAAAGAGGTCAACTGTGCAAAAGATGAACCTATATACTTGTGTTTTGAGTTTGTTCGCATTGCCCAAATATCGCTTCTTAAATCAATGCATGAGTTATTTTTCCAAAGTCAAGAACAAATTTGTATGGTAATAAATATTGTCTAGGGATTCTTATATTCTACTACTATATGTATCAAAATGAATAAGTAAATATCTACATCTTTACATGCAGACAATATCCCTTTGTGGTGTCTATCTTGGGATGAGAAGCAAATAGATGTGTTATTGTTTAGTCATTTCATTTGCAGAGTTCATCAAGGGAGACATTGAAACAACAAAAATTATTCATATGGGACAAAATCTCATCAACAATCCTTATGGTCTCACTAGATATTGGTGCACTCATTCATAACCATTCAAATTCACCTACATTTTTTATGTGGATCTCATCCATAAAATAGTTTTAACTACCTGATATGGGAACACGAGGCAATGATTGAACCTCTTTGACTAAGAGAAAAGGATGAAGGGGTATCTATTCCAATAAATTCTCTCGGGTCTGATCCAAACCTCATCCCTCATCAAATAATTTTCTTTTTTAACACTCAAATATTCTTTATTATGTATGTGTAGTCAACAGACAAGGAATCTAATATTTCTTGGGTTATGCATATGAAAAATGTAGAGTCCTAATGATTGGTTCAAAATTCCACAAGGATATTCAATGAGACTATATTCCATTTTATTTTTACACTTGCACACCATTTTTGTCTTATATTGTGCTTTGTGTCATCACCTACTATACATTCTCATATGAGTTGCCAATATTATTTTGTGTCATAATAGTGTTCAAATGGTTGTTATGTAAGCATTGTCTTGTTGTACCCTTCTTTGTACAAGTCTTTCCTCTACAATGATACATGTTTGTAGACCGATACTTGTATGCACTTTAATTTAATATCTAAAGCTTTACATATACTTTAAAATAAAACATGTATTAATGTATCCCTTGCACTTCCTTTAGATGCAAGTGCTAGTTTAATTCTTTCCCTTCTTTAATTTTAGTCTTAGAATTTAAACAATGAATTTATCCAAGATAAATACCCATAAAATAATAATTGATATTTTTAACAAAATTAAGAGGAAAGCCATCAAAAAATGCCATTTAGTGAATTGTGTGATGATGGTCAGAGGTTGTACTATAAACTCAGGTCAATATAACAAGAGCCCAATACAAGGAAGACTCTGTACAACCTACTGAAACCAGGTATCTCCATTCAGAATCTTTCAAGGATGATGATAGCCTCCGTCAAGATCAATAAATTAAAATTATCAGTACTGCTGCACAAAAAAGATAACGAGTTTCGAAAGTTTGGGAATTCGTTTGCCTTTTTTCATCAGCTTGTTATCATAGTGTAAGAGGCAAACATCTTCTTGCTCATGAATCAGTAATTAACAATTGCCAACGTGAATTGATATAAAAAACCAATGAATTGGTTTAGATGAATGATTCATTTGAGATTGATCAATTCCAAAATCTCTTATAGACTCAGAGAAAACTTAAGTAATATGAGTGTAATGAAGAAATCGAGTATAAGCCGCAACTGCTTTAGCCCATTCCCTCAATCTTTCTTTCATGTAATCTGGATCTTCAATATGCCCTTCAAAATTGAAACAATAGATTTGCTCCTCCAGGGCAGTTTTCTCCTCTTTCTTGGGTTTGTCTTCCTGATCATCAAGGCTTGTGCAGTTGGCACCCAACATGGCCAATTCTTCTGAAGAAATACCCACCTCACAATCCATTGGGAAACAACCAAGTAAATAAAAACAAATGCCTCACATTAAAGTCTGCAATCATGGCGGCGCATCTTTGGGTTTCTCTTGTAAAAACTGCAAACCCACTCTATTCAATAGAATCTACAAATCTTGATGTAGTTTTTCATACTTCAAAATCTCTGGATCATGGAATATGATCCGCAAAACTGATAAAAATTTCATGTAATCAATTCCAGAGACAACAGTAAACACGATTCATTTATAGAGCAAAGCTTTGGAATTACTGAAATTCCAGTCTAAATCAGGGAAAAAAGTTTTATATATGCATGGTTTTTATATCGGTATATATATGTGATCGAGAGTTTATTTCAATGTGTGAATTGTTTTTAAACGTGCACTGTTGGGTTTCTTGCAGACCAAGTTTCACATGGTACCTAGAAGCTTCAAGGAGAGTTAATTATATGTGAATTGACCAAGTCTGGAATATACTTGTATACAACTTGCACTAGAAAGAGTTATTGTTGCACGTTTCAATTTAATAACAAAACATATAACACATCTCTTAAGATACTCTTAAACTAGTTTTGTGGGGAGAAAGATGCCACGTATTAGCCGTGGCATCAAAGCTATCCTAGTAAGCTCTAGAGAAACCAAACAAAATTTATTAAAAAATTAGAAAGTTAGAGAAACCACACAAAATCTAGTAGAAAAGTAGATATTGAAAGGTCAGCTTGAGTGTATCATTCAAAGTGACAGCTCATGCGTGACTAATCAGAGATGCTTTCTGCCAACATGCCCTAACAATAAGAAATCTTGCTGCCGTATTGCTCGGCGTCAACATTCACTTTTTAAAACTATATTTTTCTTAAAATTATGGATTTTGAAGATATAAACTTGTCGTTTACAGGGTCAATCTCATCGGGTGATGAGGAAGAAGTGGGTAGTCACAATTCATGTGCCCAACGGCCATTGTTTGTTGTTGGGAATCATCAAAATCTCAACTAATAATCAAAATGTAGAGTCAATTTATAATTTCAGTGAGCTAGAGAGCACATCGTGAAAGAGAGTATAGAATGATTATCAGCATCGTTATCTTGACCATACTATGGTGCGCCAATCAAACATCTATTATACCTAGCAAATATGGTTGACATTACAAATCAGTAATTGTTCAATAAAATGAAGAACAGTAACAATGATTTATAATAAAGAAAAATAAACAACAGTAACATTGATTTATCATAAACAAAAATAACGAACAGTAACACTGATTTATAATAAAGAAAAATGGTTGACATGGTAAGTGTGAGTGTATGTGTGTCTAAAATTTAATATTTAGGGAGAGGTCTTAACCATTGTGGTGATTCCATTACTTGCAAAGCTTTATTATTTGCTTGATTTTGTAATATAAAAAAATGGAAAAAAAAGTTTTGGAAATTTCTTCGCATATGATATTTTCAGTATAAATCTAGAATACCGATCTGATTTCAGATCTTTTTTCAGCTAAAATATATAGATCTCTTACTTCTGCCCAATATTTTCATATCTAAAATGCAGTTACTCAGTTACTCTCCTTACATTTTCTAAGATAAGACAAATAAATGTGGAGACTTTTAATACCTAAATATCTCATATAGTATCAGAATGTTTTGAAACCCTTGGCTGACCCTCAAAGGGGCCCTGAGATTCCAAAATGGTCAACGCTATCTCTATTTTATGTGCTCCTCAGTAGTCTTCGAAAGAGTGCTCAGGAATTGTCAATTTGTTGTAGATGATGATTCTGAGTTTCCCTTACCCCCAACTTGTTTGCAAAGATCAATAATTTCAGCCTAGAAATTATAATGGCTAGGTTTTTACTAATCAGAGATCTCCCACTAAAACACTCTCTTCCTATTAGAGAGATCAAATTTGTCTCACGAAAATTAGAGAAACTTAAGGATTTCAAGTTATAGCATAATTTAATGGGTTGAAAAGGCACTAAGGAGTTATATAACAGTTTGTAAAGCAAAAAATTAATATTGATTCTTGATTTTCTACCTCCAAATCAATGTTCTAGGATTTACAAAATGAGCTAATAAATTTATTGAAAATCCTAGTCTTTTTGTTTATTTGTCACATGTATTTTAAGATCATTAAGGGTTCATTTGTTGGTGGAATTAAATAATGTTCTAAGTGTCAAATTTTAGTATTTAACAATTCAACAAGTTTTAAATCTGGAAAATATTTTTTGAAATATGGTTGAAATTGTTTTATTCACCTTCAATTCATAGTGAGAAGTTTTTTGTATTTGGTTTCATAATTAGGAAAACTAGAACACTACCTTAATTAAAAAAAGAATATTTTTTAGAATGAAATAATTTTTTCATTATCTTATAATCCTTAACAATTATAAGAATTTGGTCTATACATTTTTTCTTGGTAATTATGATCAAATAATAATTGAGAAAGGGCAAATGAGTTGGCTAACAACATAGATCATTTATATTTTTAGCTAAAGTTTACAATGATTGATCCAAAGTATCGGCCCTCCATTTTAACTCAAACCACCTAGTGCAAGTAAACAAAGACATCAACAATCCAATCCATGGGGAAAAGACACCCAATATGGCATTAAGCATGTTTGATTAAAACTTGAACTTGATATGTGTATAACATTATATGAATGATGGTGATACCTTTGGTCAAGCTAATCCATGACCTTAAAGTTTTCTAATCATTTAAATAATTAAGAAGCCTTAATTTAATATGTTGACATTGAATTGTAGTAGAATAAAATAAATATTGGGGATTGAAATTTTATATATAGATGTTGGATTTTAAAGTCAAATTGATGTAACGTGTGATTTTGTATATTGAAACCATCCTAACTTGAAAAATACCCACCGTTTTATATGCCTCAATAAAAAATAAAAAATTGCAAATTATTACTATATTTGTAGATAATGAGTAGAGTAGGTGCAACCCAGGGAAGTAATGTCCATATCATTAATAGACTGCACATAGTTAAGCCCACAAAATTAATATCAATCAAATTATAGTTTCTATATGTATTGTTATTGGTTGTATTGTCATCTGCATCTTGATATGCCTACACATGGGTATTCATTCCTTACACACCCATTTATTAGGAAGATTCAAAGGAAAAAAATTATAAACTAGGCAAAATGTAATACAAGATACAAATCCAAATTTTGAAAATGTATAATTTTGTATATTCAACACTGATGTCTCATTCACATAATCAATGATTGCAATTTTCATTGACTTACTTGGTGATTTCCTATAATGGTAGAAGAACCAATTGTAAGATATGGGAAATATGGTTGGATATTTTATATAGGATGTCCAAGGAAAGATCTGTGTAATGGTCTTAACATGTTATGTATGATTCATGACCACTACATTCGTATTTCTCACAACTTTAGTAAAAACCACATCATGGAGCCATTGATGTAAATATGAATCAATGAAGAAGATAATGAATGCATTAATATAGATGCCCTCCCTTGATGGCCGAAAAAATGCTAGATCTTGAAGAGGAAATGCCCACAAAAGATCCTTGAATTCTTGAAGAAGCTTTCTTGCTTTCTTGCTTGAATGCCTTGAGCTCTAGAATGCCTTGAGTGCTTGATAATTTGATGAGATGAGATGTCATGAATGAGATATACTAGTTTCCAGGTGGGAAAAAAGTCAAGCCGACGGGGGAGTAAAATTGATTAATTGGAAAACTTAAGAACTATTAGGCTCCAATCTCTGCAATCACTAAGGACTAGGTTAGCCTAGTTCAACATAGTCTAGATTGGTCCAGTCCTAGTGGATAGGTCAGAAAGGCCATAGGAAACTATAGAAGGTGGTGCAGGTGAAACTAGAAGGTAGTGAACTGAGTAGAAGATATGGTCAAAAGTGTATCAAAATGACACCTAGAAGACCATGTCAAAGAGTGAGAGATGACAAAGAAGAGTGAAATGGAAGAGGAGAAGAGAAAAAGAGGCATTGGTCATAGGTCCATCCATTGTTTGAGAGAAGAATTGTGGAAACAATGCTACAAGGTATTGAAATGTAAGTGCATCTATTTTAAGACAGTACATTTAGCCCCCACTTTAATGGGAGTATGAGCTTTCCCAAACTCACAGTAAGTAGATCAAAAGAAATAGATGATATCATGAAAACTTAGGAGACCAAGAAATCATCAAGGTAGTAACAATGCATAGATTTGAAGATAACCCAGAAATCATACCAAGCTAGAAAGGCTAAAGTACTCTAAGCCATACTCAAAATCCATATTCACCCCTAAGGAAATTGAATCTTCATCATATCCCAAAATAATAATAAGAGACATGCCATTGAAAAGAAAGAAAGAGAGATAAGGGGTTGTGATCAGCTTTCCCAATAAGGTTTGTGTTCCTTATTTATGAATCATACAAAACAAGATAAGATGAATAGTTTAGCAGGTTTGTGTGTCGGATAGTCGATCCCATGAAACAAAATAAAATGAGGAAGCATCAAATGATCTAATAGGTTTGTGTACCCAATATTCAATCCATCAAATAAAATAAAAGGAAGTAGGATAAAATGGTTTAATAGGTTTGTGTTTTTGATAGTCAATCCCACAAAGAAAGGAAAGGAGAAGTATTGAATGGTCTAGTGGGTTTGTGTTCATGATAATCAATCCCACAATTTGCACCTTGCAGTGACTTTACAACCCCATGATATAGTACTCCTTTACTATGAGAATGGTTTATATAAGTTCTTGGATAGGTCAAATGGTGTAGAAAGTGTGTGTTGTAGGCTAGTCAATCAATCCTAGACATGTATAAAGAGAAAGTAGTTGGCCCTAGAACATCGTATCATGCTAGTGTACTCTATATGATGTATTTGAAAAATAAAACATATAAAAAGGATAATGGTATCAAAACATCACCTAGAAGACCATGTCGGGGGGTAAGAGATGTCAAAGAAGAGTGGAATGGAAGAGGAGAAGAGAAAAAGAGACATTGAGCATAGCTCCATCCATGGTCCGAGAGAATAATTATGGAAAGGGTGCTAAAAGGTCTTAAAATGCAAGTGTGTCCATTCTGAGATAATACAATTTGTTTTTCATGTGACATCCAATCCTACATTATTTTCAATTGGGTTTTTATGGTAGATAGATCACTTACCTTAGAACCCCATAATAGTGTATTATCATTTTCATGGATTTAGTTTTTCACTTTTTGCATGGTGTCTCATTGCATTCTATACTTCCACAACCTCATAGGAGTTGTGACCTCTTTTGTTTAGACCAAGTGTTTCATGTGGATACTATCTTGATTCTAAAATAGTGTTATCCTTATTAAGCACTTCCTTAAGATGTTAATATATGGAATTATTTTTCCATGTTAAGGGGAGGGCATGCTTGATCCCCTTATTTTCATATATTTTATTTATTTATTTCAAGAGCATCATATAAAGTACACTAGCATAATACAATCTGCTAGGGTCAATACCTCTCCCTTTACACATGTCTTAGATCGGTTGACTAGAGCACAATACACACTTGCTAGACCATTTTACTTATTTTAGCATATTCAAAAACCATTCTTGTGATATAGGAGTACTATGTCATGGTGATGTAAAGCCATTGCAAGGTGCAATGTTTTTGGAATTGACTATTAGTCACACAAACTTGCTAGAAAATTCTCTTCCCCCTTTCATTTCTTTGTAGGATTAGCTATCAAGCACACAAATCTATTAGACTATTTGATTCTACCTATTTTAGTTTCATGGGATTGACTATCAAGTACAAAAACAAGCTAGACCATTCAATCCTCCCCTTTCTTTTCTTTGTGGGATTGACTATCAAGCACACAAACTTGCTAGGTTATTCAATACTATCCCTTTAGCATGGTTCACAACAAGGAACACAAACCTTATTGGGAAAGTTGATCAGACAACTCTATCTCTCTCTCTAGTGACATCTCTCTTATTATTATTTTGGATATAATGAAGACTTAATTCTATTATGGGATTGGTAGTTTCTTTTTATCCTTAGTCATGATGACATCTACTTTTTGATTTTGATAGATAGTTTACGAAGAGTATTAGGAACTACAACTCATACTCCCACTAAAGTGGGGGCTAAATGCATCAAGTCTTAAAATGGAAGAACCCATGGTTTAAGATCTTTTAGCACCCATCCCATAGTGACTTCATGTACCATGGATGGAAAAGTTCTCAATGTATTTTTTATCCTATTTCTTTCCACTTTTGTCGATTCCATTTGCACAAACTCCAAGGCCTTCACAAGATTTGTCTCAACATTTCCTCATAATAGGTCAAATTAGTTGACCCATTTTGGAATAGGTAAACCTTGGTTAAACCTCTTTTAAGAGGATATTGGCCAAGTTGACCTATTCCCTATGGATTTGGGAGCATGGGGCCTAAAGAGCCTCAGGGTTTCCAATTAATTTATTTTACTCTCTAGTTAACCTATAATAATTTTCCACCCAAGGGCTATTATTAAAGGAGGCTTGGTGTCTTCATTTACACACACAAGCATTCACAACACCTCCACAACACATCAAGAAATAAAGGTGAGGCATTCAAGAATTCAAGCAAGCAAGTCTTCTTCAAAGCATTGAAGGTTCCCTTGTGATCATTTCCTCTTCAAGATCTAGCAATTTTTTTGCCATCAAGGGAGGAGATCTATATTGAGGCATTAATTATCTCCTTTGTTGATGCACATTTACATACATGGAAATATTATGTGAGAACCTAAATCTTAGACTATGGTTTCTTAAATGGTTTAAGTAATAAGTTCCTCAAAAATTAGGATGAGAGTTTTTTGTTGTAATACATTTCCTATTCTTTGGGAATATAATTAATATTAAGGGTGACTTAAATATAATGAATCCTATATACAAAATTTAATCAAAATCTAGATGGAATAGTTGATATTTTATGATTGATAGATCAAAGATCTTGAGTCACCAAAGATATCCTAATCACACATGTTTATCCTCGCATATTGCGAACTAGTTTTAATTATTCTAAATAAAAGTGGTCTAGCATTGTTCTCTCGTTTCCTTACTTATTTTTCTATGTTTACTCTTGTTTCATGCTTGGACATATCCTATTGAGGTCAATCCATTTGTGTCTACACCAAGGGCATATTGTTCATAGTTAACCATAACATTGTATGTGTGTGTGTGTGTGTATCATAGGGGCTAGTTCCCTACCTTCTTCTCCAGGTCCTCCTCCTTCTTTTCATGAGGATCCTCCATGGCCGACTTCTCCACCTTCTCCTTGATAGGTTTCTCCAATAGAGTCTTGAGCCAAGCATCCGCCAAGAAGCTGTAGAGGGAGTCAGTGGTCTCACTCTCTTTTCCTGCATCCTTCTTGTCCTTGTTCACCTGTAGAAAATATAGAGCGATGGTTACCAAACGTATGACTTTAAGGTTTCAACCTTTCAGCGTAGGGCTTCCGATCCTTGGATAGGTCATGCATCGATTTCTCTAGCCTGTCCAACTAGGTTTTGCTTTGATCTCTCCCATGACTATGATGTCCTTTCTTCTCCTCACCCTTAGTAACATCCTTCATTGGGGAGGTGATATCTTCCCCTAAGCTTTTATCTAGGGATAGGTTGGCTTCCAGGGTGTCTGAAATGTGGGAAGGGCTTGGAGCTTCCTTACCCCCTAAGCTAGAGTGAATAATCTTCCTCTTCCTTCTGTTAGATCTCCTTTCACTCTTTGTGTAATCAGAATTCACCTCCTATTTGCGAGGTGTCTTAAATTTTTCCATTTTAAGCCTTTTGTTGGACCTCCTCGTAGATTTATTGCTCCGCCCACTATCAATATCAAAGTTAATAACCTTGATATTTTCCTATTAGTCAAGGGATTTTTGTCTACCTTCTTGGAGGTAGAACTAGGGCTAGGGTCTGTAGAGACTTGGGGAATAATAGTGGCAAGGGGGTTAAAAAGAAGAGTTGGGTTGAGGGCTAGTTAGAACTTGTAAAGTTTAAACATGAAGGCTTGGTGTAGGATATAAAAGGGTCTTCCTTCCTCCCTCTTTTTTCTAATATTCAATACATTATCGTCCATCGAACGAAAAATAAGGTGTAAGAAGGAAATTAGGTTCTGGTTCCTGAAATGGTTTAGAATAGGAAAGAGGTAATAATACAACTCCTAAAATCGATCTTCAAGAGTTATGTAGTGCATAATGGTATGGCACACAATGTTTGAAGGTTTGGAAAGCTCCTCCCTCAAAAAACCACCTCGCATGTGAACATGATCCTCTTTAGGGCAGAATAATTTCCTCAAGCTTTTTTCATTAGAAATCTCAATTTGCTTATGCCAACTCCTACCCTCGAGAAATAACCAACCAACCATCAAACAATCTCCTCTATCATTTCAAACACCACCCCATTAATGTTCACCTTCCTATTATTCTAGGTGTTGACAAATTGCAAAGTAACATGCTTAGCACACCCTTCAATGCCTTCCATGAATGACATAAAACCACCTTCCTGTAGATAAACCCACATCTCACTATCCCTAATACAATACTCAATCTTATCTATTTCAATGGGGTCATTGGCACCCATGTCTTCGCTGAGTTCAATCACCAAATCCTTAGCTTGTACTGACATCCCCTTGTTGTAGGACAAAAATCAAAAGTCGAGAAATTTTAAAGATATAATGCAAGAAATGAACCTGAGAAAGCAATTGATTCTCATCATTAAATCACAAGGCTTCACATTTTCCAATCCCCCTTTATCTTGAACATGTCTGAAAGGTACCTTTCCCATCAATGATAACCATTTCCAACTATGCATTGAGTGAGGAGCAAGGGAATTGTCATTATTATTATTAACAACTTTCGTCCTTAGTGGTTTTATCATTCTGATTAAATCCATGCATATCATCCTCTCACCATAGTAAGTAATACTCATGGTGAGGGAACCTCAAATATAAATAAACACAAAATATTTCCAAATATTGCCGACTTTATGGTTTTTAATTCTTGGGTTTTGTTGCCCACCTATATCCACACCAATACACTGCCTATTGTACTTCATTATATTTCACTACAAAGAGAAAGTTCACTTTCCACCATTATTTTTGTGGATGGTGGGGTTTAACTGATGTCATCCCATTCCTTTATTCCCTCCATATTATGACTAACTTTGGCCAAGTCATCTGCAACTCTGTCGCTTCCTACTAGATGTGGTCCATGTGGACTACAAGAAGCCCATTCAACAAGCTATGAGTTTCCTCTATTGTCACTTTTATCTTCCAGCTACACCTTCCTTCACTCTTCACAACATTGATAATTAACATCGAATCTCCCTCAATAGCCTTTCTATTAAATCTTCTAGCTCTCGCTGTCCTCATTCCCCATAGTAGGGCCAAAGCTTCTGCTTCATTATTTGATCCCCCTATTTAGTTCTCAGCATAGGCAACCACCACCTTACCTGTATTATCCCAGACAACACCTCCAACCACAATCCTTCCAACAATGACTGAGCCATCAAAATTGAATTTCATCTAATCTTCTAGGGGGTTGCCAAACTGTTTTATCTCTGGCAACTACTTTAGAGTTGTCAAATCTTACCACCTTCATACTTAAGTCTCAAGAATTAGCCCATCTCATATCTTGGTCCCTCGAGGGGTTCAGGGTGGGCGGTCTTCAATGCTAGATCTCACTACAATCTTTCAGTAGCCTAGTCACTTGTTGAGCCACTACCGCGCTAGGAGTAGCCTTGTCCTGAAATATGCGGTTGTTATGTTCCTTCCCAATTTTCCATGACACATATTCAAAAGGTTTTGAGGTATGGGTGATTAGAGGGTCCAACCCAGTTAACAAACTCATAGAGGTTCTCATTGAAGCACCACCGAATCTCCCACATAAAAAAATCTCCCTCCAAACCTCCATAGCAAAGGGGCAATGTATGAGGAGGTGTTGAATGGATTTTGCTACATTATAACATAACACGCAACCATCAGCCAACTGGAATCCCTTTCCATGTTGCCATAGATAGAGAAGGGCATTTCTATCATTTGAGGACAATAAATGATATAAATTAGTGTGCCCTTTTTAAAAGGTTGGCTTTACACATATAAGTCTACATACTTTTGGTACTAACTCTCCTATTTTTGTAGGGCTTATTTAAATGTACTATTAGTATCTATAATATGATAGGTAGCTAGCTATGTGTAGGTTATTTGGTCACTATTTTAAATAATTTTTACCAACGATATTTTGTTAGATGTTATGTTAGTTATGATGTCTCCAAGCTATGGTTTTGTAAGGGTTAGCACCCTTGTTTTACTACTAATTAGCATAAAAAATTTGGGTTTTTACCACATAAAAGACCATAATGACTATTCATAAGAATATTAGGAAGCAAAAAGATATCTATTATGGAAGAGGATGAAGTAGAAATATTAGAATCACCATTAAGCATACACATAAAAAATAATTTATAGAGTCCTATAGCTCATATACTTTCAAAGAAAAATATTGAATTATACCATATGTAAAAACTATTCTTAAAAGCATCCCATTCTTATAAAAAAAATCATGTATGTAAATTTATAGATCAACAATACTAAGCACCATTGTACACCAACATATTAGCCCATAGGATTTATTGTGTAAGTCATACAGAAGTGCTAGTGGCATTTCACAAACCCTTATAATTGTAAAATGTCTTGAGATGTAATGAAATGACCAACATACACAATAATTTGTGGTAAAAAAACATGATCATACTCTACACATATAGTAAAATAAGTATAATGACATAAAGAAATGCAACATCCTTTCTAATAAGCAATCTCTCATTTTGGATTTTTTTTTAATATATTTAATAATCACAAATTGTCTTGATACTTACATGTAATAAAATATTATTTTTTATTTTAATATTTCAATTAATAATACTTACAGAAATAAATCTTTAATTTAATTCAATTAATTATATTTAAATTTTAATAAAAAATTAATTTACTTTTTAAGCCGACAAACTTATATTATTTGGGAGCTTTGCTCCTAGATTTTATCATTTTTCACTGGAAATTATCAGACCGTTTTGACTAAGAATTTTTTCCCGACAATCAAAAATAGCAATCTATCATATTTTTTTAATCTTTCTAAAAAATAAATAGTCCTACTCTCCTTTATTTTTATTTTCAATGTTATCATTCTCGATTTTAATTTGTTTACCAAAAAATATTATCATTCTCGATTTTAATTTGTTTACCAAAAAATAATAATAAAATTTAGAAAGTTGTAAAAAAATTGAATCTTCTAACAATGTAATTAGAAAATTACTAAAATTGAGTCAAACATTGTATGGAAATTACTACAATGTGAATTCACTTTTATCGGTATTGCATAATAACTTTTGAAACATTGTTCATTGAATCATTACAATCCAAGAAGCTTATTCAGGTCAAATTTATGTGGATGCTTCTGCAATTGATGAATTTGTATTATTTGGAGGTTTCTTTCCTAATTTATTGTGATCGTGTTTGTTATTTAATCCAACGACAACAAGAGATTTCTCTACGATGTGTGCAATTAAGACAATGATGATGATTATATGAATATGCATTTCGAAATTAGAACATTTAATGTGGGTTGTTTGGCATATTTCTGCGCACATTTTCACCAAATTCTTCCCTATTTCAAACCCTCATTTCACCTCAAAACTGTATGCACAAAATTTGCTATTTGCAAGATTCAATCATATTCGTCCAAGCGAAGCTGCTTTGGTATGCCACTTTCCAACCTCATCTGCTATGAAATTCTATTGCATTATGTCTGTAGATTGGTTGCCTCATTTTCTATTTGAATTGATTGATGGAAAAAAATCAACGATCTTGGGGAATTTCATTGCAGTTGAGGACAGGTGTAGTTCTGATAAATTTTCAGATCATTTGGCTGTTTCAGTGATGTGTTAAATCATTGCCTCTTGTTATTTTTTATCTGAATGATTTTTTTTACGACACATTGTCTGTGAGAGAAAAAAGATCTATCTTTTGTTAGTCTTTTCTGGAGACAGTTAAATTTATAAGTATAATTATAAATTTTATTTCTATTTTTATTTCTATATGGCATCTTATTTAATAGGCATATAAATGTAGATTCATATTTAAATTTAGAGATGGTTATCCATTCTTTCATTCTATAAAACTAAAATATATAACAAGACATCAAATCTTCAAATTATGTTTTCTTTTTTTCCGTATATTTACATCAAACTTAACAATATCATACTGCATCAAAAATAAACATTATAAACTATGATAGTTTATATTATAGTGTATGATATGAGACATTTTGAAATATTTTATGTTATATTTTATTTATAAATAAGTATTACAAGATATTTGTATAAAAGTTAAGAAATATTGAACATATTTTTTAGATTAAATATTTGTTTATGATAAGAATATTTTTTTAGTATATGAAATGATGAAATTTATAATGTTTATAATGTCAAGTTGAAAAAATATATCACATGGATTGTCGAAATCTATTTGTTATTAATTAAGAATATTTTAAATTTTTGTATGATAAATTTTATTTATAAATAAGTAATATATTTGTATATCTTTTTAGGTTGAATATTTGATTTTTTTATAACTCTTTTACTATATTAAATGATGATGCTCTATTAAAATTCAATAATATCTATATTATGGTTCAAAATATTTGATTTTACAAACTATATAGTTGACTTTTAGTAGAATACTATAATTTTTTTTCATTCAAAGAAATTATGTTAAATAATTACCAAGAAATAATATAAATAATAATATTTTTAAAAAACTAATAGAAATTTTAACAAGATATATATGTAAGTAATTAGAATACTAGATTTTAATACATATTTTTAAATTAAAATAGAGTTGAAACATAACAAATAAGATAATTATGAGTGAAATATTATAGTTTTTAAAATCACTTCCACTTCCTTATCTATAATTAAATAATAGATCTTCAAAATTAGTTAAAACACCATCATGTGTTAGTGGAGCCCATTTAGTCTAGAAGGTAGCTAGAGCTCATTTAATTTAGAAGGTAGCTCCATAGAATCATACTAACTTTTGTTTTTGGTTTTTGTTTTTAGCTCTATGAAGTTGGCCATTAAGAATTATTGGACGATGAGGGGCCATTAGTTTTCTTTTAAAAAATTAAAAGTTCTTTTTTAGGTGTGATCATAATGAAAAATAGAGAATAGATTCTTATGGCCATTAGCTATGGTATTAATAAATTTAATAATTTTTTTAATTAAATTTTGCAAATTTTCCATGAGTAAAATTACAAATTTTAATTATTATGAAGTATAAGTTAACTATCATTAGTACATTTAAAACTTATTAATAGAATTTAGTTATATGTTTTGTTTATTAGGGGTCTAATCCTAATAAACTCATTATACATGAGGGTTTGATGAGGTTGATACATATCTATGTGAAAAAGTTTGTTCTTGATCCAATCCCGAAGAAAATTGTTGACAAAAGTGTTAAAAAATAGCAAATAGGGGAGAAAATTGGGAAGGGTAAAAGAATTTGGGGGGATATAGGAATCGATATTTCTTGCTCCAAAAAAAAAAAAAAGAAACCTAAGATAAATGAGGAGCTTATTTTGTATAATTAGGTCAATAAGTTAATTTTGATGGTGAGAAAGAGGAGAATATGGCAAAAGGGAAAGCAGAGATGGAAAAAGATGTTTCAGACGGAGAAGAAGAAAATTACCATTATGTTGAAAGATAGTTTGGGGGTGGAATGGAAACTCTAACTTTGCTAGTTTCAAGGCATAGTGATTTTATTTCCTCAGCTGACAAAGGTAAAGATACTCAAATCAACTATGGTGAGATGAGTACCCCCGACGTCCCCTGTAACCAAGAAAAAAGAGATAGATCGGAAAAAGAAAAATGAGAATGATGATAAACCAAAAGAAGCCACCAAGTTGGTTGACTATGATGAGTCAATTGACCATTATGTGTTCATTATCCTTAAAGATGTTGAAACTAAGGGTTTTGAATATCATTCAAAGAAAAGGGATAAATACTTTTGGGAGAAGATAGAAATGAGGAAGGAGAGAATCCCTATGCTTCAGATAGTGGGTGATGATGAGCTCAATGTGAAACTCTTTGAAGATTACATCAAAGATCTGGCATTTTATCCACCTCATGGAGTCTTGGAGACTGCAAAAGCCATCTCTTTGGTATCTCTTAAGCCAAAAAAATGTTCCTTCCATTCTATCAAAGTTTTGAACCTCACATGTAGGGCTTAGAGGGGAAAATTGAAGAGATGGAGATCAAGAGTGGCCAAAAGGAAAAAATGAATGAGCAGTAGGGGAATCATGAGGCTATGAAAGAACTAAAAAATAATATAGACTAAATATAAAAGAGAAGTGAGGAAGTTCTATCAAAATGTCAAGGTTCTCTCAATTCTTCTATGGATTTCTTGAATAGGGTTGTGAATGTCATGAATCCGGACAAGGAAGTCAACCTGGTGATGGAGTTAGAGGAACCAAACAAGGATGAGGAATTAGTTGGACATAGAAGACATACTCACTCTAACACTAAAAATAAATAGAAGAAGGAGGTTCAGATTGACTAGTATGACATCAATAAGGTCACTAACCAGACAAAAGGTGTTTAGTACAAGCTAAAAGACAAGGTTCAAGAATTGTCCTAGGTAGCTTCTTTTTGTGTTTATCCTTTTTAGTGTTTGTTTTTGTAGCCTGGTTTTTAGTTAGATTTTTAGTCTCTAGTATTTTGTGTTGGTTGTAGACAAGCTTGGTTGGTTTTGGTTATAGGTGTTTCTATTGGCTAGAACACTAGTCTTTTCAAGGTCTCAATACTTGTTTAAATTCTATAAGACATTTGGAGTTTCGGGTCCCCAATCAAAAACATGTATCATCCTTAATAAAAATAATCTTTTTGAAAATTGCTATAATAATAATATAGAAATTGTAACTTCAAAAATAAATCAATTGTATATTACTACTCATGCACTATTTATGGCCATTAAACAAAACAAGATACTACAACGCACATCATTCCTCTCATCACATAATGTAGGATAGTTGAATGTTACTAAAGAAGGGACATTGAGGTCTAGCACAATTTCTTTTCTTTTTAATACTAAAGGATTATTGATAGCAAATATGATCACACTTGGGGGAAGAAACCTAGTGAGATTATCCCAAGGGTTAAACGTATGTAATGAAACTTATTTAAATGTGTACTAGGTTCCTATGAGTATTTTGGTACATCTAGTTGTTTCTTAATTATACATATTAAATTATTGAAATACTTTAGAATAACTGAGAGGGGGGGTGAATCAGTTATCCAAGGTCCAAATGTCCCAATAAAACTTTTCAGCACTTAACAAAACTCATACACATATATCCTTATCATGTATCTTGCATGCATCCATTAGATCATCCAATACTTCAACTTGTAAGTTGTTGTCCTAGGCCAAAATTACTTTGTAGAAATGTAAACATGAAGCATAACAAAATCATTCACACATTTGATGCAAGGATTTTATGTGGAAACCTAATTTAGGAAAAAAACACCACTAACATGATACTAATCCTTACTCTTTTTAAATGATGTCCTATGAAAGGTTAACCCTGTTAAAGGTTAGAATACACACTATTAAATGTGACCTAGTTAAAGGATTTCAATCACCCTATTAGAGTGAGACTTATTAGAGTACTTCTGAACATTACATTAGAATGTCACTTAGTTAAAGGATTTACAAATGATTGTTAGGTTAGACTTATTCCAACGGATTTATCCTAAACTAATACAATGATTAGAAAGTAATACTAGGACTTGATTTGATAACAAATCACAACTCACTTGGAAATTATAGATCTTTGATTTGGTCCTCCATTCATCTTGGCTTCATCCACTTCAGCTTTGACAGCTTGTTCACCCTTCAAGAATTCATCCTCTTAAGGCTTCTTTCTTTGCATGCCAATTGCAGACTCTGTTATTCAACCACCATATGAAGCAACACCCTAGACTCCTTGTCTTCCTTGGGTTCTCGCAAATGCCAACTATTACTTCAAGCCTTGTATCCCCTTATAAAGAGGATTTAGGTCTTTTTTCACTCAATAACAATTGTCCATTTTAGGATTAGGTCATATTAATTGAATCCTCCCTCTTTTCCATTTTTTTTCTCTAGAAATGTCTTCTATAATTCTCTTTGAATTTTCCTCAAAATGGTTTATCTTGAATTATGCACCTCAAACTCATCAAGCTTATCTTCCACATGCTTCACACAATCTAAGAAATCAACTTTGCTGGATTAGATTCAATGAATCCATGATCTAACTCATAATGTTGTCACTTGGCAATAACTAGCCTCTGATGCTCAACACATACTATGTTGCTCGACATCCACTATAGTTCACTCGAAAAATGCTATCTTTTATTGTCACTCGGTACACACTAGCATTTACTCGGCACATCGTAAATTTACTTTGCATACACTAACTCTTCACTTTGCTTAGCACCAACTAATTTTATGGTTGGCTTGAACTAACATTGCTCGACACCTACTAATCACTCGGTCAAGCCTAGAAGACTCATTTTGTTTTCCTTGTTCTTCAAGTCTTAGGTAGTGTATCCATCAACTTCATCTTTAAATAGATAAACAATACAACATATCATCCATGTCTTACTTGGTCTTAGTACTCCTTTTATACAACAAATAACTCAACCTTTCCTCTAGGTGCTCTTGTTATTACATCTCATCAAATCCTCTTCATTAATCACACAAATGATAGCATTTTGACCAAACAAGAAATTATCTCAAAAGCAAGTGGCAGGATTGACATCATTGACAATATAATGATTGTTCCAGATTCCATACAAACAATATTGTTTTCAAAAATCTTGCTCTTTGACATTAATGGAAAACCAATACCAAAAACAGTACCAAAAGGAAAATTAATACAATGTATTACAATCTATCTCTCTATCTATATGTTTCCTTCCTCTATGTAGGGTAATATGAACTGTGTCAATCTCCTTTAATGTAGCTCTCTTATAGTGTTTCTCTAGTCTCTTCTTTATGGTCTCCTTCTAACTTTCTCTTATTATATCTCCCTCTAAGGTAACTTTCTTTCTTTCAAGGTTCTCTGTATTTCTCCCTGTTTTTTCTTTTCCACACTTTGTTGGGTATTCTATCTCCCTCTTTGACAACAATTCCAAAGACTTGTCATCTCAACATGCAGATATTAACAATTCAGGTTCTCCTTATGTCACCTTACTTATGATTGAGCTTCGGTTCCAACTGTTTGATTACTTTAGGAAGCTCCTAAAGTAAGATCCACTCCATCAATTTGTAAAATATGACATTCAACTCAATTGATGCAGGGCACTACTCTTGCTTCTTAAACAACTTTGGATAGGGGTATCACCCCTAGTTTACCTCTTAGATACTCATGAGAATCCTTAGGTAAAGCTTTTGTGAATATATCAGCTATCTATTCTTTGGTATTCACATATTCAATTGTTACTCCTTTGTCTTGAACTAGCTCTCTCAAGTAATGATATCTGATTGCAATGTGCTTTGTCTTTGTATGCTTCATAGGGTTCTTAGATATATTTATAGCACTTGTGATATCACAATAAAGTATCATAGGTTAAGTAATTTCCTCCTGCATTCCTTTGAGTAGCTATTTGATCCGTACAATATTTGTACAATTCACTGCAATAGAAACATATTCAACTTCAGTAGTAGATTGTGATATACAATTTTGTTTCTTACTAGTCCATGAAACTAGTCTCTTTCCCAAGAAAAATGAACCACCACTTGTACTCTATTTGTCATCAACACTTCTAGCCCAATCAACATTTGTATAGGCTCTCAATTCAAATTTATCATTTTTCTTATAGTATAGACCATAGTCTTATATTCCTTTCAGATATCTTATAATCCTATTTACAGCCATCAAATGATTCTACTTAGGATTTGCAAAAAATATTGTAATAATCCTAATAGGTAATACAATGTCAGGTCTACTATGAACTACATATTGCAATTCACCAATCATAGACCTATACAAAATTTGGTTTACTTTAGCAAAATCATCAGTCTTTGATAGCTTATGTCCTATGACCATAGTTGTGCTAGCTATTTTTTAATCCTTCATACAAAAAGTTTTCAATATTTCCTTTACATACTTGGAATGGGTGATGTAAATACCATACTTCATTTGATACACTTGCAAACCAACAAATAATTTAATCTCTCCAAACATGGACATCTCAAGTTCTTTCATCATCTCATCAACAAATGTCTTACACAATGCATTTTGTCTTCCAAATATGATATCATCAACAAAAATTTCAGCTAGTAAATACCTTTACCACCTTCAATCTTCAAGTATAGGTTACTGTCTTTATCAATCTTCTCAAAACCAATCTTCACAAGATAATTATGAAGTCTCTTATATCATGTTCATTGCTCTTAAAGCTTGCTTCAAACCATATAAAGCTTTGTGTAGTTTAAATACCATGTTCTTGTTGTTTCCATCAACAAATTCTTTAGGTTTTTCAATGCAAACCTCTTCTTCCAATATGCCATTAAAAAATGAAGACTTCACATCCATCTGATAAACTTTGAAACTTTTCTATGTAGAGTAAGAAAGTAGAGTTCTTCCTCCTTTCAATCTAGCAATAGGGGAAAATATTTCTCCATAGTCAATTTCTTCTTCTTAAGCATACCCCTTGCAAACTAATCTTGCTTTATTCCTTGTGACTTCACCATTCTCATCTAGTTTATTTCTATAAACCCACTTTGTTCCAATAACATTCTTGTTCTTTGGTCTGGGTACAAGTGACTAGGTTTTGTTCTTCTCAATTTTCTCAATCTCTTCTCTCATGGCTTGACTCTAGTCATCATTTTATAATGCATCCTTCACTAAGTTAGGCTCATGTATGCTTAGTAGACATGTATCACTTCTCAACTTATTTCTTGTCATGGTTCTAGCATGTTTATCTTCGATAATTTGTTAACCAAGGTGATGTCTTCTGACATACTTTGAAAATTTTAGTTCTGCTCTATTTTCTACAACATGTCTTTTAACTTTAGAATTGTTGTGTGCTTCTCTATTAGGAAATTTAGCATTCCTTTCATGTGAACTGATCTCATTATTAGAATGTACCTTGGCTTCTGATTGCAACTCAACACCTGAATGCAGCTCGACATTCATTGTGGGTGACTCAAAAGTCACAAAAACTTATTGTTGTGGATTTGCAACTTGATTCACAGCTTCATCATCACTCATGCAATCATCATAGAAATACACAAAAGATTTTTAATCTTCACATTCTTTTGTAGGTTCAACTACATGTACCTTTGTATATTCATCAAACTTCACATTTGCACTTTCCACAATTTTGTTAGTGTTAGTATTTAAACACTTATAATCTTTACTACTTGTGGAATAGCCTGGGAATATACCTTTTTCACTTTTAGCATCAAATTTTCCATTCCTATTGTCCTTAAGAATGTAGCACTTCCTTCCAAATACCTTAAAATATTTTATATTGGGTGAGTATCCATACCATAATTCAAAAGGTGTTGAAATTGTATCTTTCTTGACTTGTACTTTGTTTAGGGTATAGATAACTACACTGACAGCTTCTCTCCAATATTTCAAACAAAACATTCTTCTCCATCATGAGTGTTTTAGCATAGTCCATCACATATCTATTCCTCTTTTCAGCAATCCCATTTTGTGGAGGGGTTCTAGGTGTAGAAGTGTGTCTCTTGATTCATCTATCATTATAGAATATCTCAAACTCATTTGATGTAAATTCTCCACCTCTATGAGATCTCAAACATTTCAAGATCTTGCCAGTTTCCTTTTCAACTCTTCACAAGTACCGCTTAAACATTTGAAATGCATCTAATTTTTTCTTCAAAAACATAATTGTTAGCATCCTAGAATAATCATCAACAAATAGGATATTGTACTTGCCATGTGTGTAGCTTTGCACATTGATTGGTCCACATAAATCAGTATGAACTAATTCAAGAATTCCTTTTGAAGAGTGAGTCTTACTTTTGAAACTAGATTTTTCTATCATTCCTAACTGACATTTTTTACAAATTACATTATCTAGTTTCTTCAGTTTTGGAAAACCTTTGACTCTCTTCACCTTACTAATACTAACCAAATTATCAAAATTTACATGACATAGTCTTTTGTGCCATAGCCACACATCATCAAATTGTGCAACTAGACAAGTAGCATCATTCATGTTAAGGTAGAAAAATTACCTCTAGTTTGATCACCATTGCCAATTAGCTTTGCATTAGCATCATGGATATTATCTTTTCTATTTCCAAATTCAGCCTTACATCCATCACTATTCAATTGTGACACACTTAACATATTATAGTTCAATACTTCTACATAATAAGCATTGTCACATATGATCTTATCTGTCAATTTAATTGATCATTTTCCTTTTATAAGACATGATGCATCATTTCCAAACCTCACACTATTACCATCATAATGTAGAAAGAAATTTAACTTACTTTTATCACTAGTCATTTGATTAGAGTAGCCACTTTCAATAATCCATCTGTCACTCTTGTTGACATAGGACGCTAGTGCAATTGCCTCATCTTCATCATAATCATCCTTCATTGAAACATAGATAACTTCCTCATCATGATCATCAAATTCTTCATTGGATTCCTCTTTTGCAATGTAGCATGATTTCTTTCCTTTGTCTTTATAATATTTATTGTTCTCATCTATTTTTCTTCCAAATTTGTCTCCACTTCTATTCTTCTTCTTCTTAGGACACCTTGTAGCAATATGACCAACTTCATTACAATTGAAACATATAATAGGAAACTTACCTTTGTATTTTCCTTTTCCTCTATGAAATCTCCTAGCCAACAATGCTTCAAGCTCTTCAACATCATCTTCATTTGTATCACTGTCACTAGAAACATGTTTGTTCTTTTTCTTTTTCTTTTCCTTAGGCTCCTTCAATGATAATTTAGCTTTGAAAGAAGATTCAACATTTTCAGTTATGAAATTATCAAAACTAAAGAGTTCAAAGGTAGTGAGTCTACCCATCAATCCTTCAAGGGTCAGATCATTATTAGGTGTTCATCTTAGCTCTTGTATGGTAGAGACTCTAATACCAAAGATAGGCAGCAATGTTCTCAATACTTTGCTAATTATAGTCTCATCTTCAATCTTACCAGTTACTCCTCTGATAGCATTAACAACATCTTTTACTCTGGCATAATATTGAACAATATTCTCACCTTCTTCCATTCTCATATCATAAAACTTACCTCTGAGACTTTCAGATCTGGCTCTCAGCACATTTTTCTCTCCTTCATAGATCATTTCTATGGAATCCCACATCTTCTTAGATGAATCACATCCTTTGATGTCATAAAACATAGTGTAGCTTAGGGAATATGCAATCTCCAACATTCCCTGATTATGCTCTTTGTTCTTTTTCAGATCCTTAGCAGTGGGGGCTCCAACATGGTCAAAATGCTCAAAAGAAATGGTAATTTGTGCATAGTCTCCAAGTCCTCCTAGATGTAGCTTCATCAAAATTTTGCATACAGGAAAGTTTTGCTTGTTAAGGTTAGGCACTTCTCTTTTGGGAATTCTGATCTTTAGCTTATAGTACCTTCAAACTATTCCTCACAAGCAACCAATGCTCTGATACCAATTGTTTAAATACTTTAGAATAACTTAGTGGGGGGGGGGGGGGGGGGGGGTGAATCAGTTATCCAAAGTCCAAATGTCCCATTAAAACTTTTCAACACTTAACAAAACTTATACATATATATCCTTATCATGTATCTTGCATGCATCCATTAGATCATCTAATACTTAAACTTGCAAGTTACTGTCCTAGGTCAAAATCACTTTGCATAAATATAAACATGAAACATAATAGATTCATTCACACATTTGACACAAGGATTTTATGTGGAAACCCAATTTGGAAAAAAACTGTTAGAGCAAGTTATTTATTACTCTACTTTCTTTAGCTCCCTTAGATGCATATAATTAATATTTTATATTAATTATAGTTTACAAACCTAGTTTTCTTTCCTTTAGGGTTTTGTTCACCTTAAAAGCTAAACTTTTGTATTTTGTTTTCATCACTTGGAATACATTTTGCTCTCAAATTGTTGAGAATTTCTAGGCTCTACTTTTTCATTTTTTGGCTTCTCTTCATTGCAGGATATTTGTATGCAGGTGTTCTTGAGGATCTATGAAGTTGGTTTTCTCAACTTCTACATGGTATCAGAGCGGACCTGCTACTTCCTTGTTTGAAGATTCTTCAAGCCACGATTTGGTGTCAAAAACCCCAACCCCAACTTTTTTGGCATTTTTTTCTTCAAAAGGGTAAAGGGAAAATTTTTGGGGCACTTTGGGCCCAAACAGACACCACCATTAGATCCAGAAGGCCATTTACAGTCAAGAAACATATAAAACTTATCATTTTTGGCTACTAGGTGTGCAGGAAATTTTTTTAGCCCCCTGTGCATGCTATCGTATAGTCATATGAATGAAAAATAAATAAATAAATAAATAATGAATTTTAAAAAATGTGCCACTGGCGCTCTGCCCAATAGCCACCATGGCACCACCTAGTGGCCACCGCGGCCCCATCAAGTAGCCACCGCAGCTAGTTCCTCCATTGGCGCTTAGATCCTCCTGGTCGTCGCCCAAGCTCTGCCTGCACTCAGCCTCCACCAGCAAGTGCAACCAGCGATCTCTACCCGAGCACAACTTTCGCCAGTGGCACTACCACTTGTTGACATTGCCAATGGATGTTAGTATTTTGTTGGATGATGTCAGCAATTTAAGCTAGTGACATCACTTATAGGTGACACATCAGCCTTTTTTTGGTAGGTTGCGACATCATTTTCTATCCAGTCGACATTAGCATTTTGGCGACTGATGTTAGCATTCTAGCATGGATTTTTTTTCTTGGTGATAGCCTGTGATGGTTGTACAGGCATCAAATTTAGGATAGTGTCTATAATTTTCCAATGAGATACTCTTTTTTGGACCTACAGTCAGTTTTTTGCCCATAACTTGAGCATACAGACGTATTTTTGCGATCTAAAAGAAGTGTCAGAAAGCTAACTTAGAGACAGAGATAATGGTCTAATTTTGTTTGATTCCTAATTTGTTTGAGCCTCCATTTTTGGCATCAAAGTAGAGGATTTTGTTTCCTCCTTCTCTGCATCCAAAATCTAGGTTCTTTTTTAATTTTTCTTTCTTTCCATAGTTGTTTCTTGTGGTATTTGAGGGATATCATTATTTTTTGTTGGGGGGGAGCATTTTCTTTTCTATAATTTAATTCAGAGTAAGACCCTTCTACTTTTTTCTTCTTCTCTCAATGGCGGATCCATATGTGACCTGTCTCATGCCACACAACTACCACACCTAGAAGGCACAAATGACTATGCTTCTCATGTCAAGGGGCTTATGGTCATGTCTGGATCAGAATCAACCTATTCTATAGTGCCCTTTTGAGGTATTTCAACACAGAAACAAAATGGATGAAGCCATGGAATTAATTGCACTGAACATCTCAGATAGTCTACTATTTCACTTGGATGGTTTGACCACTCCACTAGCTATTTGGACCAAATTCAAAACTTTGTTTGGCACAGTGAATGAGTTTCGGGCACTTCAGCTTGATGCAGAGTTGACTTCTTTAACACTTACCAATTTCCCCACCATTGAGGACTTCTTGATGAAGTTCAAATCTCTACATACAATTTTGCAAGGATGTGGGAAAACCAAATCAGATGATGAATGTATTTTTTTGATACTCTCAAAGCTACGAGGAAAATATCAAATTTTCTCTTCCACTTTCTACTCCACTATGGATGCCTTGGGTAATAGACATCAGATGCCTTCTTTTGAGATATTCTATGATAGGTTAACTTGTGAGCAATGCAAGCTCACTAAGATGGATTCACTTACATGTTCACCATCACAGGCATTACTTGCCAAGGATACACAGGAGCAAAAGTTGAAGTAGATATCTAATTCCTCTTCTCAGCACTCTACTGGTCCATCTTCTTCTTCTAAGAAGAAGGAGAAAAAGAAGACTGAGACTCCTTCTTGTTCCTATTGTCAGAAAGGAGCTCATGATGAGGTAAATTTTTTTTAGAAGAGATTTGATGGCTATGAGAAATAGATTGCAGATTTGCAAGCTCTTCTTCAAAAGAGCTCTATTTCATCCCCATCCTCTTCTAACTCACAGGGGTCTGCCTTTCAGTCTTTATCCACCTCTTTGACATCTTCACCAAATATTGGACAAGGTCATGCATTACGGGCTTCCATTGCATCCCCTTTCCAAGTCCCTTGGATAATGGATTCAGGTGCTTCTCACCATATGGCATCTTCTTAAGGGATCTTCTCCTCTATTGATACTTCTCCAATTCCTCATATTCTCATGGGGAATTAACTACTCTAATAGTCTATGAGAAAGGTTTAGTTCACATTCAGGATGGCACATTCAATGATGTATTGTATGTTCCATCTCTCTTTTCAAACCTTCTCTCGATGTATCATATTACACATAGTGGATCAGGGAAGACAATTGAGTTCACTATAGATTCAATCTACATTCAAGATAGTGCAATAGGAGGCCTTATTATTATAGGGACAGTTGATCATACCACTTGTCTCTACACCTTCTCACACTTTGTTCCACCATCTCCATCATTAGAGCATACTTCTTCTGTTTTGCGAGAGCATCATGTGGTGGAGTCAGGACATGTGAAACTTTCTATTATTCCTGAGATCACCACATCTAATCCCGTTGAAGTCTTTTCTTCTTCAGCTCTTTCAGACCCTCCAGCTCCACTCATCGAGCCTTCAGGAGTACTTGTTGAGGATTCTACAAAGGATGTTCATCTCCTCTTTCATGACAATGTCAACACACCTACATTGGGGATTCCTTTTCAGGATCCTCATGTCTACTCCTTGTTTCTTCCACATTGGAGTTCCATTGGTTCATTCATTTCTACAGGGGCTCCATCATTTTGTGGGGGCTTTGGTGTCTCATCTCTCTCTCATGGGGGGATTGTTTATGGTTTTGAGAGAGTCTCTTGAGCCATTTTCTTTCTGTTGTTTGTTCTATCTCTTTTTGGAGAGGGGTTTTTCCCACTGGGTTTTCTTCTTTGTCTCTAGTCCACAAAAATTTCCTTGTATTGGGTACCTGATTAGGCCTTGTTGTCAGAACCCATTTTCTTGCTTTCATAAATTTGCTAGGTTAGCTTCCTCCTAAGCTTCACTTAAGGGGGGGTGTTAGAGTAATTTATTTATTACTCTAGTTGCTTTAGCTCTCTTAGGTGCATATAATTAATATTTTATATTAATTATAATGCGCAAACCTAGTTTTCTTTCCTTTAGGGTTTCATTCACCTTAAAAGGTTGAACTTTTCTATTTTGTTTTCATAACTTGGAATACATTTTTCTCTCAGATTGTTGAGAATTTTTGAGCTCTACTTTTTCATTTTCTAGTTTCTCTTCATTGCAAGATATTTGCATGTAGGTGTTCTTGAGGATTTGTGAACTTGGTTTTCTCAACTTCTACAAAAACCACTAGTAACATGTTACTAATTCTCACTCTTCTAAAGTGATGCCCTATGAAAGGATAACCCTATTAAAGGTTAAAATATACACTATTAAATGTGACCTAGTTAAAGGATTTATATCACCCTATTAGGAGTGAGCCTTGTTAGAGGACTTTAGAACATTCAATTAGAATGTCACCTAGTTAAATGATTTACATATGATTGTTAGGTAAACCTTAATCTAAAGAATTTATCCTAAATTGGTACAATGATTAGAAAGTAACACTAGGACTTGATCTAATAAAAAATTACAACTCACTTGAAGATTATAGATCTCTGTTTCAGTCCTCCATTCTGCTTGGCTTCATTCACTTCAGCTCTAATAGCTTGTTCACCCTTCAAGCATTCATCCTCTTAAGCCTTCTTGCTTTGCATGCCAATTGTAGACTCTACTATTTGGCCACCATATAAAGAAATATCCTAAACTCCTTGTCTTCCTTGGGTTCTTGCACATGCCAATTGTTGCTTCAAGCCTTGTATCTCCTTGTTAAGAGAATTTAGGTTTTTTGTCACTCAATAACAACCATTCATTTTAGGGTTAGGTTAGATTCATCGAATCCTTCCTCTTTTCCATTTTTTTCCCTCTAGAAAATTCTTCTACAATCCTCTTTGAATTCATCTGAACATGGTTTATCTTGAATTCTGTACCTCTAGCTCATCAAGCTTATCTTCCACATGCTTCACACAATCTAAGAAATCAACTTTGTCAACTTAGATTCAGTGAATCCATGATCTAACTCATAATATTTTCACTTAGAAATAATTTGCCTTTGATGCTCAACACATACTATGTTGATCAACACATATTGTGTTTCTTGGCATCCACTAAGTTCACTCGGCATATACTGTTGGGTAAAAGCACAAACATATGTCACCTTTTATAGAGGAGAAGTGATATCAAAATTTAAAGTCTTCAACTTTAATTACATAAAAGTGGCAATTGTGCTTAGAAATTGAAGATGATGTAAACTAATGAAATGTGTAAAATTAGATGAAGTTTATGTTTGTAATTTTTTAAAAAAAAAATTGAATAAAATTTTTATCTATTTTTAAATTTTTATAGTCTTTTTTTTATTTTTTTAAAATGCTAAAAATATAGAGTTTTTTTCCCGTCAAACAAATATGTGAAAATGTTCATATTTTGGTCTGATTTTGGAATCTGTTAGAGTCAACATGTATACCTAGTGTACAAAAAAATAAAAATTGAAATTTGGCTAATATTTTTCAAGTTATAACTGGTCAAAGTCAAAGTTATCAGAAATTGACAGTTTTTTTCTCCTGTCAAACTTTTTCCATCAAATCTACATTTTTTTTAAAACAAATTAAATATTCTTGAAGGAGGCTCTCTCTTATAGTGCAACATTAAAAAATAATAATTTTTGAACATCTTCTACTATTTTTTTCTTATTTTTGAATAGACATCTTCTTGAATCTTAAAATACCTACTTGTACTATTTTCAAATTATAACATATTATCCATAATCAAAATTTTAAAAAAATTATATAATCATAATCTTGACTCCGAGACCTACAAAACTATATTTTTAGTTTTAAAAAATACTTCAAATTAGTAAGTCAAATTGGCCTTCAAAGTGAGAAGTTTGCAGATGTTCTTATTTTTGCTTGTGTGGCTGCCACCTAGGATGCCACATAGGTAGTTCTGGCTAAAACTGCTTTGGCCATAACAGTTTCAACTGAAAGGGTTTCGGTCGTAACCCCCAAGCTTATAAAATTATCATCAATTACTTTTTGGCTATTTTAATGATATTTTGAGTCATTTGAAACATGGGGTTTATGGTCCAAACCGTTTCGGCCGGAAGTGTTTCGGTCGTAACCTTGCATGCCACGTCGATGGGAAAACTTGCCACATATGTACAACCAAAACTTGTTCGGCTGTAACCATTATGGCTGAAACTATTTTGGCTGTAACCCCTCCAAATATCACAAATGGTGATACAGGTTTGTGCTTTCACCCTATCTTTTACTGTCACTCGGCACACACTAGAATTTACTCAGCACACACTAAATTCACTTGGCATACACTAACTCTTCACTTTTCTTGGCACCAACTAATTTTCTACTTGACTTGAACTAACATTTCTCAACACCTACTAATCACTTAGTCAAGCTTAGAAAACCCATTTTGTTTTCCTTATTCTTCAAGACTTAGCTAGTGGATCCATAAACTTCAGCTTTAAGTAGATAAACAATACAATATATCATCCATGTCTTACTTGGTCTTAGTACTCCTTTTATACACCAAATAACTCAACCTTTCCTCTAGATGATCTTGTTATTACATCTCATCAAATCCTCTTCATTAATCAAATGAATGATAGCATTCAAGCGAAATAAGCAATTGTCTCACTAACAAGTACTAGGTTTGACATTATCAACAATATAATTATTATTCTAGATTCGATACAAACAATCTTGTTTTAAACATTAACAACCTTGTAACATTTCCATCCAATGAACCTTCCATTAGTCTTCCTTTCTTATGATTATTCTTTTACTAGAGCCTAATGTTTATTTGAGCATCATAGTTTAGATGACCTTTATGGTTCTATGTGGTTAGGTGGTAGTGATTCCTATTACCATTAAGATTTTATTTTCAATTTTTTGTATTTACATGATCCCTATTATTTCTCTCATGTTCATTATTTGGATACTTTCCTTATTATGGTCATTAGATCCATATCATGTATTATATTATGTATCTATTTGAGATATCCATTCAATAAATTTTAGGTGTAATATTTCGAACTTGATCTAATATTGTGATCATAATGACATGTGCAGTGGAAAATATATTATTATAAAATCCATGATGTATCAATTGTATCTTATTGATTATACCTTTGTTTACATTGATGTAATGAATGTATCTTATTATTAAAATTGTAATATTTAATTTATTTTAATTTATGATTAGTTTCCCTAATTTATAATTTGTTTGGGTGTTAAAATGAATGCAAAATATATCATGCAATTAGGTTATGTTAGAGCTTAATAGTTTATTTAGTGTTGTTAAGTAACCACATATGGTAATCCTTCGGGATGTTAACTAAGTTTATGAAATTTTTTTTAATTCCTTAACTTATGTGTGTACTTAATTTTTCATTTTTGTTTGTATAATGTTTAAAAATCATTACATCAACATTATGTCTTGTTAGTTTAAATTCATATTGGTTCCAAGATGAGGCATTACACTCCCCAACTTGGTGATGGGATATAAAATATAAAAGAATCCATAAGAAAAGTATTAATGATTTAAATCAAAATAGAATTAATGATGGGGACAAACATGTTTTGAACTATCTCTCACCCCCTCTTCATTTGTTCTCCTCTATTGTCCACATGCTTCATAAAACACAACCATTTTCCTTTCATTTCCAAATGAGAAATCTCCTGTTTAGAAATAATTAGGGTTACAAAACTTTGATTTTTAAAAATGGATGCAATAAAATATAAAATAAAGTTATTTTTTGTAAAACTTAAATTTATTTATACCACTTTCTATCTAGCTTCCATGGAGCAGTGAGAGAATTTTTGAATTCCTTAATCTTCTAACCACATAATTATTCATGGAATGAATTATTTTATTTTATTTTATTCCTTAAAAAATGTTAGGAAGGGATGTCTAAACATTATTGCCCTTTAATATACCAATGCTATTTTTAGTGTGCTAATATCCTATGCCATAACACAAACATAAAGAAAATACAATGTTGGATGAATTTTGAAATGTGTTTGTATCATATTCCATAATATTTATTGGGCTTTGATGAGAGAATAATTACTCATTAATGATCAATAAATGCATTTACAACATATAAACAACCTTAGAGAAAAAATTGGATGGAAAATAAGGATAGTCCCAAGTTATATTAAAAGTAAGTAGCAACAACTTTATGTATATATGAAGGATAAAAAAGATACAAAAAACAAATCCTTGAAAGTGAGAATAAAAAAATAAAGGTTGCTAAATTATTTGCATTAACACTCCTCCTTAAGTCTAAGGAAATAAAAACATAATGAAAGAGAAAAGAGGGAGCTGAAAAAACTAATGGGAATGCCACCTAACTTGTCAAAATATGCACTAAATAAGAAACATCCTCCAAGTCATAATAAAAGTGTGGACAAATTTAAATGATAACTTGGAAATGCTAAATAAAAAATCTCCTTTGAAACCTAAGATGATTAGGATCAATCTACATGGATGCCCCTAAAAACACTACTCAAATAATGAGCAAATGAAAAAAGGAAAGAAAAAAAAATTGGTCAAGGATACATTAGAGAGAAATGGGCATAAACTTCCCCAAACAATGAACAAATGAAAAATAAAGTAAAATGATGCAGGAGCATCCTGGGTGTAAAGGCATTCTTGCATCACCCAAAAATATGTCCATTTCCAGTTTTCCAATTTTTGTGTTTTTAATAAGGGTTATTCCTATACAGAGTTGCTATTTGTATGGCTTGTTAATTTTTGTAAGTTTGTAGTATGTGCCTATATTTTTCTAATCTCATATATGGAGGTTCATCTTTGACATATCAATGTGATGGATGAGTTTTATTGTCATATCATATGTATTGGTGTAGTTATTGTAGTCTTTTGTTATGAATTTTTTCTATCCAAACATTAGGTCTAGAAATGAAGGCCTAAATGGCTTTGAAATGAGGCAAAATCAAAAATAATGGACACTTACACGATCATTCATTCTAGATCACTAGCTAAGGATTTCAAAATGGGGTTATAATAGCCCATTGGGTCAATGATTTTCTAATTATGATCTCCATAAGTGGACCCTTTCAAAATGTAATTTGTACATTATCTTGAGTCGATCATATGTAATAAAGTGTAATAAAATAATACAATATGAGGTTGGTTGGCCTCAATGATTAGGGCTTAGTGTCTAGAACCTTCCTGAGTGGTTAAAAGTGTCTATATGAGGAAGGGTTGTAGGTTATTTAGAGCAGTTCTAGGTGATAGTCACAGCTCTATCTTTCACACTATTGTAAGGAAGACATCCATGTAGGTTTGCATATTGTAAATCTATAATCTCGCATTTGTGGTGATAATAAGAAGCCCATAATTTTTTTTCTCAATTTGTGTTGTTTCTCTATTTTAGTTGTGTGTTGTGGTATTAAGTGTAGCACCCTACGTCAAGTGTTACTAGAGCGTGAGTTCCTAAGTGTGCAAATAGATCATTGACTAATAGGCCATTTGTACCAAGACTGTGGTTTGGGTTGAGTGTGTGGACAAACCACTGATTATGAGATAATTTTTACTAGGGTTTCTAAGGAAGCATGAAAATGCCTCCATGAAAAGAGAATGGTGGAAGAGCCACAAGAGTTACACCTAAGGGTTTTAGAGCCCTCCAGAGACAGACAAAAGAATTGGCAAAATAAATGCTCAGAGGAATAAATCTTGTCATAAGGGATGAAAGTGAGGATAAAGAGGAAGAAGAAGAATCAAATACTGAAGAAGAGGTTGTTTTGAACCAAGGAGAAGAGATTATTTTTAAGGTCATTTCCAAGATTGGAAAAAGACTTAAGTTTCAGGTTCCCACATTTTTGGTAAATCTTAACCCTGAGGAGTTGATCGATTGGATCAATGAATTAGAAGAGTACTTTGAGTATGTAGATCTGGTGGTAGGAGATCCAGTTGGAGTGAAATAAGAGAGTAAAGGACAAAATCATGAGATGATAACCAAATTAAAGAGACAATTCACTCTCATGGATTATGATCTTGATCTGTCGAAGAAAATGCAAGGGTTAAAGAAAGCGGGAAGATCATTTCATGAGTATACCAAGGAGCTCTACCAAATTCTCATCAAAATGGGCCATGCATAAGATGACAAAGAGTGAGTCGTATGTTACCTTAATGGGTTGAGGCCAACTATTCAAGGGGAATTGAGTCTGGTCTAAACGAATAGTATTGAAGAGGTATACCAATTTTCCCTAAGAGTTGAGGAAACGGTGAACAAGAAATTTGATAACAAAAATAATGGAAGAGGACAAGGTAGAAGATTTGACAAACGATCTTGTGGAGGCTAAAATGATGATCAAAAGAATAAGGATGAGACCAATAGCAAAAGCCAAAGGGGAAACAATTTCAATCATTTCCATGATCAGAGTTCAATAGAGATCAAAGAGGAAGAGGAAGAGGGCAAGGAGTTGGAAGAGGAGGTTTTTGTGGAAAATGTTTTCACTATGGAGAAGAAGGGCATCGAGAATTTATATTTTCCCAAAGCCAGAGTTCCACATGTTGAGGAAGATGCTAAATCATCACATTCTAAAGATGTTGAAAGAGGAGAAGTCCTTGTTTATAGAAGAGTCATATTGAGCAGTGAGAGTGAATCTGATCAAAGGAGGAGCTTGTTTCACACTATGTGCAAATGTGACGATAAGTGATGTAATGTGATCATTAGTGGTGGAAGCATTAACAATCTAGTGTTAGAAAATATGGTCACAAAGTTAAATCTGAAGAGGCAAAAACACCCATGTCCACATTGTATTGCGTGGGTGCAGGATGACCACAAGGTCATGGTCAATGAGAAATGCTTACTAAAGTTCAAGATTGGAAGCTACTAGGATGAGGTGTTGTATGATATCTCACCTATGGACATATGTCATATGTTGTTGAATAGGCCATGGCAGTTTGATAGGCATGTTGTACATGATAAGAATGAAAATACCTACACTCTGACAAAAGATAGAGTGAAACAAAAGTTGAAGCCATTGAGGGAGAAAGAAGAGATGGTATGTGGTGCTGCCAAAATATGTTTTGTTGATACAAAGGTGTTTCTCAAGGATATAGGAAAATAGCATATGTGTTTTTCTATAATTCCAAAAGATGGTAAAGAAGAAGTCAAGGAGGTGCCAGTAGAAATTACAAATTTTTTGGGAGATTTTTCTCATATTGTGTTAGATAGTGTAACTAATACATAACCCATAGTGAGGAAGATCAATCTATAAATGGACTTGATTCTAGGAGCCAGTTTTCTAAATAAGGCAACACATAGAATGACACCAACAGAAAGTGAAGAGTTGAACAAGCAAGTGCATGAGTTGTTGTAGAAGGGGTTGATTCAAGAGAGTCTAAGTCCATGTGTTGTACCAATAGTATTGGAACCTAAGAGAATACATAATGGAGTAGGTGTATAGATTCTCAAGCTATCAATAAGATCACAATTAAGTACAAATTTTCTTTGCCACAGATGGATGATATGATGGACTGTTTGAGTGGAGCTGCATATTTTACAAAGATAGATCTAAAGAGTGGGTACCATCAGATTCACATCAAAGAAGGAGATGAGTGGAAGACTACCTTCAAGACAAGGGAAGGATTGTATGAGTGGCTAGTCATGTCTTTTGGGCTAATCAATGCACCAAGCACTTTCACAGGGCTCGTGAATGAGGTATTGAAGGAGTTTCTGGGTAAGTTTGACATTGTTTACCTAGATGATATTTTGATATTTCGTAACACATTTGAGGATCATTTGATGCACATTCATAAGGTGTTCGATAAGTTGAGGGAGAATCAAAATTATTGTTAGTGGTTCCATATGTTCATCGTATAGATTTGTGTGTGAGGTAGATATATTTGATTATTCTGTATAGCTCGTTCTTGATCATATATTTGATATCTGAGGGAGAAGTTGCTGGTAAATTTGAAGAAGTACAATTTTGTGAAAAAAGTAGTTGGTGTACTTAGGATTAGTAGTATCACCAGAAGGTCTAAAAATGGACAATAAGAAATTGAAGGCTATCCTCAAATATCCTACTCCAAGGAGTGCAATAGAGGTAAGATCTTTCCATGGACTGACTAGTTTTTATAGAAAGCTTATCAGAGGTTTTAGTAGGATCTTTGACTAAAACAATCAAAGGAGATAGGAAAGAATTTAAGTGGACTGCATGTTGAGAATAGATTGAAGAAGACAATTAAAGAGGGAGATTGTTGAGAACATACAAGTATGACCAATATGTTTCAATCATTTTTTTGTCACTGATTTCAAACTTTCTATTTGTTGGTAAGACAACAACTTATGTGATTAGAGTACTATCTCTTAGTTGATTGATGAAGACAATTTGATCAAAAGATGTAACAATAGCACCTAAAGGAAAGGTTGAGTTATGATTATGTAAATGAGTAAAAGAATTAGTTAAGATAGTGATAACATGATGTATTGATAATCTACTTAAGGCTGCAAAGGCTGGTTATACTAAGAAAATTTAGAAGAACAAGTTACACTAATTTTGTCTGCCAAGCTTGACCGAGTGGATAGTAGGTGTTGAGAAAAGTTAGTTGGAGCCAAGCAAAAAATCAATTTGAGTAGAGTAAATTTTTATTCTAATGTATGCCAAGCAGAATAGTGGATGCTGAATAAAGTTTAGTTGATGTCAAGCACCAGTAAACTTTAGTTCATGCCAAGTAATTTCATAGAGGATGTTGAGCATTAGTAGCCAGATAATGCCAAGTGGTTACATTATTTGAAAGATCATGAATTTGATGAATCTAAGCTGACAAGTTTATTTTCTTAGATTGTGTGAACCAGGTGGAAGATAAGGTTAATGAGTTGGTGGCATAGCATTCAAGGTAAACCATTTTTAGGAAAATTTAAAGAGGATTCAAGGAGAAGTTTCTAAAAGAGATATGGAATGTGGGATAGATTCTTTGTATCCTACCTAATCCATCCTAACCCTGAATTGGACGATGGAGAATGAGTTACAAAAGATCTTAATTTCCTATTTATAGGGATGGTTGTTGGTTAGAAGAAATGGTTGTCATGTGTGAGAACTTAAGGAAGACAAGGAATCAAGGGTTTTTCTTCATCAAGTAACCTAAGAGAAGGGTCTGCATTGGCATGTTAAGCAAGAAGGTTTAAAGGTATGAATGCTTGAAGGGTGAACAAGCTATCAAAGCTAAAAAGTATGAAGGCCGAGTAGAATGGAGGACTCAAATAGTGATCTGTAATCTAAAAATTAAGTTGTAAGTTGTTATTAGATCAAACCTTGTTGCTACTCTCTAACAATTGTATCAGTCTAGGGTAAATCCTTTGGATTAAGGTTGACGTAACAGTCATTTGTAAATCCTTTAACTAGGTGACATTCCAAGTGAATGATCTAAAGTCCTCTAACAAGGATCACTCCTAATAGGGTGATTGAAATCCTTTAACAAGGTCACATTTAATAGTGTGTATTGTAACCTCTAATAGGGTTGGCCTTTCACAGGGCATCATCTCAGAAGAGTGAAAAAGAGTAGCATGTTACTGATCATGCAAAATCTACCATTACCACTAAATATATTGATCCTGCTAGAGCCCCAATAGTTGAAGATATAAAAAAGAAGAAAGAGCATAACCAGACAATGCTTACGATTACCTCTTCCCTAAGCTATGTTGAATTTGATAATATCAAAGGTCTTGACAGTGTAAAGAAAATTTGTGATGCCTTAACCACCATCTATGGAGGAGACACCAATGTGCTAAATGCCAAAGCTGAAAGTCTTAGAAGTAAGTTTGATGATATGAGAATGTAAGAAGGTGAAAATATTGCTCAATATGTTGCAAGGATAAAAGAATTTGTTAATGCAAAAAGAGGAGCTAATGGAAAAATAGATAATGATAATGTGCTAAGAAAAGTTTTGAGAACACTACAACCTATATATGCTATTAGAGTTTTTGCAATTCAAGAACTAAGATGCATACCAGGGAATAATCTATGTCTTGAAGGTCTGGTAGGTAGACTCACTACTTTTGAGCTATCTAACTTTGATAATTACAAACCTAAGAATATTGAATCTACTTTCAAAGATAAAATGTCATTGAAGGAACCTAATGAGAAGAAGAAGAAGAAAAAGATAAATTATGTGTCCGGTGAAAGTGATATAGATGAGGAGGATGTTGAACAACTTGAAGCCCTACTGGCAAGAAGATTCCACAAAGGTAAAGGTAAGTTCAAAGGTAAATTACCTATAATTTGTTTCAATTGCAATGAGGTTGGTCATATTGCTGCTAGATGTCCAAAGAAGAAGAACTACAGAGGTGGTGACAAATACAAAAGTAGAAGAGATGAAGACAACAAGGACTATAAAGACAAAGGCAAAAAGTCATGCTATATTGCTGAAGAGAAAATAAAAAATGAATCTGATGAACATGATGATGAAGTGGTGTATGTTGCAATGAAGGAAAAATTTGGTGAAGATGAGGCAACATCACTTGTGACTTGTGTGAACACGAATGACAGACGGATAATTAACAATGGATGCTCACATCACATGAATGGAGACAAAATTAATTTCATTACCTTGAATTATTATGATGGAAATAGTGTAAGATTTGGTAATGATGCACTATGCTTGATAAAGGAAAAGGTTCTATCAAACTTATAGATAATATTTTATGTGAAAATGCTTACTATGTTGAAAGACTTAACTATAATTTGTTGAGTGTGTCACAACTGAATAATTTGGAACGTAAGGTTGAGTTTGAAAACAAGATTGCTAAGATATATGACACAAATGGAAGAATGATTGGAAAGGGTGATTAGACTAGGAGTAATCTATTCTATCTTGATATAGAGGATGCTACTTGTCTAGTTGTAAAATTTGATGATGTATAGCTATGGAACAACATGTTATGTCATGTTAATTTTGATAACCTTATTAGTATCAATAACATGAGAAAACTTAGAGGTTTGCCTAAGTTAAAGAAGCTTGATAACATCATGTGCAAAAAATGTCAGTTAGGCAAAATGACAAAGTCAAGTTTTAAGAGTAAAGCTCATACCTCTAAAGGAATACTAGAGATTGTTCATACTGACTTGTGTATACCACTTGATGTGCAAAGCTACAAAGGAGATAAGTACATTATGTTGTTTATTGATGATTATTCCAGAATGATGACAATTATGTTTCTAAAGCAAAAATCTGATGCTTTCCAAATGTTTAAGTGGTACTTAGCAAGAGTTGAAAAGGAAATAGGTAAAATTCTACAGTGTTTAAGATCTAACAGAGGAGGATAATTTACATCAAATGAGTTTGAGATGTTCTATAATGACAGAGGAATCAAAAGACAGACATCTACCCCTAGAAACCCTCCACAAAATGGAATTGTTGAAAGGAGGAACAAGTCTATAATGGATTGTGCTAGAACACACATGATGGAGAAAAATATTGCTTTGAAATATTGGAGAGAATCTATAAGTACATTTGTCTATACCTTGAATGGTGTACAAGTTAAGAAAGGTACTCATTCAACACCTTTTGAATTATGGTATGGATACTCACCCAATGTAAAATACTTTAAGGTATTTGGAAGAAAATTCTACATTCTTAAGGACTTTGAAAATGGTAAACCTGATGCAAAAAGTGAAGAAGGTATATTCCTAGGATATTTCACAAGAAGTAAAGCATTTAAGGGTTTGAATACTAACACTAACAAAGTTAAGGAAATTGCAAATGTGGATTTTGATGAATATATAGAAGTATATGAGGTCGAACCTATGAAATAACCAAAAGAATACAAATCATTTGTAAGCTCTTATGAAGGTATGTCTGCTGAAGAAAATGTTGTAAATTAAGCCACAAACCAACAACAAGTTTCAGTGATTGCTGAGTCACATGCTATGAATGTTGAGTTGCATTCAGGAATCGAGCTACATTCAGGTGCAACTAAGAGGGGTGGGGGGAGGGGGGGGTGGGTTGAATCAGTTATCCAAGGTCTAGATGTATAAATAAAACTTTTCACAGCTTAGTGAACCCATGAAACATTTATACTCATGCATGCATCCATAAGATTATGGAATCACTTAAAACTTGTAGGTTACTATCAAATCAACTTGTACAAATGTAAAGCACAAAACATAATAGATTCATCAACACACATGACACAATGATTTACATGGAAACCCAATTTGGTAAAAATCACCAGTAACATTCTACTCTTTTAAATCTTCTAAAGTGATGCCCTGTGAAAGGCCAGCCCTATGAAAGTTTACAATACACATTGTTAAATGTGACCCTATTAAAGGATTTCAATCACCCTATTAGGAGTGAGCCTTGTTAGAGGACTTTAGACGATTCACTTGGAATGTCACCTAGTTAAATGATTTACAAATAACTGTTAGGTCAACCTTAATCCAAAAGATTTACCCTAGACTAATACAATTGTTAGAGAGTAATAGTAAGGCTTGATTTGATATGACTTACAACTTCATTTGCAGATTACAGATCTTTGTTTAGTCCTCCATTATGGTTGGCTTTCACTCATTGTAGCTCTGATAGTTTATTCACCCTTTAAGCATTCATCTGCTTAAGCCTTCTTGCTTAACATGTCATTGCAGACTATTCTCTTAGGTCACTTGATGAAGTAAAACCTTTTGAATCCTTGTCTTGCTTAGGTTCTCAGACATGACAACCTTGCTTCATGACCAACCATTCTTATAAATAAGAAATTAAGATCTTTTACCACTCATAATTTAGGGTTTTGAATGGATTAGGTAGGATACAATGTATCTACCCCATATTTCATATCTCTTCTAGAAACCTCCACTAGAATCTACTTTGAATTTTCTTTAAAATGGTTTACCTTGAATTTTGTGCCACAACTCATCAACCTTATCTTCCATCTAGTTCACACAATCAAAGAAAACAAAGTTGTTAGCTCAGATTCATTGAATCCACAATCTTTGAAATAATACAATAGCTTTGCATTATCAACATTTTGATGCTCGACACATACTGTGTTACTCAGCATCCTCTATAAAATCGATCGGCATCAACTAATGTTTACTAATGCTCAGCATCAACTAAACTTTACTCAACATCAACTGTCTTGCTTGACATCCACTAGAATTTTCTTTTACTTGGCTCCAAGTGGCTTTCTGCTCAGCTTGCACTAACTTTTCTCGGCAGCTACTATCAAGCTTAGCAGACAAACTTTGTATCACTTGTTCTTCTAATCTTTCTTAGTGTAGCCAACATTTGTAATCTTAAGTTGATTATCAATACATTATGTTATCTCTGTCTTAACTAATTTTTTTACTTCATTACGTAATCATAACTCAACCTTTCCTCTAGATGCTATTGTTACATATTTTGATCAAATCCTCTTCATCAATCAACTAAGTGATAGTACTTGAATCTTATAAGCAATTGTCTTACTAGAAAATAGCAGGTTTGATATCAATGACAAAATAATGATTGAAACAAACATTCTTCTTCAACAATCTCCTTCTTTGATTGGCTTCTTCTATCTATTCTTAACAATCTCTCTCTTTGGCATTGATGGCATACCAAACTGATCAACCAAATCAATCAAATGATGAACATCTTGTTCAACCAAACTAACTAGGTTAAAATAGTAAGACAATACCAAAAAGAAATCTTGTATCAAAATTTCTACCTATCAACAACTTCCATCTTCTAATTCGGTTACAAAAACTCTTTCTTATAACTCCCTCTGAGTTCCTTCTTATATCTCCCTCTTACTAGGTAGATTAGGATTTCTCCCGCTATCTTGTATACTTCTCTATCTCCCTCATCATACTTGTGTTCTCCTCTCTAATCAGCAATATCAACAACCTCTTTGACAACAATCTCTGGATGTCTTCCTCTTGAATAATACTATTGATTAGCAACATTATCTCCCTCTTTGACAATAATGCCAAAGACATAGCATCTTTACATGTAGATATAGACTTTTTTAGTTTGTTCAATTTCTCCCTCTGTCACCTTGCTTGTGTCTGATTTAAAAATTTCAGCTCTTTGATTACTTTAGGCAGCTCCTAAAGTAAGATCCATTGCATCAATTTGTAACATATGATAATAAGCTTGTTTGATGCAAGACACTCTTCTTGTTACTTAGATAGCCTTTGATAGGGGTACCACCCCCAGTTTACCTCTTAGATACTCATGAGCATCCTTAGGTAATGCTTTTGTGAAGATATCAGCAAGTTTCTCCTTTGTGTTAACATATTTCATCTTCACCTCTTTATCTTGAACTAATTCTCTCAAGTAATGATACTTGATTGCAATGTGCTTAGTCTTTGTGTGCATCATTGGATTCTTTGATATATTGATAGCACTTGTATTATAACAATAAAGTGTCAAAGGTTCTGTGATCTTTTCCTTCATTCCTTTGAGTAGTTGTTTGATCCACACAATGTTTGTACAATTTACAACAGCAACAACATATTCAACTTCAGCAGTAGATTGTGAGGTGCAGTTTTGTTTCTTGCTAGTCCATGTAACTAGTCTCTTGTAGAAGAAAAATGCTCCTCCATTGGTGCTCTTTCTATCATCAATTTTTCTAGCCCAAGCAACAGAAATGTAGGCTCTCAATTCAAATTTCTCATTCTTCTTGTAGTATAGACCAAACTCTTTTGTTCCTTTCAGATATCTCGTTATTCTCTTCACAAACATTAAATGATTCTCCCTAGGGTTAGTAGAGAATCTTGCAAGTATCCCTATAGATAATACAATGTTAGGTCTACTATGTACAACATATTGCAATTTTCCAATCATAGACTTGTACAATGTTTGATTCACCTCAACTGAATCATCATTCTTTGACAACTTGTGTCTTGTCACCATAGGTGTATTTACTAGTTTGGAATCCTCCCAATCCAAAAGTTATCAATATTTCCTTGAAATAATTTGAATGAGTGATGTATATACCATATTTTATCTAATATACTTGCAAACCCATAGAGAATTTGATCTCTCCAAACATAGACATCTCAAATTCTTGCTTCATCTGATTTGCAAAATCCTTACATAAAGTATCTTGACCTACAAATATAATATCATCAAAAAATATTTCAAAAAATAAAATACCTTTTCCTTTCTCTGTCTTCATGTAAAAAAATTCATTATCATCAATCCTTTCAAATCCAATCTTCACAAGATAATTATGAAGTCTCTCATACCATGCTCTTGGTGCTTGCTTTAAACCATATAGAGCTTTGTGTAGTCTACATACCACATTCTTATTGTTAAAATCAAAAAATCCTTCTAGTTTTTCTATGTAAACTTCTTCCTCTAATATTCCATTTAAAAATGCAGATTTAACATCCATTTGATAAACTTTGAAACCTTTGTATGCAAAATAAGCAAGTAGAGTTCTTACTCGTTCCAATCTTGCAACAGGAGAAAATGTCTCTCCATAGTCAATTCCTTCTTCTTGTGCATACCCTTTGTAAACTAATCTTTCTTTGTTTCTTGTGACTTCACCATTTTCATCTAGCTTGTTTCTAAATACCCACTTGGCGCCAATCACATTTTTGTCTTCTAGTCTAGGAACTAGACTCCATGTTTTGTTCTTCTCAATTTGTTCAATCTCTTCTTCCATGGCTTTACTCTAGTCAACATCCACTAATGAATCTCTTACTGATTTAGGCTCCTTCATGCTTAGCAAACATGTGTCACTTCTCAATATTTTTCATGTCATTGGCCTAGCATCTTTATCTCCAATGATTTGAGCAGCAGGATGATGTCTTTTGACATATTTAGACAATCTTGGCTCTGCTCTTATTTCTTCATTTTGTCTTTCAGCTTCAGAATCACTATGTGCATCTTTTTCAGGTATCTTAGCATCTCTTTCATGTCCACCAACTTCAAAATTAGAATGTGCATTTACTTCATTCTGTAACTTGACATCTAAATGTGGCTTGATTCCTGCATACAACTCAACATTCATAGGATGTGACTCAGTAGTCACTGAAACTTTCTGTTGGTTTGTAGCTTGATTTGTAGCATTTTTTTTAGCATGCATACCTTCATAAAAGTATACAAATGATTTTTATTCTTTTGGTTCTTTCATAGGTTCAGCCTCATGTACTTTTGTATATTCATCAAAGTTTACATTTGCACTTTCCACAACTTTGTTAGTCTTAGTATTCAAACACTTATAAGCTTTACTTCTTATGGAATAGCCAAGGAATATACCTTCCTTACTTTTTTGCATCAAGTTTTCTATTCCTAAAATCATTAAGAATGTAACATTTGCTTCCAAATAACTTAAAATATTTTACATTGGGTGAGTGTCCATACCATAGTTCAAAAGGTGTAGAACGAGTACCTTTGTTGACTTGCACATGATTCAAAGTATATATATTTGTACTTACACCTTCTCTCTAGTATTTCAAAGAAACATTCTTCTCCATCATGAGTGTTCTAGTATAGTCCATTATAGACCTGTTTCTCCTTTTAGCAATACCATTTTGTGGAGGGGTTCTAGGTGCAGATGTCTGTCTTTTAATTCCTCTTTCATTATAGAACATCTCAAACTCATTTGATGTGAATTCTCCTCCACTCTCTAATCTCAAACATTTCAGACTCCTACCTATTTCTTTTTCAACTCTTGCTAAGTACCACTTAAACATTTGAAAAGCATCAAATTTCTATATCAGAAACATGATTGTCATCATTCTAGAGTAATCATCAACAAATAACATAATGTACTTAACTCCTTTGTAGCTATGCACATCAATTGGTCCACACAAGTCAGTATGAACAATCTCTAGTATTTCTTTAGAGGTATAAGCTTTACTCTTAAAGCTTGACTTTGTCATTTTTTCTAACTAACATTGTTTACACATTGTATTGTCAAAGTTTCTTCAATTTAGGTAAATCTCTAACTTTCTTCATGTTATTGATACTAACCAAGTTATCAAAATTAACATGACATAACCTCTTGTGCCATAGCCACACATCATCAAGTCTTACAACAAGAAAAGTAGCATTCTCTATATCAAGATAGAATAGATTACTTCTAGTTTGATCAACCTTTCCAATCAATTTCCCATTAGTATCATATATCTTAGCAATCTTGTTTTCAAGCTCAACCTTACATCCCAAATTATTCAATTGTGACACACTCAAAAGATTATAGTTTAGTCCTTCAACATAGTAAGCATTGTCACATACAATCTTATCTATGATCTTGATAGAACCTTTTCCTTTTATCAAACATGGTGCATCATTACCAAATCTTACACTATTTCCTTCATAACAATTTAAGGTAATGAATTTACTTTTGTCTCTAGTCATATGATTTCAGCATCCACTATCAATGATCCATTTGTCATTTTTTTTTACACAACTCACAAGTGTAGTTGCCTCATTTTCATCATATTCATCCTTCATTGCAACATAGACTACTTCATCATCATGTTTGTCAGATTCATCCTTTGTTTCCTCTTCAGAAATATAGCATGAATTCTTGCCTTTGTATTTGTAATCCTTGCTATCATCTTCTCTTCTATTTTTGTACTTGTCACCACCTCTGTAGTTCTTCTTCTATGTACGTCCTACAGCAATATGATCAACCTCATTGCAATTGAAACAAATGATGGGTAACTTACCTTTGAACTTGCCTTTACCTCTATGGAATCTTCTTGCCAATAGTGCTTCCAGTTGTTCAACATCTTCCTCATCTATATCACTGTCACTAGACACATATTTTATCTTTCTCCTCTTCTTCTACTTGGGCTTTTCAGAGTCTTTCAATAACAACTTAGCTTTGAAAGAAGATTTAAGACTTTTAGGTTTGTAATTATCAAAGTTAGATAGCTCAAAAGTAGTAAGTCTACCTACCAAACCTTCAAGAGTTAGATTATTTCCTAGAATACATCTCAGTTCTTGAATTGCAGAAACTCTAATAGCATAAATAGGTAGTAGTGTTCTCAAGACTTCTCTTAGCACAGTATCATAATCTATTTGACTAGTAGCACCATTAATTGCACTAACAACTTATTTTATCCTAGAAACATATTGAGAAATATTCTCACCTTCTTCCATTCTCATATCATAAAAATTACCTCTCAGACTCTCAGATTTGGCTCTTTGAACATTAGTGTCTCCTCCATAGATCTTGACATCTCTATTGAGCTTGGGTACATCTCTTTTTGACATCTTGATCTTTGTGCTTCTAGTACCTTCAAACTAGTCCTCTTAAGAAGATGGATTTGATACTAATTGTTGGAATTCTTTAGGATAACTGAGGGGGCAGGGGGGTGGTGAATCAGTTATCCAAGGTCTAGATGTATAAATAAAACTTTTTATAGCTTAGTGAATCCATAAAGCATTTATACTCATGCATACATCCATAAGATTATGCAATCACTTAAAACTTGTAGGTTACTATGAAATCAACTTGCATAAATGTAAAGCATAAAACATAATAGATTCATCAACACACATGACACAATGATTTATGTGTAAACCCAATTTGAGAAAAACCACTAGTAACATGCTACTCTTTTCACTCTTCTAAAATGATGCCCTATGAAAGGCCAACCCTATTAAAGGTTACAATACACAAGTGTTGTTAAATGAAACCCTATTAAAGGATTCCAATCACCTTGTTAGGAGTTAGCCTTGTTAGAGAACTTTAGACCATTCACTTGGAATGTCACCTAGTTAAAGGATTTACAAATGACTATTAGGTCAACCTTAATCCAAACGATTTACCCTAGATTGATACAATTGTTAGAGAGTAACACTAAGGCTTGATCAGATACAACTTACAACTTCATTTGTAGATTATAGACCTTTGTTTAGTCCTCCATGCTACTTGGCTTTCACTCATTGTAGCTCTGATAGCTTGTTCACCCTTCAAGTGTTCATCTCTTTAAGCCTTCTTTCTTAACATGTCATTGTAGACTCTTCTCTTAGGTTATTACTTGATGAATCAAAACCTTTTGACTCCTTGTCTCCCTTAGGCTCTCACACATGACAACCTTGCTTCATGACCAACCATTCCTATATATATAAAATTAAGATCTTTTACTACTCATTCTCCATCATCCAATTCAGGGTTTTGAATGGATTAGGTAGGATACAATGTATCTACCCCATATTCCATATCTCTTTTAGAAACTTCCTCTAGAATCCAATTTGAATTTGCCTCAAAAAAATTTATCTTGAATTGTGTGCCACCATCTCATCAACCTTATCTTCCACCTAGTTCACACAATCTAAGAAAATAAACTTGTTAGCTCAGATTCATTGAATCCATGATCTTTGAAATAATGCAGTAGCTTGGCATTATCAACATTCTGATGCTTGGCACATATTATGTTACTCGACATCCTCTATAAAATCACTTGGCATCACCTAAAGTTTATTGATGCTCGACATCAACTAAACTTTACTCAACATCAACTATCTTGCTTGGCATCCACTAGAATTTTCTTTTATCCAGCTCCAACTGACTTTCTGCTCGACTTGTACTGACTTTACTCAGCACCTACTATCCACTCGATCAAGCTTAGCAAAATTTTTTTTTATCACTTTTTCTTCTAATCTTTCTTAGTGTAGCTAACATTTGTAACCTTAAGTAGATTATCAATACATCATCTTATCTTTGTCTTAACTTAGTCTTGTACTTGATTTCATAATCATAACTCAACCTATCCTCTAGGTGCTATTGCTACATCTTTTGATCAAATCCACTTCATCAATCAGCTAAGTGATAGTACTTGAATCTTATAAGCAATTGTCTCACCAGTAAATAGAAGGTTTGACATTAGTGACAAAAAAATGATGAAAAAAAACATTCTTCTTCAACAATCTCCTTCTTTGATTAGCTTCTTCAATCTATTCTCAATAGTCTATGTTTGGAGAGATCAAGTTCTTTGTGGGTTTACAAGTATATCAGATAAAATATCGTATATACATCACTCAGTCAAAATATGTTAGCAAAATATTGAAGACTTTTGAATTGGAGGATTCCAAACTAGTAAGTACACCTATGGTGACAGGACAAAAGTTGTCAAAGAATGATGATTCAACTGAGGCGAATCAAACATTGTACAGGTCTATGATTAGAAAATTACAATATGTAGTATATAGCAGACCTGGCATTACATTATCTGTAGGGATAGTTGTAGGATTCTTTATTGATTCCAAGGAGAATCATTTGATGGTTGTAAAGAGAATAATTAGATATCTGAAAGGAACAGAGAAGTTTGGTCTATACTATAAGAAAAATGAGAGATTTGAATTAAGAGCCTATACTGATGCTAATTGGGCTTGAAACATTGATGAAAGAAAGAGCACCAGTGGAGAAGCATTTTTCTTAGGTAAGAGGCTAGTTACATGGAAAAGTAAGAAACAAAATTGCACCTCACAATCTACTGCTGTAGCTAAATATGTTGTTGTTGTTGTAAATTGTAAAAATATTGTATGGATCAAACAGGTACTCAAAGGTATGAAGGAAGAGATCACAGAACCAGTGACACTTTATTGTGATAATACAAGTTCTATTAATATATCAAAGAATCCTTTGATGCACACAAAGACTAAACACATTGCAATCAAGTATCAATACTTGAGAGAATTAGTTCAAGATAAAGAGGTGAAGATGGAATATGTCAACACAAAAGAAAAAATTGTTGATATCTTCACAAAAACATTACCTAAGGATGTTCATGAGTATCTAAGAGGTCAAATAGGGGTGATATCCCTATCAAAGGCTATCTAAGTAACAAGAGGAGTACCCTACATCAGGCAAGCTAATTTTCATATGTTACAAATTCATGTAGAGGATCTTACTTTAGGAGCTACCTAAAGTAATCAAAGATAAATAAAAAATTTCAAATCAGTCATAGGTAAAGTGACAGAGGTAGAAACTAAAAAAGCTTATATCTGCATGGTAAAGATGACAAATCTTTGGCATTTTTGTCAAAGAGGGAGATAGTTTTTGATCATGGAGATAATTTCTGATCAAAGGAAAATACAAACATCATGAGGGAGATAGTAAAATACAAGAAAGAGGGAGATAGTTATTGATCAAGAGAATCAACAGAACAAAGCAAGAGAAATCCTAACATCTACCTAGTAAGAGGGAGATATAAGAAGAAATTTAGAGGGAGTTATAAGGATGACTCAAAAGAGTTTTGTAACCTATTCAGAAGATGGAAGTTACTGATAGAGGGAGAGATTTCAATACAAGGAATTATTTTATTTTTAGTACTTTGTTGATCTTACTATTTTAACCCAATCAGTTTGGTTGATCAGTTTGGTTTGCCACCAATGCCAAAGAGGGAGATTGTTGAGAACATACAAGTATGATCAATATGTTTCAATCATTATTTTGTCACTGATGTCAAAACTGCTATTTACTAGTAAGACAACTACTTATGTGTTTTCAGGACTATCACTTAGTTGATTGATGAAGAGGATTTGATCAAAAGATGTAACAATAGCACCTAGAGGAAAGGTTGAGTTATGATTATGTAAATGAGTACAAGAATTAGTTAAGACAGTGATAACATGATGTATTGATAATCTACTTAAGGTTGCAAAGGCTGGTTACACTAAGAAAATTTAGAAGAACAAGTTACACAACATTTTTCTGCCAAGATTGACCGACTGGATAATAGGTGCCGAGAAAAGTTAGTGCAAGTTGAGCAGAAAATTAGTTGGAGCCAAGTAAATGTTTATTTTAGTGTATGTCGAGCAGAATAGTGATGCCAAGAAAAGTTTAGTTGATGTTGAGCACCAGTAAACTTTAGTTCATGTCGAGTAATTTCACAGAGGATGTTGAGCAACATAGTATGTGCCGAGCATCAGTAGCCAAAAAATGCCGAGTGGCTACAATATTTGAAAGATCATAAATTTGATGAACCTAAGCTGACAATTTTGTTTTCTTGGATTGTGTGAACTAGGTGGAAGATAAGGCTGATGAGCCAGTGGTACAAAATTCAAGGTAAACCATTTTTAGATGAATTCAAAGAGGACTCAAGGAGAAGTTTCTAGAAGAGATATGGAATGTGGGATAGATTCATTGTATCCTACCTAATCTGTCCTAACTCTAAATTGGACGATGGAGAATGAGTGGCATAAGATCTTAATTTCCTATTTATAGGGATGGCTAGTCATAAGCAAAGGTTGTCATGTGTGAGAACCTAAGGAAGACAAGGAATCAAGGGTTTTGCTTCATCAAGTGACCTAAGAGAAGGGTTTGCATTGGAATGTTAAGTAAGAAGGCTTAAAGGTATGAATGCTTGAAGGGTGAACAAGCTATCAAAGTTGATAAGGATGAAGGCCAAGTAGAATGAAGGACTAGAACAATGATTTGTAATCTACAAATGATGTTGTAAGTTGTTATCAGATCAAGCCTTACTATTACTCTCTAACAATTGTATCGGTTTAGGGTAAATCTTTTGGATTAAGGTTGACCTAATAGTCATTTGTAAATCCTTTAACCAGGTGACATTCCAAGTGAGTGGTGTAAAGTCCTCTAGCAAGGCTCACTCCTAACAAGGTGATTGAAATCCTTTAACATGGTCACATTTAACAATGTGTATTGTAACCTTTAACATGATTGGCCTTTCACAGTACATCACTTCATAAGAGTGAAAAAGAGTAGCATGTTACTAGTGGTTTTTCCAAAATTGGGTTTCCATGTAAATCATTGTGTCAAATGTGTTGATGAATTTGCTATGTTTCATGTTTACTTTTTTGCAAGTTGATTTGGTAGTAACCTACAAGTTTTAAGTGATTGCATAATCTTATGAATGCATGCATGATGATAAATGATGTATGGGTTTTCTAAGCTATGAAAAAGTTTTATTTATACATCTGGACCTTGGATAACTGATTCAACCCCCCCTCCCCCCCACCCCCGCCCACCCTGTTAATTATTCTAAAAGTATTCCAACACTATACGAGTAGATAAGAGTTTTAATCTATTGAAATGGAAAGTTATAGAGAAGCTCATATTAGCACTTCCATGTTTTAATAACTTATTTCAAGTAGATTGTGATGCTAGTAGTACTATAATAGAAGTTTTTTGAGTCAAGAAGGTAGACTTTGGTGCTTATTTCAATGAGAAATTGAATAATGCCAAAAGGAAGTATTATATTTATGATCTAGAATTTTATGCTATAGTTCAAGTATTGAAGAAGTGGATACACTTTCTTCTTCCTAAGGAGTTTGTTTTGTATGTTGATAATCAAGCTTGTGATATTTGAATAGTCAAGGAAAATTGATTGAAAGGCATTTGAAATGGGTTGAGATTTTGTAGAGCTATACATTTATTTTGAAACACATGAGTGGGAAGTCTAATAGTGTTGTAGATGCTCTTAGTGGAAGACAAATTCTGCTGACAAAAATGTAGATTGAGGTGGTTGGGTTCAAGGAACTCAAGAATTTGTATTTGGAGGATCTTGGTTTTGGTATGGTATTCAAGGGAAGTCTGTTGTGCATTCCTAGAAGTTCCATGAGAGACAATCTCATCAAGGCGAAGCATAGTGGAGGATTGGTTGGATACTTTGGTAGAGACAAAACCATTGCTTTGATTTCTAAAAATTATTACTAGCGACAACTACGTTAAGATGTGAAGAAGCTTGTTCAGAGTTGTAGAGTATGTCAAATGGAAAAAGAGGTGATGCAAAAGATGTAGTTGTATAACCCATTACCTATACTAGAGAAACCATGAGAAGATGTCAGCATGGATTTCATTCTTGGTCTACAAAGGACAGAATGAGGGCATGATTCAATATTTTTGATGGTTGATATATTTTCAAAAATATCACATTTCATTCCCTGCAAGAAGACAAGTGGTGTTTTTCATGTGGCAAAGTTATTTCTTAGAGAAGTGGTGAGACTACATGGTCTACCAAATAGGATAGTTTCTAATCGAGATACCAAGTTTTTTGGGTATTTATGGCATACATTTCAAAACAAATTAAATATTGATTTGAAGTTCACTTCATCATAGAATCCACAAACTAATAAACAAATAGAAGATATGAAACAGAGTTTGGAGAATTTACTAAGATGTTTGGTTGGTGATAAACCAAAAGGTTGGGATTTGATTTTACCATAGGCATAATTTTCATACAATAATTATGTCAAAAAAGAGTACTAGTAAATGACCATTCTAGATTGTATATGGGAGCAGTCCTAGAAATGCTTCTAAATTGAGAAAGTTGGATAAAGGAGAGAGATGTAGTGCTGAAGCCGATGATCTTGCTAAATATTTGAAGAACATCCATGAGGAGGTGAGGAAGCACATTACAAAGATGAATACATAATATAAGGCTAAGATATATGTGAAAATGATGTATAAATTTTTTTAGATCGGTGATGAAGTTATGGTTTATTTAGGGAAATAGAGATTTTAAATGGGTACATATGATAAGTTGTAAATGAAGAAGGTTGCATCGTGCAAGATAGTGAAAATGCATGATTCTAGAAATGTCTATGAAGTAGAGTTGCCAGCTGAATTGAATATTTGACCAGTGTTTAACATTTTGGATTTGACATAATATTATGAGGGAGGTGATGGAGATGAAGTTGCAGAAACATAGTGGAGTACTCTAGTGTCTACTTCAGCTACACAAGAGATTGAGGATATATTGGACAATCGTGTGGGAAGAAGCATAAGGAAGAGAACATATGAGGAGTATCTAGTCAAATGGAAAGGGAGACTAGTGTAGGATTCATCATGGCTAGCATGCAAGGAGGTTGACTGTCTTGGTTTTCCTCTAGGTATCTGAAATGTGATAGGATCACTTCTCAAATTACTTCTAGTGTCTGATGCAAGAGCATCCTATGTGTAAGGGCAATCTTACATCACCAAAAAAAAATTCATTTCCAATTTTCCAATTTTTAAATTTTTAATAAGGGTTATTCCTATATAGAGTTGTTCTTTGTGGAGCTTGCTAGTTTTAGTAAGTTGGTAGTATGTGCCTAGATTGTTCTAATCTCATATATGGAGGTTCATCTTTGACATATCAATATGCTGGATGAGTTTTATTTTCATATCATATGTATTGGTGCAGTTATTGCATATTTTTTGTATGAATTTTGGCTATCCAAACTTTTGGTCTGGCGATGAAGGCTTAAATGGCTGAAAGTGAGGTGAGACCTCAACTAATAGATGCTTGCACAATCAACTATTATAGATCACTAGTTGAGGATTTTGAAAAGGGGTTATAATAGGCCATCGGGTCAAGCATTTACTAGTTATGATCTGTAGAAGTGAACCCTTCCAAAATATAACTTGTAAATTGTCTCGAGTTGATCATATGTAATAATGTGTAATGAAATAATATAATATGAGGTTGGTCAACCTCAAGAGTTAGGGCTTAGTATCTAGAACCTTCCTAGGTAGTTAAAAGTGCCTATATAAGGAAGGTCCATAGGTTCTCTAGGGCTACTCTAGGTGATAGTCACCTCTCTTTCTTGTATACTATTGTAAGGAAGGTGCCCATGTGGGTTTGTATATTGTAATTTTGTAATTCTACATGTATGGCGATAATGAAAAACCCATATTTTATTTTCTAAATTTGTGTGTTTTCCATGTTTATATTGTGTGTTGTGGTATTAAGGGGAGCACCTCTAGTGCCTACATTGTTTTGATTTCAATTATATTGCCAAACACTTTTAGACTAGTTTTCATAATATGATTATTTGAGATAGTGGTACCCTGCTACACAATTGGTTGATACTATTTTCATGAATTTCTTATATATCTGATGAGATACTTTGAACTCTGGATATTTATGGTGTTATTTTGATTTTGGATATTCATGTGATGATGCTAGATAATTGGATATGATGTTAATAGTTATATTATGATGATGATTATATGGATTGTGGATACTTACCCCATACTTGCATGTGTATGGTGTGTGTTCTTGTTTTACTTTTTTTTTTTCATGACTAATGTGGTTAGGAGAGGGAGTCATAGTCACCTACTAGTCAAAATCTACACGATGTACCACTCTTTACTATTATCTACTTAGTATATGTGTGTGTGTGCGCGCGGGCGTGCGCTCAACTTTTATGCAAGTTGTAAGTACCAAGCATCGACTTCCCTGAATTGCTAGGATGAGCATGCCCTATAACAATATCTAAATGGTAAAGAGAAAAGATAGTTTTCAAGTCCAAATCTCAACCCCAAACCAATTTACCTTATGGTAAAGGACAAGTATCTGATTTCTCTAGCAAGGTGTTGCATGCATGGTTGCGACCTTGTTTCATCAATATTCTATGTCTATACGAAAGGATATTGATGCCATATAGAGTCACTAGGGGGTCAGGGTCCTGAGAGATTGCCAAGGTAACCTTAGAGTTGACTCATGTGATGGCACTTTTCCATGTACACATTAGGTTTCCTACACATCTTGTTGCCTCTATGATTAGATGTTACCATGTGTACTTAGTACCTTTAAGATAGACTATCTTCACGATCTTGAGACTTATATTCTTGTTGTGATTTTTGGATTGTTATCCATTTGGGACTTGAGATTATCTTCTCAACATGGTGGAATTGGGTCCACTTAGGCTCCATGAGGTCGGGCGGTATTGATTCTTTATCATTGAGGTTCAAAAATTGGACATACCATTGATGTAGTTGTTCCATTCTTTCTATTGATGACTGTGTTGGATGATCATGCCTTGATACCTTCTATTTCTATCATTAGAATCCTATGGGATGATGTTTCTTATCATGATGTATATTCCTTTAGCATTTCATACCCCACAAAATGTGTTGTGGATGAGTTTGCACCATTATGTACTTGTATAATCCTTTAAGAGATTGTTCTTATGTGGTTAATATGATGACATGGTTTGATTAATGGTTAAACACAAGATTAAATAAGCTTTCACATATGATTCAACATTATGGAACCCTAGAGAAATGCAACTAATATTATTTTTCTTATGTGATATGTGACGTATATTTGATGTTATTGCTTTTGCATTGTTTTTTGTTGTATGTTTTACTCTTGAAAAAAAGTTGTTTAGAAAACTTAGCATCTTTTAGGTTAGTTTCTCTTGGGTTCTCTAGCGGGACATTACAACACCCTTCATCATAAAAATATATGTAAGTTGAGAATGTAGATGACATGTGAATTTTTATAAGTGACCTCAAGAACAAGTTACTCAATCATATAAGGAAAAACTTCTAGTTAAAAATATAGACTCTAATAGGCTTAATAGCTAATAAACTTTGGAACAAATGAATAATAAGTACAAAGAGTATAAATCCATATATGAGGTTAACAAAGGATATGCATGATGGGTCCACTAAAATTGTGTTTCACTAAAGAGAATATAAAGGAAAGGCTCAAGAAGAAAGATAATTAGCTTGACATTTTTGTGATAAACTAACAATAATTGGTTCAACCTCTATTTTAGTTCATCTTTGTCATAAACCTCTACTTTTGAGCTGAAGTTGAGTCTTTGTTTTTCATTCAAAATAATTGCATGTTATGATAAGAAAAAATTCTAAATTTCATTCTTTAAAAGATTGTAACTAATTTAGTTCCTTCAAAAGAAAATTATTCTCCTTTCTAATAAGATTATACTCTAATCCCATGTAAAATTTTGTACTCTAGTAGAATGCACAATATTAGCAAACGTACAAAGTTTGGATCTAGCTAGGAAAAAAACTGTTCAAATGCATAAAGAAAAAATTTAGAGAAAGAACAAAATGAAAGAAGAACTTCTCATTAATTGAAAGTGAATGAAAATTTACAATATATAAACTTCCTAAAAGTTAAAAATGGAGGAAAATAGAAATAGAACTAGGAAAAATAGAAATAATCCTTACTTATCTTAAAAAATAAGAAACATCTTTATCAATAAATCAAGGATTAAGAAAGATGCAAAAATAAATATCCTTGAAAGAAGTGATTAAGGAAAAGATTGCTAAATTATTTTCACTAATGAAATTTGATGTATAATAATTAAAATAAATAAAGTGGAGTGTAATAAGGTGGTTTTCTAATGAGGTTAAATGTTGAAATGTGCACCTGTTGATTATTAGAAGCTAGATTAATAAAGGATACATGGTCGATGAGTTACTCCATAGAACTTTCAAAGATTTAAATGGAATCGTTTCATGGTGAAGCAATAGAATAGAGGAAAAAACTATTATAATATTTGAGTCCTCAGTGCCACTATATTGCTAGTAGTGCTATGTGGCTAGGGTTCATATGTGTCAATAACACAATAATGTAGGATGTTCATTTTGGCATGCAAACTAACAAAATAATATTAATTTGATGTAAATATATGAAATCATACATTTTAAAGGAATGACAACATATAACTAGTCTATGAGGTTAATTCCATATTTACAAGTGTTTCAAATATAAAGTTGGACCATTTTTTGTCAAGGTTTGTTGATACTAGATAAAATTATGAAACTAGTAGCTTAAATAGACATTCCATTATTAATCTTCAAGGAAACAATTGAATTTTCATAGAAATAGTCTTACAAGTAAAGATAATATAAGTCTTATAACACATATGTTAATTGACAAATAAGATCTATAAGAATACCCTTAATTAGTTTGTAATCACCATACGCTCAACCATATAAAGGGTCATAATAATCATTCATAAGAATCTCGTTAAGTGAAAATATATCAATTATCATAGAAGAAGATGCAAAAACATTACAATCATGATTAAGCATGTACATAAAGTTTATTGTTTGAATCATGGAGCTTTCATGGATATAATTGACCGAGTAGATATCACTAAACACCTTTTCAGAGAAACTTATTATGCCATAGAATTAGTACCTTAAGTCATACCTAAGTAGAAATTTTTTCAGTTAAGTCATACTTAGTGCTAGGAGCATATCTCAAACCTATATAATTGTACAAAAACTCTAATAATAAACATAAACATAAACATGGAATTAAAAAAAATATTAAGTAACTTTGCACCAAAATTTAGCAATGTATTTTTCTACATTAAAATATTTATAATGATAGGATTTTACATAAAATTATTCTTTTGTTGCATCAAGGATTTTACAAGTAAAGATAATATAAGTCTTATAAAACATATGTTAATTGACAGATAGGATCGATAAGAATACCCTTAATTGGTTTGTAATCACCATATGCTCAACCATATAAAGGGTCATAGTAATCATTCATAAGAATCTTGTTAAGTGAAAATATATCAATTATCATAGAAGAAGATGTGGAAACATTAGAATCATGATTAAGCATGTACATAAGTTTATTGTTTGAATCATGGAGCTTTCATGGATATAATTGACCGAGTAGATATCACTAAACAACTTTTCACACCAAATTATTAGGCCATAGAATTAGTACCTTAAGTCATACTTAAGTAGGAGATTTGTCACTTAAGTCATGCTTAGTGTTAGGAGCATATGTAAAACCTATATAATTGTACAAAAACTCTAATAATAAACATAAAAATAAAAATGGAATTAAAAAAATATTAAGTAAATTTGCACCAAAATTTAGCAATGTATTTTTCTACATTAAAATATTTTAAATGATAGGATTTTACATAAAATTATTCTTTTTTTGCATCAAGCATATTCAAAACGCTTGATGTCAATTACAAATTTGTATTATCTTCAACTACATGCTTTACAAGAAAAATTAAGAATTCATAGTTTTCATGATCAATATTTTTTGTATATCATAGGTATCATTTGAAATTATTGTTATTTCCAACAAATTATTAGTACTCTTACAATCACTTGCTTTAAATTAAGTTGTAAAATCATCCATATGGCAGATGCAAAATTGTTAAAAATTAGTAATAACATCTACAGAATATAAAATAATCAAAAGCAATGATTTATGGTTAAAAAAATATATCATGATGTCAACTTAAAGATACAATAAAATAAGTATAATAAAATAAAGAAAGGAAAACAAAAAATCTTACTAGAAACTTCTAATGATTGATACTTCTATTTTGTATTTAATAATCATAGATTGTACTTTGATGATCATATCTAGTATCTACCTCTAGCTAAGATTTTTTATTTCCATAAATAGTATCTTACTAATATAATTCTTTATTTATTCTAGTAAAAAATTATCTTAAATTTGCTAAAATAAAATTGCATATTAATTAGAACTTCAAATTTCAAAAGAATTTTATTTTACTAAAACTTTACTAATTAAAAAAATATTATTATTATTATTATTTTAAATAATAAAATATTTAATTATATTTAAATTCTTATAATAAAATAAAATAAAATTTTAAAATTCAATTATAATTTTTTGGAAAAAAAACATTGAGTGAACCTTTTCATTTATAAACCACTGCCCAAAAAATCCTTGTAATAAAATTAAAATCTCCTACAAACTATTGGATAGCATAATTTAGATAATAATATTATTCGAAACAAAAATATTAAGTAAAGAATGTAAAAAAGTAAATTAAATTGAGAACATACAAAACACTTAGTTGTTGAACAAAAGACTCAAATAGTGACAAGTCAAAGACTATGAATAGTGACAGTAGAATACTTAGACTACATATAATAACAATAATATGATTCATTCTCAATAAAAGGGTACTACTACTATGGTACTACAGTCTAGGTACTACCCAATATAATTCGTAAACCTATAGGCTATCTTTGCATGTGAGATGTCTAGTCACTAGTGAACACTAGACAGTAAAAAATAAAAAAATAACTAGTACCACTGTACTAGTAACACTGTCGACATAAAAAATAAATTAAAAATCACTTGACTTTTACAAAAACCACAGTCCATGAGTCAATGGGCAATGCCCTCAACACTCTAAAACTTTGGCAACAATAAGAAATTCTAGTCTCTAAAACATAAAAGAGCTAATTGTGTAGAATAATAATATCTTATAGTCCAATCTAGATTGGCAAATTACATAGGATCAACAAACAGGAATGTCACATGTATGTGAAATGCACCTTCCTTTGCAAGCCCACAATAGGAAATAGTTGGCTAAATGGGGTTGGTGGTTGACACACGTCAGGAAAATAGTAGGCAATGCCCAACCCAAGGGAAAATTATTTGGTTGTAGTAATTGCGAAAGAATGTGGGCCAGTAAGAAACAATATGCAAAGGATGGCAAAATGTCTAAAATAAATGTATCCAAAACATATATTATTTTGGTGATTGGATCGATATTTTTGACCAATTGTGTGGTAACTAATGGACAACTAACATAGGTGTTGGACCCAAATCTGATAAATATCCAATGATGCAATTGACCTACTTTGAATGCACTATTCACCCATGAGGTGGGATCACCAAATGTCAAAGATTTGTCACTAAAATAATCTCTGATCAAAGTCATTTGAAATGGGTTGAGTTTTTGTAAAGTTACAAATTTATTTTTAAAAACACCAATTGGAAGTCTAATAGAGTTGTAGATTCTCTTAGTAGAAGATAAGTTTTACTGTCAAAAAGGAAGATTTAGGTGGTTGGGTTCAAGGAACTCAAGAATTTTTATTTGGAGGATCCTAATTTTGGTGAGGCTTGGAAATCTTGTCGAAAACCTCTAACACTTGATAGGAAAATGTGGTTTGGTTTCATAATCCAATATGTTATGTTGCTCAAGGGAATTTAGTTGTGCATTCCCTTAAGTTCCATGAGAGATAATCTCATCAAGGAGAATCATAGTGGAGGATTTTATGGACACTTTAGTAGAGACAAAACCAATGCTTTGGTTGCTAAGAATTATTATTGGCAACAATTGTATGAAGATGTGAAGAAGTTTGCATAGAGTTGTAGAGTATGTGAAATGGTAAAAGGGGTGAAGTAGAATATGGGTTGTATCATCCACTAATTGTACCTAAGAAAACATGGGAAGATGTCAGTGTGAATTTCATTCTTGGTCTACGAAGGAAACAATGTGGGCATGATTCAATACTTTTGGTGGTTGATAGATTTTCCAAAATGGTACATTTTATTCCCTAGAAGAAGACAAGTGATGTTGTTGATGTGGAAGAGTTATTTTCAAAGAAGTGGTGAGACTACATGGTCTACCAAATAGCATAGTTTCTAATCAATATACCAATTTTTTTTAGATATTTCTAATGTAGAGTATGGAAGAAATTAAAGACTAATTTGAAGTCCAATTCACCACATCATCAATAGACTAATGAAAATATAGAAGTTGTGAATCAAAATTTGGAGAATTTCCTAAGTTGGTTGGTTGGAGATAAACCAAAAAGTTGGGATTTGATTTTATCCAGGCAGAATTTGCATACAATAATTTTGTCAAGAGGAGTACTAGTAAATCACCATTCCAAATTGTGTATAGGATCAATCTCATAGAATTTTCTAAATTGAGAAAGTTGGAAAAAGGAGAGATAAGGAGTATTGACAAAGATAATTTTGCTAAACATTTGAAGAATATCCATGAGGAGGTGAGGAAGCACATTACAAAGATGAATACATAGTGTAAGGCTAAGATATATGTGAAAAGGAGGTATAACCTAAATTTTAGATTGGTGATGAAGTTATGGTTCATTTGAGGAAGGACATATTTGTAGTCCGTACATATAATAAGTTGTAAATGAAGAAGTTTGGACTATGCAAGATAGTGAAAATGCATGATTCTTGAAATGCATATGAAGTAGAGTTGTTTGTTGAATTGAATATTTCACTAGTGTTTAATATTTTAGATTTGACAGAATATTATGAAGGAGGTGATGGAAATGAAGTTGCAAAAGCACAATGGATTATTCGAGAATCTACTTTAGCTACACGAGAGATTGAGGTGATATTGGATAGCTGTGTGGGAAGAAGCACAAGGAAGAGAACATATTAGGAGTATCCAGTCAAATGGAAAGGGAGGCTAGTGGAAGATTCATCATGGCTAGCATGCTAGGAGGTTGATCGTCTCAATTTTCCTCTGAGTACCTAAGATGTGATAGGGTGAGTTCTCAAATTACCCCATGTGTCTGATGTAGGAGCATCCTAGGTGTAAGGGCAATCTTGTATTGCCCAAAAATATTTCTATTTCCAATTTTCCAATTTTTTTTTGTTTTTAATAAGGTTTATTCTTGTATAGAGTTGCTATCTATAGGGCTTTCTAATTTTAGTATGTTGGTAGTATGTGCTAAGATTGTTCTAATCTCATATATAGATATTAATATTTAATATATCAGCCTGGTGGATGATTTTTATTATCATGTCATATGTAATGGTGTAGTTATTATAGATTTTTAGTATGAATTTTGGCTATCCAAACTTCAGGTCCAGTGATGAAGGTTTAGATTGCTTCAACACAAGGTAAAACCTTGATTAATAGATGCTTGTGCAATCAATAATTATAGATCACTAGTCAGAGATTCCAAAATGGGGTTATAATAGCTCAGAAGGTCAATGATTTTCTAGTTAAGGTGTCTAGAAGTGAACCCTTGAAAAATGTAATTTGTAAATTATCTTGAGTTGATCATATGTCCTAAAGTGTAATGAAATAATATGATATAAGGTTGGTCGGGCTCGAGAGTTAGGGTTTAGGGTGACCTATGACCCCCTTTGACCAATTAAATGATGACATATGTCGCTAGAGGTCCTCGGACCCCTAAGAACATATTTGAATGGGTCATATGGGTAAAAGGGGGTCATAGGTCACCCTATGACCCCCCTTTGACCCATTAAATGATGACATATGTCGCTAGGGGTCCTAGAACCCCTAGGGACATATTCGAATTATTAATATGGGTCAAAGGGGGTCATAGGGTGACCTATGACCCCCTTTGACCCATTAAACGATGACATATGTCTCTAGGGGTCCTATAACCCCTAGGGACATATTCAAATCGTTCATATGGGTCAAAGGAGGTCATAGGTTTTCCTATGACACCTTTTGACTCATTAAAAGATGACATATGTCCCTAGGGGTCCTATCACCCCTAAGGATATATTCGAATCGTTCATATGGGTCAAAGGGGGTCATAGGGTGAGCTATGACCCCTTTTGACCCATTAAACGATGAGATATGTCTCTAGAGGTCCTCGGACTCCTAAGAACATATTCAAATGGGTCATATGGGCCAAAGGGGGTCATAGGGTGACTTATGACCCCCTTTGACCCATTAAACGACGATATATGTCTCTAGGGGTCCTATAACCCCTAAGGACATATTCAAATTTTTCATATGGGTCAAAGAGGGTTGTAGGGTGACGTATGACCCCCTTTGACCCATTAAACAATGATATATGTCTCTAGGAGTCCTAGGACCCCTAGGGATATATTCGAATCATTTATATGGGTCAAAGAGCATCATAAGGTGACCTATGACCCCCTTTGACTCATTAAACAATGACATATGTTGCTAGAGGTCCTCGGACCCTTAAGAACATATTTGAATGGGTCATATGGGTCAAAGAGGGTCATTGGGTGACCTATGACCCCCTTTGACACATTAAATGATGACATATGTCTCTAGGGGTCCTATAACCCCAAGGGACATATTCAAATTGTTCATATGGGTCAAAAGGGGTCATAGGGTGACGTATGACCCCCTTTGACCCATTAAATGACGACATATGTCCCTATGGATCTTAAGACCTCTAAGGATATATTTGGGTCATAGGATGGCCTATGACCCCGTTTAACTCATTAAACGATGACATATGTTGCTAGAGGTCCTCAAACCCCTAAGAACATATTCGAATGGGTCATATGGGTCAAAGGGGGTCATAGGGTGACCTATGACTCCCTTTGACCCATTAAATGATGACATATGTCTATACGGATCCTAGAACCCCTGGAGACATATTCGAAATGTTCATATGTGTCAAAGGCGGTGATAGGTGACAAATTAAACGACGACATATGTCTGTAGGGGTCCTATAACCCCTAGGGACGTATTCAAATCATTCATATGGGTTAAAGGGGGTCATAGGGTGACCTATGACACCCTTTGACCCATTAAACAATGACATATGTCCCTAAGACCCCTAGGGACATATTCAAATCATTCATATGGGTCAAAGGGGGTCATAGGGTGACCAATTACCCCCTTTGATCCATTAAACAATGACATATGTCTCTATGGGTCGTATAACCCCTAGGACCATATTCGAATCGTTCATATGGGTCAAAGGGTGTCATAGGGTGACCTATGACACCCTTTGACCCATTAAATGATGACATATGTCCTTAGGGTTCCTCGGACTCCTAAGAACATATTTGAATTGTTCATATGGGTCAAAGGGGGTCATAGGGTGCCCTATGACCTCCTTTGACCCATTAAACGAAGACATATGTCCCTAAGGGTCCTAGGGACATATTTGAATGGGCCATATGGGTCAAAGTGGGTCATAGGGTGACTTGTGACCCCCTTTGACCCATTAAACGATGACATATGTCCCTAGGGGTCCTAAGACCCTTAGGGACATATTCAAATCGTTCATATGGGTCAAAGGGGGTCATAGGGTGCCTTATGACACCCTTTGACCCATTAAACGATGACATATGTCCCTAGGGGTCCTAGGACCCATAGGGACATATTTGAATCATTCATGTGGGTCAAAGGGGGTCATAGGGTGACCTATGACCCCTTTTGACCCATTAAATGATGAGATATGTCCCTAGGGTTTTTAGGACCCCTAGGGGCATATTCAAATGTGTAATATGGGTCCAAGGGTGTCATAGGGTGGCCTACACCTCTCTTTGACCCGTTAAATGACAACATATGTCTCTAGGGGTCTTAGAACTCCTAAGGACATATTTGAATGGTTAATATGGGTCAAAGGGGGTCATAGGGTGACTTATGACCCTATTTGACTCATTAAACGACAACATATGTCGCTAGGGGTCTTCGGACCCCGAGGAACATATTCGAATGAGTCATATGGGTCAAAGGAGGTCATAAGGTGACCTATGACCCCCTTTGACCCATTAAACGATGACAAATGTCTCTAGGGGTTCTAAAACCCCTAAGGACATGTTCGAATTGTTCATATGTGTCAAAGGGGGTCATAGGTCACCCTATGACCCCCTTTCACCCACTAAACGATGACATATGTCTCTAGGGGTCCTATAACCCCTAGGGACATATTCAAATCGTTCATATGGATCAAAGGGAGTCATAGAATGCCTTATGACACCCATTGACCCATTAAACAATGACATATGTCACTAGGGGTCCTTGGACCCATAGGAACATATTCAAATGGGTCATATGGGTCAAAGGGGGCCATAGGGTGACCAATTACCCTCTTTGACCCATTAAATGATGACATATATCGCTAGGGGTCCTCAGAACCCTAGGAACATATTCGAATGGGTCATATGGGTCAAAGGGGGTCATAGCTCACTATGACCCCCTTTGACCCATTAAATGACAACATATGTTTCTAGGGGTCCTAGAACCCCTATGGACATATTAAAATTGTTCATATGAGTCAAATGGGGTGATAGGGTGACCTATGACCCCTTTTAACCCATTAAATGATGACATATGTCGCTAGGGGTTCTATGACCCCTAGGGATATATTCGAATAGTTCATATGGGTCAAAGGGGGTCATAGGGTGACTTATGACCCCCTTTGACACATTAAACGATGACATATGTCTTTAGGGGTCCTCGAACCCCTAGGGACAAATTCAAATCGTTCATATGGGTCAATGGGGGTTATAGGGTGACTTATGACCCCCTTTGACCCATTAAATGATGACATATGTCTCTAGGGGTCTTATAACCCCTAAGGACATATTCGAATCGTTCATATGGGTCAAAGGGGGTCATAGGGTGACCTATGACACCCTTTCACCCATTAAATGATGACATATGTGCCTAGGGGTCCTAGGACCTCTAGGGATATATTCGAATTGTTCATATGTGTCAAAGGGGGTCATAGGGTGACCTATGACCCCTTTTGACCCATTAAATGATGACATATGTCGCTAGAGGTCCTCAGACCCCTTGGAACATATTTGAATGGGTCATATGGGTCAAAGGGGGTCATAGGGTGACCTATGACCCCCTATGACCCATTAAACGATGACATATGTTGCTAGGGGTCCTAGGACCCCTAGTGACATATGTCATTGTTTAATGGGTCATAGGGGCTCATAGGATGACCTATGACCCCCTTTGACCCATTAAACGATGACATATGTCTCTAGGAGTCCTATAACCCCTAGGGACATATTTAAATCGTTCATATAGGTCAAAATGGGTCATAGGTCACCCTATGAGACCCTTTGACCTATTAAATGATGACATATGTCCCTAGTTGTCCTAGGACCCCTAGGGACATATTCGAATCATTCATATGGGTCAAAGGGGGTCATAGGGTGACCTATGACCCTCTTTGACCCATTAAATGATGACATATGTCTCTAGGGGTCCTATCACCCCTAGGGACATATTCGAATTGTTCATATGGGTCAAAGGGGGTCAGAGGGTAACCTGTGACACCATTTGACCTATTAAACGATGGCATATGTCCTTAGGGGTCCTAGGACCCCTAAGGACATATGTGAATTGTTCATATGGGTCAAAGGGGGTCATAGGGTGCCCTATGACTCCCTTTGACCCATTAAACGACGACATATGTCCCTAAGGGTCCTATGGACATATTCGAATGGGCCATATGGGTCAAAGGGGGTCATAGGTTGACCTACAACCCTCTTTGACCCATTAAACGATGACATATGTCCCTAGGGGTCCTAGGACCCCTACGGACATATTCAAATCATTCGTATGTATATGAGTTAAAAAATGAAAGGATATATATATATATATATATATATATATATAGTATTTATACTATTTTATGATAATAATAATAATAACATAAATAAATATTAAATATTAATATTATCATCTCTATAGTAATAATAATAATAATATAAATAAACACTAAATATTTACACTATTATATCTATAGTAATAATATTAATACTATTATATATTAATACTATTGATACTTTATATTAATACTATTATACTATTAATACTATTATATATTAATACTACTATACTATTAGCTTAGTAATAAACCAAAGTCGAAAAATTATAGCAAGTTTTGATTTTGATAATATTAATATAATTATGGAAAAAGAGGGAAATTATAGCAAGTTTTTTCTCCAAAAATTCACTTTGCAATATCGGATATCCAATATAGGATCAGATATCCAAATTTAATAGCACCAATTCCCAATAATTTCGTCCTTGCAGACCCGACAACATCACTTTTCCACTTTTTTTTCATGGGTTTTGAAAAAAGTCGCATTTTGGGGCCCAACTAATCAAAAAAATTCAAAAATATAACCTTAGGTGTTCGAATTTGTCATCTGAATGGGGAGCAGCAGTCGATGAAAGGATAAACACAAAATGAAGATATCCAATGAAGACATTGTGACATATAGAGAAAGGGACAAAATGGAACACCGAAGAAAAATACAAGATATGCTAAATATCAGTCAAGTTGACGATGAATTAATCGATATGATACAACTAACAGACCCTAATAGAATATTAGTATCAGAGGCTTGTTAGGATATGAACTACCTCACTAATTTATGAGTGTTGTATCTTGAACTTGCTCGTTTAACTCGTGACGCTAACTTGAACTAGACTGTCATCCAATCTATTTGAAAACCACCTGTGACTAAAATGTTAACACCTTCACACTATCCACATGAGTCTTGAACTCCTATTCAATGATAACCTTTTTTTACAATATGTAATTTCTTATGCGACTTCATAAGCTACAAAAAAAATAAAAAATTGTTGTGTTTTTACTAGTAAAATTTAGGGCATGACACATGATCCATGATAAATTGAACAATACTAGATACTAAATTAATATGTATATCATTGTGCATGTAAATGACAAAAATATATATCAAAATACATGTATCCATAGACAAAATTTTACACAAATATATATTAAAGATCATGTATCCATAGAAAAAGTACTGAAATATATATATATATATATATATATCAAAATACATAGATCCATATACAAAATGTGGCTGATCCTGCCATCAGAATGTGTATAATATCAATGTTTCTGTATACAATGTGGCATATGTCATCTCAAAATGTCTCATGATCCATTCTACAAAAACTATACTATCCTAGGGTGCTAGTGGATGATCAAAATGCAGCCTCTTCGCTGCACTAGGTGGATCAGATGCCTCCTACATAAACAAAAAAGGAAAACCCAAAGTTAGACTACTAAATTTATATGATTCTACATATCTAACATTGAATTACTCAAATGCATAATGATCTTTTTCATAATGGAGATTAATACTATCAAAATTAAATAATAAATACCTCTCTCATCGACCTTCGACACCGGTTAGGAGTCCTCTCGTATGCCCTCGGCAATGCTGGTACCTCTCTGATCGTGAGTTGTATATGTTCAAATACCTTTGTCAGATGAATCTACAATTTAAACTATAACATTATAATTCATAGCATGCTAAATTTATAACATATTTAATCATGAATTCAAACTACAACTTACTATTGTAGGCTCCTCCTCAGGAGTGAGTGGCCGCATCATCAAATCTACATAACTATCCCGTCGAACCTCATGTGCACTAGGAGTCTCCTATGAGATACAAAATAGTAGTTGTTAATATCACAAAAATTAGTTTTGAATTTATTTATGAAGATAAGTGATGCAGGAGCATCCCATGCTCATCAGGGAAACATTGAAGATCCAAGGCATTACAGATTATAACCTACATGATCATGATACTAACAACCTACATGATCATGATCATATCTTGTCATTAGACAAGTCAAAACGTTCTAGAATTGAGTTTTAGGGTTTGAACAAGCAGGCCCTGATTTTTAAGCCATTTTAAGGAGGGTTTTGAAGTTTGGGTGTTTAGGAGTGTGACCAAGACCTATAATCTTGAAAATCCTTAATGTGTTGGTCCCTTTGTTGAAGCCTTGGCATGTCTAATTCCTCCTTGTGTGTCCCAGAGTTGAAAGGTACATAAGTGGTGTCCAGAGATTTTGGTGAGGAAAGAAAGAGAATCAGTGTGTTGGCCCTTGGGAAGGAAGAAAACTTGTTGTGAAAATGCCTCCTAAAAATCAAATGGCTAGAGAACTTGAAGAATTGAGAGAAGAGTTGGCAAAAGAGAAAGAGAGAGGAGAGAACTTAAAGTATCTAGAGTGAGGGAAGAAAGACAGATGACAAGAGAGAGGCTAAAGCTTATTGCCAGGATAGAATCCTTAGAAAAGGAAAGGCAAGAACCTAGAGGAGAAGAGGTTAGAGGAAGAAATCATGGAGAGAACCATGAAGAAGAAGAGGTTGGTAATGCAAGGAAAGAGCATGAGACAACAGATGATCTTGAAGAAAAGAGATTTATGAGAATCATTAAGGAAGTACAAGGTAATGATGGGAAGAACCATATTGATTTTCCAATATACCAGGGTAAAATGGATAGTGAAGGAGTGCTAGGGTGGATAGAGGCCCTTGAGAACTACTTTGATCTTGAAGACATAGAGGTAGATAAGAAGGTAAAAGTAGCAATAGCAAGATTGAGAGGAACATCACTCACTTGGTGGACTAGTGTTCAGAATGAGAGAGAGGAAAGGTGGTGTAGGGCACCTAACCTATGTGGCAAGGAGGAACAAGTATCTATGTTGCCGAACACCTTGCCACTCCATGAAAGTGAGGATTCAAGTAGATTAGGAAGTTGGAATAAAGGATTGGTCCATATTTTATAAGTTGGTCTATGTTTTTTAATAAAGGCACATGTAAGGCCCACAAGAATTTTGGTGTGGTTATAAACCAAGTGACTCCATGGGACCAAAAGGCCTTAGAATAGGGTATTTAGAGTCTAAACAATATTAGCAAAAAGTGGTTGTTTGTTTGTTTTATGGTTGGGAACGTCTATATGGTTGTTCCAAAATTCATGTAGACCTCTATATATGTCATATGTGATCTCAGTTGAAAGGGGGAGATCAGAGTGTAGGGTGGTTTGGAGAAAAAACAATAAAAACTTCAATTTTCTAGAAATTTACTGGTAATTGCTCGGCTGTTATGCTAGTAAAAATCTGTATGGAACTTTTATGATTGCTAAATGTATGAAATAGTTGCAGGGGTGAGTTAGGAAACTTTTGGTTTTGGTTTGAATCAAAAAGGAGTTGGGGTTTAAAAGTTATCTACATTTTAGTAGAAGGTGGTTTGAAAAGCCTTGTTTCCTAGACCCTTCCACAAATGCATCCCTAACTTACATTCCCACCAGTGGTACCCTCTAAAACTGATGGATATGCAAGTTAGGAGACTAGGAAACATAATACCAGAGGTTGGAGGCTTGGAGAGAAGGGAAAATATTTTTCCAAGTCAGCCCTAGGTCAAGCAAGCCCATGTGCTTGACCGATTTTTGCAAGGTAATTGGTGACAGTCATGGTTGCAAGCACTTCTGATCAGTTTGAGTGCTGGAGTTGGATGCATTGACTGTGTGGGAGATTGCATTAAGTGTTTTGGGTCTTGGGAACCCACCTTGCCCATTCTTCCTTGAAGCCCTAGCCTAACTTGAACAACTAGGCCTAGGTACCAAGAAGCAGTTTGGAGGGTGCTAGAGCAAGATCAGCCCAAAAGCTTTTGGATTCTTAGTAGGTGCCAAGAAGGGTGTTTGGACATATGGAGAGGCCCCTATGCTATTAAGGGATACTGGGAGAAAAGTGCAAAGAAGCTAATTGGAAGGCTACAAGGTTTGTAGGCCTAGAAGTGCAAAGGTGTGTTGGGAGTTTGGTGGAACCAAACAAATTGATGAGTTTGGGTTGGAATAGTATGTCCATGATTGTCTCCATTTATAGTGACAGTTGGTGAGGCTTTTGAAGTGGGATTGCCTTGTTTGGCCTGGAGGTTGAGTATACCCGGAGTGGGTAAGAGGACTTGTGAGAAGTCCTAGAATCCTAAGTTGAATTGTGACAGCCATTTATTGGCTTGTCTAAGGTAGTTGCTGCAGACTCTGTATCAAAAGGGGATTGAATAAGATTTCAAATTAGGAGAGAATGAATACCATGGTGAGAAATCAATTCTTGCCATATGATTTAGTAATCAAAATTTAAAGATAAGAAGGAACAATTTGAAACAGAGGGATATGGATGTCATGTCCTATACTGAGAAATTCCATGTACCCTGAGCATTAGGGGAGGACTGGAAGATGAAGATGAGAAGGTGGCTAGATACATTAATGGCCTCAAGTACAACATTCAAGATGAAATGGGATTGAATGTACCAAGGATACTTGGAGAATGTTTTCAGTTGGCAATCCGAGTAGAGGAGAAGTTGAAAAGAAAGAATGAGAGGCAAGAAAATCAGAGAGGAGGTGGAACAATGAGAGGAAGAGGTGTAAGAAGTCAGTTTGACACTTCAAACAATCAAGACAAAGATAAAGGAAAAGAGATTACATCTGAGACAAGAGGAAGTTTCAGGGGAGGAAGATTTGGAAGTGGAAGACGTAATAGTGTTTTCACAGGTAACTGCTTCTAATGTGGAGGAGTAGGAAATCAATCCTACAAGTGCCCTGAGAAAGGTGTGGATTTCAGGAAGGAGGAGAGGAGAGTCACCTTGACCCAAGGAGAAGAGGAAGAAAAGAAGTATGATAATGCAGACCCTGAACTTGAAGGAGAATCTTTGATGGTGAGAAGAGGACCACAAATGTAGTAGCAAAAGGAGACCAGACCATCCATTTTCAGGACAAATTGCATGAACCATGGTAGGATTTGTAAGATGATAATAGACTCTAGTTCCTTTGATGATTAAGTGTCTTATGAAATGGTAAATAAACTAGGATTGAAGAAGTATCCTATTGATAGACCATATAGGGCATTTTGGGTTAGTGATGCACAAAATATTGTTGTAAGGGAGCAAGCAATAGTGGATTTCTCTATAGGAGAATATAAAAGATCAAGCTATATGCGATCACATTCTAATGACATGTTGCCATGTAATCCTTGGAAGGCCTTGGCAAGCCTCAAGGAACAGTATTCATTTTGGCTCATCAAATGTTTATATAGTACACAAAGATGGTGTGAAGTTTAAGCTAAATCCTTTGACTAGTCACGATGAGGAAAGAGTTATTTGTTTTGGCAAGAAAGAGTTTGTGGACTTGTAGGAGCAGAGGGAGAGTAAACATGATATGATAGATCTGCCACTGAAGCCATCTCTTTTGGTTATGAAGGATGAGATTGTTCAAGACAAAACTCAGAATTCTTCTTACAAGCAGATAGTGATAGAAAAAGGAGTGATGATAGGAATAGTATGGTATCCTTTGGTGACAAGAGTGAACAAAGAAGTTAACATATCCATGGAGGATAAGAGACAGGGTCAGCATGAGTTCAGACAACAATTTATTCAGCCTTTTTCAAGGATAAAACATGACTGTTCACAAATAGCAAGCAGTAAGGTTACCATGACTAGTAACAAGGATCCAATGCTTTTTGTTTCTAATTATTTGTATGCAGGTGTGCAGGGTAATACATTGTAGGTGCAAAGTTGCAAACATCCCTCTAGAAGGATGGGAGGAAAGAAGATAGTACGCCTTAACTCTTGGGACAAGAGTTTCTTTGAAGGTGGGGTGTTTGGTGCAGGGGCACCTATTAAATCATCTAAGAGAGCCTTGGTACCAGATGAAGATAGAGGATCAAAGACATCATTGATTGTTAATTGGGATATATTAAAACCAATAATAGAATTATGTAATAAACAATGTACTTTGAAAGACAAAAGTCATAAAAGTCCTAGTAAGGACCTATGGGCAACATGATGTAAAATGGCCAAAAGAGCCATATGGGGTAGTCTTAGGATAGTTTCATACTTAGTTGCATTTAATAAATCCATATGACCAATTTTGAGTCAATGGAATAGTATAGAAAGTTAGGGAATGCATAAAAACTATAGTTTGAAATTTTAATTTCAAATTCAAACGGTCATATTAGTTTTGGAGGGAAAGTAGTAATTTGGTATTTGTTTGATTAAATAAACCTTTGTAACCAACTTGGTCGGTTGGACAGGTGCATATAAGCCTATTTAAGTTATAATGAACATATGCAAGACATGAATCATTATTGGTACGGAAAAAATCACAAAAATTGTATAGAACAACAATCATACTTTCCTCTGCATCAATAAAAAAATTAAAAAATAAATGATACTTATACATACAATGGGGCTCTCTGTGCAAATGAAAATCCCTGATGATCTAGGACACTGAATCTGTATAGGCTCATCACCAGTAACCACACCCTATATACAATAAAGAATGTAATTAAATGAGATTACCACAAAAATTTTACAAGAATGCATCAATATTTAATCAATTAGAAAACATCTAATTACCTTTCCTTTGTCAATGCATGTTGGCTCACCCCTCGCACTTTGTCCCCCCAGGGCAGGTGGTATCTGCAAGATAAAAGAAAGATTAGCAACCATATATGCTACAATATCAAATAGAAAAAAAATAATGCAAACACAACATAATGTACTATAGATGTCTCAAGGACAAATGAAATGGCCAAGAGTGTAGCATCATCTATCTGTCTGAGCTCCTCCTCGGTCATCAACTAAACATGAATGAAGATCACATACATGTAAAAGTCAGTATGGCTTAAAAATTAAAATTAATCTATTATAAAAATTAACTTTAAATCACATATGTCATAACAAAAAAATGTATACACGTACCGACACCGAAGGAGTCCATGCCTCTGCATTCCCCTCCTCTCTTGCATCAGGGTCTGTAGCCTCTGCATGTGCATCTGGTGTATCCTCGTCTAATACAAAATGACACTCAGGAAGATCACCTATGGGACCCAGGAAAATATTCTTGCATGTAATGCAAGTGTGAGGCACACAAATGTGTGATGAGCTAGCCGATTATGAACTGGCACCAACATCATCAACACGAGGAGGCAGGACTGACCTAGCCTGAGATATCATTAGGCTACTTAGCCTATGAATGGCTCTGATGGTCTGAGAGCTAGCCTCTACCATAATATCTAGATGCTGCACTCGAGGAGGGGGGGAGATATCGGGGGGGGGGGGGACAAAAGTGCCAAGTTTCTTCCACTAGGAAGAGGGTCTATCTTGAGGAGCTCCTAGTCCTAAGCCCATGTTGGGCTTCATGCTCCAATAGTTCACTTTAAGTTTCAACACAAATTCTGCATATAATTTTTTAAGGAAATAAAATGGTATGTCTAAATTACCATGTGGAGGGATATCAATGACCATCCACCAACGGTCCCAAAAATTTGCATGTATGGCATCATTTGTGCACCATTTAACCGATAGTTTGGTCTTTTTTGAGTCAACTGGTATACCTATTTTTGGGTTAGCAAAAAGGCTAGCCAAATCGTCTTTGGTTATGTTGAGGGCCATGACCTCATCATAATCCAAACCATCATCAAACATCTGGTGCATTTCATCACGCCAACGAAGAGCGGCATTTTGTTGGTTTGTAAGGGTTTCAATGTTATCCACTATGGTGTTTAACGTGGATAACATAGGAGCCAGTGCAGGTACATTATTGTATGTTCTATACAAACCTCTCAACTCAGTGAGATTTTCATTTATCAAATCCTCGATTCGTGGAGGGTTTTGAGGAGGTAGAGGATCATTTGGTGGAGGGTTTTTTGGGGATACTGGATCATTTGGTGGTGGGTTACGAGGAATACTATTCCCTGCCTCAGTGTCATCATTTTGATCAGCCATTCCTATTGAATTGCAAAACATAATATATATTTTAGAAAAATCTAAATTTTAACCATTTTTGTCAAAATACCCTAGATTCAACTAAAACAAACAAAATCATGTTAAAATCTATTAAATTTAGGTTAAAAATGAGTCGGGGGTGGGGGGGAACATACCTGATATCTGATAGCCGATCCGCTATGACAATACTAGCCCCAAATTCGCATAAAATGAGGGCTGGCGGGTCTGTGATTTTATTTAATCCAATGTACAAGTATCGGATATCCGATATAACATCGGATATCTGATATGGCACAATAACATAAAATGAGTACAATATATATAATATATATTACATTTTATATATTTTTATATTATATTTTATATTTATTATATTAATTTACTATATATTATAATATAAAATATTATATTATATCTTATATATATATTATATTAAATTAATATATATTATAATATATGAAATATTATATTATATTATTATAATATAATATGTTATTATAATATAGTACATTATAATATTATTATTATAGTATAATATTATACGATTATAATATAATAATATTATTATTATTATATTATAGTATAATAATTATTATAATAATATTATTATTATATTATAGTATAATAATTATTATAATAATATTATTATATTATAGTATAATAATAATAATATTATTATTATTATTATTATATAATAGTATGATATATTATTTAATATTATTACTATTTAATATGATATTATTATTATATCTTATTATTATTTAATAATAATATTATATTAAATAATAATAATATCATTAAGTAAATATTAATATTAAATAAAAATAATAATATTAAATAATATATCATACTATTATATGATTATAATTATTAGTTGGATATTTGATTTAAGATCGGATATCCGATAAGGCTTGGCTTAACCTTCCAGGTTTGGTTCCTAGATAGGTAAAAAAAAGTCAGAGCGGATTTTGAAGCGCTTTTAGGTGTCTTCAAACTCTTTTTTTTTCACATCGCCACTTTTTGGCACACCATGATCTTGCACATACCCTATGATAAAATAACATATTATTGATTTAATAATTTTACATAATAAAATATTTTTACATTCTAAAATATTGGGTAGTGCTTTCTCAAAATCCAAAATCCCTCCTATAAGACCCAAATTTATAAAATAAATTTTAAAATTTTAAAAATTAAAAATCTATTAAATAATTATTACAAAATTTAAAAGTTAAAATTAAAATTAAAAATAGAAAAGTTTAATAACTAGTTAAGTACAACTGATTGCAATAGTATAGTCGAAATACAATAAGTATAATAAAATAAATAAAGACAAAACTTTTTCTTACTAGAAACATCTCATGATTGATACTTCTCTTTTGTATTTAATAATCATAAATTGTGCTTTGATGGTCATATCTACGTCTAACTAAACTTTTATATTTCGATCAATTAATAGTATCTTACTAATATAATTCTTTATTTATTCTAGCAAAATATTATCTTAAATTTGGTAAAATAAATTTGCATATTAGTTAGAACTTCACATTTCAAAAGATTTTATTTTACTAAAACTTTATTAATTAAGAAAATGTTATTTCTATTTTTTAAAATAATAAAATATTTAATTATCTTTGAATTCTTATAATAAAATAAAATAATTTTTTAAAATTTAACTATAATTTTCTTAAGAAAAGGAAAAAAAAAAAAAAGAAGAAAAAACATTGAGTGGACCTTTTCATTTATAAACCACTGCTCTGTAATAAAATTAAAATCTCCTACAAAACCATTGGATAGCATAATTTAGATAATAATATTATTATTAGAAACAAAAATATTAAGTAAAAAAGTTAAAAAATAAAATTAAATGAGAACATACAAAACACTTGTGCAATATGCAATGTCAAAAAGAATTAATAATAAGCATCTAGAAGACGATGCTTATTTGGATGTGCGGATTATGAGCTTTGATTTTACTGATATCTTCTCCGCCTTCCTTTAACCTCTCCTCCAACTCCCCACTTGCCTGCTTTACCTTTATGAGCTTCAGTCTCCTCAACCGCTCCAATCCCTCTGCAACTTTCTTCACCCGCGGGCAGTTTTCTATACCTAGCACTTCCAGACTCTGCATTGCTCCCTCCTCCAATGCCGGCAACTTCTCCAAAAGAGGGAAGTCTTTAATACCCAGCCGCACCAACTTTGGAAATCCCCCGCGCTCGCCAAACTTCTTTGGCAGTCCTCTGCTTCTCCTATCACTCTCTAACACCAATGCATGCAAGTTGTGCATGCTTTGCAGCGATGGATAATCACTGCACTCTTTCAATGTGAGTACTGTCAGACTTAAAATATCACAGATCCAACTCGGCACCGAGAAACGCTCCAGACTAAGATGTTGAAGATCTTTCGTAACTTCCAATTTCTGTGGGAATGATGGAAGAATATCACCCTCCCTTGAAGGAATATTATTTCCTACTTGAAGAATTCTCATTTTTACCAGCTGCTCAAGGACACCATCTTCTATAATTCTTAATCCACCTACATCTTCTAATGAAATTGTCATTTCCTGAAGATCGATCAAATTGCCGATGTCTTTAACATTCAACAATTCATTTTCTTCAGTGGAGAGTGGGATGTAACCTGATCTCAGTGTTCTCAGACTCACCAGATCTGATATTCCCTTGGGCATATGCCTGTTAAGTTCATCTGAGCACTTCCTTATATCGAGATGGGAAAGAGAGATAAGCTCACCTATCCAGAGAGGTAGACGTTTGAGGGCAATGCATCCAGAGACATCGAGGAACAGAAGAGACTTGAGTCTTCTCACACAATCCGGCACTTGTGTGATCTTTGTTTGAGACAAATTCAAAACCTTAAGCAGCTTCAATTTCCCAACACTGTTTGGCAATGCAGAGATGGCAGTGCGGCTAAAGTCGAGAACCCGGAGTAGTCTCAGACGATGAAACAGGTGTTGTGGAATGCAAGTAATATCTGGATTCTCAAAGAGGGAAACAGTTCGAAGAAATTGGTGACGATGAAAGCCTCTTTCTGGAAGTGGATCATCCGTTATACCTTTCTTACCCAAAATTAACCGGCGGCAGCTGCTGTCTTGTAAGGGAAGATAAAATTCGCTCTTGTGTTCTTTGCTTACATTGGTAGCCAGATCATGCAACAAGTCGTGCACGGTGTAACAGTAATAAACTTGGTTTACTTCTACCAAACATGAGTTTACAAGTTGGTGCAAGTAATTCAATCCCATGTCCCACTGGTCTCTCCCATTTTCTTGTGGAATGAAACCTTCAGCTATCCACAAATATATCAAATAGTCTTGTTGTATATATTGAGGGTCATCGGATCTAAGAAAATGTATCCCCGTGTCCTCGGGAAAGAAAGAAAAGTGAGCAAAACAACATTTCAGATATGAAGGAAGAGATTTGTAACTGAGCTTGAGGATTTTCATCGTCTGATCCTCTGCCCCTATCACATCTTTTAATTGCCTCAGTTTTGATTCCCAGTCCCCTGGGGTCACAGAACTTGACAATGATGCTGCGACCGTCTTAAGAGCGAGGGGTATTCCTCCACATTTTTTAACAATTTGAAGAGCTAAGCTCTCCAGGTCCTCGGGGGGCCTATTTTCAACACTGTTTGGGAAGGCAAAAAGACAAAATAGCGTCCAACTGTCTTCCTTGGAGAGCTGCTGTATCTCATAGATATGAGCTCTAATGTTTGCAGCAACCTGTCTACTTCTGGTAGTAATTACAATTCTACACTGGTTATTTCTGCCACTGGGAAGACCAAGCCTTTGTATAATGTTACCTTGTACACTACCGTCCCACACATCATCTAGAACAATCAAGCAACTTTTTCCCTCTAAATGCCCATGAATCAAATCAGCTACAAGCACATCACTGATGCTAGAGTCTACTTGCAAATTGATCTGCCTGGCTAGGTCAGATTGCAAAGTTCTAACAGAACAATTTTGTGATACAGAGACCCAGGCGGAATGCTCATACCTTTGTTTACTTCTCTTGAAGACATGCTGCAAAAGGAATGTCTTTCCAAGCCCGCCCATACCCACTACGGCTACAGCACGCACTTCAGGATGCTCTAACAATCTCTCTAATTCCTCCGCCTTCTCATCAACGCCCACTGCTCTCGGATCTTCCTCCAAGATGACACCACCTCTTCTGAACTGGGCTCCTCTCGGATCTGATGTGCCACTTGTTGAGGGCTGATCTAAACGGGGCAACTCATGAAATAGCCTGAGATGCTCTCCATCTTGAATAACAAAGCTCACTCTATCCTTCAGCTCTTTAATCTTCTTTCCCATTTTACGGTTGAAGATTAACTGACTACAACTGCCCATGCACACTTGACTGCTATTTCTATACAAATGCTCAACAGCACATTCATCAATTATGTCTTCTGCATCAAGAACAATATCATTCACATTTGCCAACCACTGATTCACAGGTACTGTGTGCGCGCTTTGGTTATCTGCATCTTGTAGAGCAGCACATAAATGGATAAACTTCTGCTGCAACCATTTGAAGTCCTCTTTGAAGTTGAGCTGTAGCGATGCCTCATTCAATACTTTCTCCGCCGCAATCTCGCCAAGCTTTCCGAGCACGCCTTGGGCAACTGCAACAGCAAGTCCTGAAGCCATCTCTGATTTAGAAAAGAGAAATGAAGAGCAAAGCAAGTCAAATATCGCTGAACGCGAGCAGAATAATCCAACACTTCCCTAAATTTGAAAGGAAAAATAGGCTTCTAGGCTATCAAAATTTTTTACCCGTAGATAGGGGAGAGGATCCAGCACTTGAACATCCTAACTTCGCATTTATCAAAATCCTACGTAAAAATTTCAAGTCGCTCCCAATTTTTTACAGCAGCTTATTTGGCGAGTCATTTACTTATAACTAAGGTTTCAAGTCCACATCACCTGTTATGATGCTACATCAGCATGTTTTTTGCCAAATTGTCCAAAACAGCCCAAAAAAAAGTGAGACCAATGATTGTACATAAAAAGTACCCATAGTTGAACTGCTGATGTGGCATCACATCATTTGTTAATTTTTATAATTAAGGGTACATTTTATTCAATTTTGGGTGGATAGCATTGTAGTAACAACTTTAAAGTCACAAGTATTGGTACAATGTTGTCAAAAAAATTGGACATTATGTCAACAAAGGTAAGTATTAAGCGAACAACTCCATTCACAACTATTAGAACACGTTCAAGTACTAGGTCCTCTCCCCTAGTTACAGTGTTAATAGACAACTTCACGTTTCTATCCTTTGATGTAATACTATGAGCTAGACTGATGGGTAGTCATTCAATTGTCAAGTTGTTGGGCAGTGCGGGTGGAGCGGAGGAGGTAGCATAGGAATTCAATTAATAGTTACTATTGGAATCTAAAAGTTATAGATATCTTGTCCTTCTTTTGATATTATGCGTTAGAGATGTAGACATTCAATTGAGAGTTTTGTCTAATAGATGGGTTTGATTGTATACACATTCAATGAATTGGTACCACTTTGTTCTTTTTTCATGGGAAAATGCATTATTTGAATGGAAAAGTCAAGAGTTTTTGTCTTTTGCAGTGAAGTATGAAGTTAGAAAATATACTATTTGAATCAGAAGGGTTAAGATGTTTTGTTCTTTCTTATGATACTATGAGCTGGAGAAGTAGACATAGTTTAATTTTGTATCTAGTCCTATCAAATGGTGGGTCAGAAATATTTTAAGTTTTAACTACTAGCACTTGCACCTAAAGAGGTTCAACCAATGGCACCAGCTACGGTGCAACATATTTGCACTGGGCTGTGCTGTTAAACATCATAGTTCCGTCTTCGCCATTTCATCTAACACATGCACGATCTCATTGTACCATACTGTCAATAGATTTATATATTCAAATCACCTTCGTGTCTGAGTTGACAGACACAATAAATATGGTAAAGTGCACCGTATAGGTTGTATTAGGATTAATATAATTTAAATTTAATATGTACATGAATTTGATTTATTTGCAATATGTAACTTGTATTTAGTTGAAGTGAAAAGTTTGAAAGTTTCTAGATAATTTTAAATCTAAAAAGATCAAGACTATTTTATTATTTTGAGATTTATTTTCTCTTTTCCTATTGGCTTTTCATACTTTTGTAGTGTGGTTTTTTTAATTTTCTATTTAAAATTTCAAAATTTATATTTTATAGTCAATGACAAATAAGTAAAAAACAAAATATATTGTTGTATATTTCTAAAGTTTTTAAAAGTTAGTTTTCAATAGTTAAAAAGTTAGGATATCAAAATATATCAAAATTTTATTTTATTATTTTAAAAAGATATTTAGATAGAAGATTTAAGACAACTCCAAAAATTGCTTAAAATTAACCTTAATCTTGATATAAAAATAAGCATACAAAATTTACATATTTTAAATATAAAATTGGTTTCCTTAGATTTGACATTACACTGCTCTTCTTTAATTTAAAAAATTATTATAATTAGAGTTATAAGATTTACAATCTATTATACAATTTAAACTTACAAATTATCAAAAATATAATTATAAAATTTAAAATTGTCTAAAATAAAAAATATATTGTAAATGATTTGTTTTAAATAAATTTATTTAAAATTATGTAAAATTGTAAAATACAATATTGATAGTTTTTATATTAAATACAATATTGATAATATTTGATTTCCTCTTAACATAACTTACTAATTATTTATAATATTGTTTTATAAATTTATCTTTAAGTTAATAATCTATACTTTACAAATTTGTTTTTCTTGTTGGACAACTCAATAAGTGTACCCTATTAATATGATTCGATTGACACAATATTACTATGATTTGATTAATATGGTATTGAATGATGCATGCTTATGTATGAAGGGTGGTGAATTTTAATCTATTGTGTATTTCTAGTTTTATAGGTCATTTTTTTGCAAATATTAGTTGATTAGTTTTTTGGGGAGCACTAGAAGTTTGAGACAGGGTTGAGATTTAAAGTAGTAGCAATTTTTTTTGGTTAGTATAAAGTTTTTTAGGTTGTTGTCTTTGGGCACTTGGAATTCAGTTGGAGGAAATTGAACTTAAATCTCAAATTTATATATCTATGTTAAGTAGATGATTTTTATTGTAGAGGAAATCATGACCATTGTTGTTGTTAAATATGCTTTTAAAAATACTTCAACAAACTTGCATGAATTAGTGGTTGTCAAATGAAGGTATGTTGAATTGGGTATAGTACTTTTTTATAAAAGTAAACTCTTTAACATGATTGCCACAAATCTATTAGTATCATGTAGGTTTGGGAGAGAGTAGACTTTATGAGCTCATTCTTTATAACAAGAATCTCTCACCAATAAGACCCCCAACTCAAAAAGATAAATAAAGTTAATTCATTCCATTTAGAAAGTCATTTCTAAGATATAAATTTAATTTTACTAAACAAAAATATGATAAGTAATGATAGCTTTGAGCACATTCTTAGTTCACTATCACTTATAATTTGCATATTTAGTTCTATGCCTTGTCTATAAAAACATACATTAATGATAAGACAAACACAATTTCCACATCAAGTCAAATTGTGATATTGCTATTAGAATAAAAATTTAAATCTTGATAGCAATATCACATATATAAATGATTTAAAAATTATAGAATTATAGAATTAATGATTTATTTTTTCTCCCTACATCAAACAAAAAAAATTGATTTTTTTTTTCCAAGATCTCATGATACCGTGAACTGTTTTGTCCCAAAAACATATTTAAAATCAATACCCAAAGCTCTAATTAAGGCATCTGAATCAAAGAGTATAATTCAAAAAAAGGAAAAATTAATTTCAAGTAGTATCTTTGACTAAGACAATAGAAGATAATTTTGTGGCCCTAAATGTGGGCACCGGCTACAGTGCAACAAATTTGCACCAAACGGATGCCATTTCAATGTACATACATAGACATGCATCATTGAGTACTAAATCAACTGAATCATTCTAACAACATGCAGTGTTGTGTCAATCAAATCATATTAATAGGGTACAATTATTGAGTTGTACAATAAGAGAAAACAAATTTGTGAAGTATAGATTATTAATTTAAAGATACATTTAAAAGAAATAATAATATATAAATTAGTGAGTTGTGTTATTGTATTTAATATACCGATAAGAACCCCAAATAAAAGTAAAAAATTATATATAAATTAGTGAATTGTGTTACTGTGTTATTTTGAATTATCAACAAATTCAAAATAAAAGTTTTAAAAAAACCAAACATTAGAATAGTAAAAAGTTGAGGAGAAAATAGGTAGGGGGAAAAATAATATTTAAATAAATATATCTAAGCTACTTTGTACAAAAGTACTTTTGTATGACAATCTATTATAATTTTTTTATTTTACAGATTAATAATTAAAATTGAAGACAAATAAATAAAATTAAAATTACTATTTTTTAACAATTGTTATTTTTGAAAAAAAATATAAATGAAAATGAAAATTATTTTATTTTGTTAGTTTCTTTAAATAGTTGTCCAATCTTTTTGACATTCGTAAGTTACTACATATTTAAGGGTGTCAAAAATTTGTTAAATGATAGTTTTATTAAATAATTAGTACTAATATTTTTAATATTCTAATTATTAAAATAAATATAAATTATCCAAGACTTATATTACTTGATTTAACTCCAACTCAATATAAAAATATAAAAATTATTCTTATATTCTCTGAAATTATTAAATGAAAATATAATAATCTGTTATTATTAAAACAATAAAATAATCTTTATCTTTTTAAATTTAAAATTATCTAAAAACTTTCAAAATTTACATACCCCAAATAAATCAAATTCTTTTACTTATTAAATTTAAATTATATTAATCTTAATTCAACCTATGCAGTGCACTTTACCATATTTATTTTGGCCTGTCAACTCAGATGCGAAAGTGATTTGAATATATAAATGTATTGAAAGTATGATAAAATGGGATCGTGCATGTATTAGATGAAACAGTAAAGACGAAACTATGATGTTTAACAACATAGCTCGGTGCAAATATGTTGCATCATAGTCGGTGCCTCAACCAATAAACCCATAGACTATTTAATGGATTTTATCTTCTAGTTATCAATTTAGTGTAGATATCATGTGAAGAATATGTATTCCTCATCTTTTTCTTTTTTTAAATTGTTTATTGGAGATTTGAACCATTGACCTCCTAGAAGGAAGCCATGTCAATTCCTCATCTTTCTTAAAGCTAACATTGAGAAACATAGCATATCTGACAATAGAATTTTTTGAAGCTCAATGATAAGGAATACAATATTTATGACTCTAAAATTTGTTATATTTTAAGAAATTAAGGATTAGCATGGAATTTTTTTTATTTGAAAGCAGCAATTAGGATTTTAAAAAATTACATTATTTATAATCATGGAACACCACCATTCAAATGAAAGAAAACATTGTCGATCTACATGAGGAAGAGACCATGATTCTTGAAGACCATTTTCTAAAATAGCATAAATCGCTAAAGGGCTCAACAAATTTTTACTATGATTTGTGAGATTGTTGATCATGAAAAAATAATGGCAAGGGTGGTCCCAACACTATTCCCAAGATAGATGTTTTTCAACTTCCCAAGTTATCTCTACGTGTGATTTTCACAGCACATATTTTTCAAGTTCAACTTCCCAAGTTATCTAACTTTTGCATTTTGAAATATGTTCCATAGCCATGATTATATTATCCAGCTGAGTTTATGACATGTTGCAAGTGGTGTACTGCTACCAAATTAACACTATCCATTTTAATTTTCTTGATTAATTTGTGAATATGATTGTATAAAATAATTTTATCAATAATATTTTACATTATATTCCATAATTCAACATCAATGTAAGTACTAAGAAATTTAGAATTATTTCTTTCAACTTTTTTATCCCAATATATACAAGGGTGGGCCAGACATAAAAGAATGTAATTAAATCAAACTAAATGAGACCACTTTAAATTAGGTAATGAATCACTACAAGTATAAGTATAAAGCTAAAAGGAAAATCATCTACAAATGCAATTTGATGTACCCAAACATATTCTAATTCATTGTTATTGATATTCTATAAACACCCACTGATTCATCTAGGACTCTTGATAAAATTATATAGTTCAAAAATATTACTTCACTGAATCTTATATGGGTGGATAAAATTGTCAAGAAAGAAACAATCCTAACCAATACTCAAATACCCCTAGGATCGTGTCCAAAAAATTATATGAAGAGGACATGTGTCACTATGCTTTTCTTTGTATTGTACCAATTCAAGGTAATCTAATTGCATAGACCAGTATCCAACACGATAAGCGTCAAGATGGGAGCGATGCAAAGCACAACGACCGCCAACACTTTGAAGTAGTAAATTAGCAATAACATGATTTGATCAAGTAGCACATTTAGAATTCTCCCACATCATTAGGTTATCCATTTCGAGGGGTTGAGAACAAAAATGTTTAAATAACCTGTTCATCTATGCGATATATTTGTGATACATACCAAACACTACATAAGTACTTCAAAATATGTTGGTCACCACTAAGAAAGCACTGAACCAACAAAATCTGACATAGACATCTACCAGAGTATAATTAAATGTGGTAATGGTGGATATAGAAAAATTTATTTGAATCCCTCTTCCCTTCTTTCAAAATCATTGTTTGGAGAGAATAATAAATCTGCTAGAACTAGAGCTTGATTACTTGTCATTATCTATAGCTAAGTTCACACAATCTAAAATCTTAATTAAGATTTGATACAACAAAAAAACAAATCTTCACATGGATTTTGTAAAGAAATTCAGGTGCAGAAATAGCTTCCTACACTGATCTCTTAAGAGAAGTATGGTGCAAATCCTATTAAAATCTTTTGCACTTAAAGATTCAATATCATGTAAACAACAATATTTCAGTCAAGCAAGCATAAAGAAAATAGACAGAGAAAGAAACACATAACACAAAGATTTTCCAGTTGGGAAAAACCTTTCGGTAAAACAACCCCACCCCTCCAGAACCTACACAATGTATTATCTTCAACAAAATATTACAATACACTTGCAGTGCAAGCTCAACAGTGACAATAGAAGACTCTAATAGCAACGGGTAGTACCAAAAATACACCCTTTTCGCATCACTTCTCTTCGTAACCCTAAAATTTCTTATAAATGTGCTTCACTTTAGGGCTACTCCCAAAGATAAACCATATTAGGGTTTTACCATTCTCCGAGAAAATAGGAACCCCAACTATTGGGGTAGAGTGTACAGTACTCAAACATCTTAGTTGCCACATGTCTTCACCTATCATTGAATCTTCCTAACATAGCTCTTACATGTCATAGGAATCCGTCATAACCGTTTTAGCCATGATCTCCTTACACACAATTCAAGATGTCCACACATCAACATTATTTGCAAGAAATACATTTTACAAAACAAATAATAAGAATAGGAATTATACAAGGTTGAGACACCTTATTCCTAACAGATTTGTCTATGTATAGCTATTGTTCTTGATCTCTGGTGGTAAAGATCAATATTGTGCAAGGGTGAATAAGTAGTCATTTTAAGGTATTCTTACAAATATATTTTATATTGCACCTTATTAATTATCTTTGACAATCTAATGAATTGTAGAGTTGATATAATCACTTACAAAATATGTAATATCATAAAGATATATCTTTTGAGAAATATTTGATTCCATTGAATTAAAGTTTGGTGGGAAAATATGCTCTTACTTACAATATTTTTCCACCTTATTCTCTCTTTTCTATATAGGTAACATTTTGTATTGTATTAATGAAAACAATGATACTTATAATATTGTTTCATAGTGTAAAGAGGACACTATAAAAGCCCTCAATTTAACCCCTATTAACAACAAAAAGTTAATGCATTCTAGTTACAAAAGGCATTAACACCTTCAAACTACACCCGACCCATTACATTATGCAAAAAAAAAAATTGGTAGAGCCATCAGACATACAAAAAACTACCCTATTGATTCAAGCCTTAAACCAAGTTGCAACTTCCTCCTTCATGAAGTTCAGGATGGATTGATCATCCTGCATAGAGCATTGTTGTCTTCCCAAGCCACTCAATTCTACCTCCCCTATAAGAGACATGTCGACCCACATCCCAACTTGTGTGGGTGCGCCAAGAGCCTTCCAACTTTCCTTGCCCAACTAGTATCTCAACAACTCTCTAGGTAGTCTCACACTCTTCCTTGGAGTTATTTTCATGAAACCCTACTACCCTCCCTCCAAAACCCAAATCTTCTCTTGCAAAAATTTGACTAGTTCCCACCATCCGTTGGCCACTTTCAGCATATGTACCTCATGGGGGGTTGTAGACAACCACATTACTAGAGGTTGCAATGGTGAGTCACTACCACCAATCTACCTCCAAGGTTCCAACCCGATATCCAGCCCTTCCCCTAGCTCGGCCCTATCAATGACCTCATCAACCCCCAATAGCCACTATGGGTCAATACTCATAGCTATGACCTATTGAATTTCATCTTTTGTTTCCCCAATGAGCAATGCCAGAGTGAAAAAGAGTGAAACAATATCCAAATTAGTCCTCCTTCTCCAATAGGATTCCAAATACTCTAGGTCGAAGATCTCAATAATGCAACTCATCAAATACTGGCCATCAATGAGGAAAAAATTCTTCAGTCATTTTCCCTTCATAAGCTTATGTTTGATTATTTGACTCCACGAAAAAGTTGGCCTCCATTTCTAAAAACTTTTCTTAAATGCTTGCAAAAAATGAGGCCCTTCTCCTGCTTAAAAACATTCCCATGAAGGATCTGGAAGCACACATTTCAAAGTCCTCCTAGGTGCATATCCTTTGTCATGCATATAGGATTGCTTGTTGATGAGTGTCCTTGATTGAGGGTTCATAATTATAAATCATTCCTTCAAGAGGAGGCGAGTGGATATAATGTCATTGAAAACACACCATCTTTAATCAAGTTTAAGAAGACCAAAGTCTTCAAAAATATCGTTCTAGTTCCCAAAGGGGGTATTTGCGTCTAGGTTGGCCAATTTATCAGCCACCACATTTGCTTCTTTTTAAATATGGGAAATTCTAAAGTCCTCAAACTCCAGCAAAAGGCACTTAATCTAGTTAATGTGCTTGTCGAGATGTCAAGACTCCAATTTTCCTTTTCTAATCCCATTGACGATAATCTCTGAGTCGCCTTCCAAGTGCAATCACCTAATGCCCAACTTGGCTCCTAACTAAATAGTCTCTTTTGCTACTTCACATTTTGCCACATTATTAGTCCCATCCCGTAGTCTTTTTACAACAAGAGCTACCATATTTCCTTCATGGTCTCATGCAATAAATATGCATCTAGAAATGGCTGGGTTACCTCATGCACCCCCATCAAAATTGATTTTTATCTAGCCTTCCTCTAGTGGCTACCAAAAACACCTTTCCTTCCTTTGTTGAGGATTAACCCTTGAAGGCCCATTAATGGTCCGCTTTCACCTTATTCTTTTTTGGTATTATTTTTCAATTATATAATTTATTTTAATATGAGAATAGCCTTGGCATTCATTTTTGTGTTTATTTTCATGGTTATCGAATGTGTCAACAAGAGAGAGTAAAATAAGAAAGAAAAAACTAGCATACAAACACAATAATTAAATTGCATACTATGAAAGGAACTTTGGAGAAAAAAAACCCCATCATTTCTTTGTCATTGTTGATATGGGAATTCCTCCAAATACTTTAAATTTCATTTATTCTCCATACAAATATTTTAAACATAGGCATGATCCTCATATATTGAAGGTGGAAAAAAGTATCGATATACTTTGTTCAAAAGTTATTTCATTTTTCGATTATTATCCCATGTTTAGATAATTAAGTTCTTATATTGTGATTGTGTAATTATATATAAAATCACATTCTCATTTGCATCATGAGAAAAACAATCATTTCACTTAAAGTCTTTGTTCAAAAAGGTGACCCATGGGTGTACTTAAATCAAACCAATCTTATTTAAGTGTACAAATATATGATTTTGAAAGTTTTTACAAACATGAACCATTGGCTAAGTAATATTGGATCCCTAAACTTGGATTCTAATTTTAAAAAATAATTAATATGTTAAATATAAATATACATAATTTAAAAAACATCTAAATTATTACATTTAAGATAAATATTAGATAACATAAAATTATTTTTAATATTATTTTCATGTGAATAAAATTCTAACCATTCTTTCCAAGAATGACTTGGACAATTGTAATGGAAAGTTCCTAAGCCATTCTTGATCTCTTATAGGCTCTTGATAAATAGTGAAGAGAAATGAATAGAAATGCAATTCAAACTTGGTTGAATATGAGTATGTCAACCTTGCAATTCTCTTAAATTATAAGAAATGGGGACTTCTATTCCAATCTAATACATTGCAATCAAGGCTTTATTTAACTAAAAGAAATGAAGACATTTTGGTCTATTTGAATATCAATTAATTTTGTTGAATATGAAATATTAAAAGATACATTATTAGTGTAGCCTTAAAATTGATTTATTTGGTGTTTAAATATTATATTAATATAATCAAGACCAAGACTAGAAGGGGGTGGGGGAACAAGAGTACTATTTTCATTTAATTTTATATTTCTTTCCTTTCAAACAATGCTCTTTGAAAATTCCAAACGAACAAAATTCACTTCAAAGTCTATGCCTTCATGAAAATGTGAATTATCCTTCAAATTTGTTTTTTATAATAATAAAAAACATCTTTATTTATATGGAATTTGTTAATTAATAAGAAATTGGATGATATGGATTCCTCACAAAATATTGATTATAAATTTTTATATATAATTTTTATAATCAATATTCCAATGATCACATCCTTTATTAGTTACTATTATAATTACAACAAGTATGGACACAAAGAAAGAGAGTGAAGAATAAGAAAAACAATGCTTTACTAGAAGGAAGCATTGTAGGCTAATATCACACATGTAATCAATTTAGACATAAATTTTAATATTGTGGATAAATAACTTCACCAGCAAGAACTCGAAATAAATTGGTAATAACTAGATGAAATAACTGTAGATACTTTTGACATACAATGATAACTTACAAATTCAAAAAAATTAGAGGTAAAAAAAGATTATGAAAATAAATACGAATGATATACTTTATTTGTCATAGGTATATTGATCTCAGATTGCTTTTGACAAGTGAGTTTCAACACACTTAAACTATTTACTTAGTTCATGTTGAACTAGTAATAATGCATGTCAAGCACAACATATAAATATTAGACCATGGCGAGTTACAATGAGTGTCAAGTCGCTCATGTGCTAAGTCACTCAAGTGCCAAGTAGATAGACCATGTTGAGTGATTCAGGAGCCAAGTAAAAAATGGATGCTAAGCAGTGTAGTTACTGAGTTAGAACAAAAATATAGTGTGTGCCAAGCATCAGTGACTTCATATGCCGAGTAACATAGTTTTGGATATATTTGTTTGTAATGGCACAAACAACTATGTAAACCATTTTTTAGTCGACTTAAGATTAATTTACGATATTTTGGAGATCTAAGGACAAATCTATAGTTGGAATCCCTATGCAATTACATGTAGCCAATCAGAAAAAGGGAAAGTTTAGGTAGAAAGACGGATGAATCTTAGTCGTAGATTTAGGCATAACCCTAAGTCTCCTAGTCTTCTTAAGGAGGATGAAACCCTAAAATAGTAATGAAGTTCAAAAAGAAAAAGGAGAAGTTTGCATGCACAAATAGAGCATTCATGGAGACTTAGAAGTTATGAAGATAGAGTAGAATTGTAGAATTGGTTAGAGAAGAACAAAGGATAGAGAGAAGGATACATCATTGAGATATTTGATCGAGAAGGATCAAAAGATAAGTGTTTAGAGGTGTTTTTTTATCAGGCAAGAAAGTTCCAATCATAAGATCTATGCTAAGACATTTTAATAGGTGATTTCAGTAAAATCTCTTAATAGAGTAGTCCTAGCAGGCTATATGAAATCCTTTAATAGGGTGCTTACTTAGTTGTAAGTTGAAGTCCTATAACAACGCACACTTCTAATAGGGTGTTGAAATCCTCTAACAAGGTGAGACCTAACAGTCTTTGTAAGCCTTTAACAAGGAAAACCTTTCATAGGGTAGATCATAGTTTATGATCAAAACATTGTAACCTTAATTAGATACACTTGATTGCTACAGTAGTGAAGATTTGTGGGTGTCATCCCCACCCTGTTTTACCTTCTTACTTGGAGGGTTCCTGGGTAATCATATATGGTTTCATATGTGTCATTGCTTATATTTTTACATGATTTAGATGTATGTGCTCTACATGTTATTTTATTTTATCTATTGAATGTATGAGATGGATGTGAGGTGAAAGTTTTACTGGTTCATGTTTACCATTCCAATTGTAATTCCAACAATTGGCATCAGAGCCTTGTTCTTTGAAAGAGAAGCTTTGCATCTTTGAGGAAAGATCTTGAAATGGAAGTGTACAACTTAGGAAAGACTATTGAGAACCAGGAGATTGAAATACATCTCATTTTACAACAACTGAATGAAGCAAGAGAAGCCTTAAAGAATTCCTTAAAGAGAAGGAAAGAAATTGCTATTGCAGAGAATGACACACAATACAAAGAGATTGATACTACTAAGCTATTTGTAGATGGAGACTCAAATGAATTTGATGTAGGAGTTGTATATCTGATGGAAAAGAACATGATCTAGGCTAAGGAAATTAGAAATCTCAAGTTAGAGCAAGAATCACATAACATAATGCTATGTGAGGTAACTAAACAGAAGAAGAAAGCCATGGAAGACAAAGCCATGATTGAAGAAGATAAAAGAGTTTTGTCCAATAGATTGGAAGAGACATCATCAAAACTAACCAAGATTTCCAACATGTAATTGGATACCCTAAGTGAAATGATGAATTCCAACTATGAACTAAATGTCAAGGACATTGAGATAACAACACTGAAATTGTAGAATGAACAACTATAGAATGACTTAAAGAGGGAAAAAGAATTTGTTGAAAGTTTCAACAAACCAAATGAAGCCATCAAGTACTTCAAGCAATTGATGAGATCCCCTAGATCCAACAATGACACATCAAGACTGGGATACAGAAGTACTAAAGAAGGAGAATCATCCAAAAGTGGAGAAGAAATGAACAATAAAGGTAAGGGCTTCAAAACTACTTGTCATAATTGTGGTAAGAAATGACATACTACTAATGTGTGTAAGAGAAAGACTACAAATTAGAATGCTAAACCTAAGAGCATGATTCATTGTGACAAGTGCAACAAGAAAGGTCATCAAGCACATGAATGTAGCACCAAGACCATGCACTCACAAAGATTTGAAGGATATTGCTACAACTATAAGAAGTATGGACATAGAGCTTTTGAATTTATATCCAAATCCATGTGATCATCAAATAGGCAAACAAAGGTAAGGAACAATGAAAACTCTTATAATTGGGATTATAATACAAGATTTAGCTGTCATTATTGTCAAGAATATGGACATGTTTCTAAGAATTGTATTAGGATACACTTCAGAGGTGACTACAAAAGGTGGTTGAGCCAAACCACATGTTCTATTTGTTTGAAGACTGGTCACATTAGTAGGTATCGTCCAACAAGGTCAAAGGCACCAAGTTATGAATTTGATAAATGCAAAGGCAAGGAAGATGTTGAAAATGTCATAAATGAAATGAAAAATACATGGAAAAGAAAAGATGATTGCAATACATTGAATGGAGAAGAGATCACATTATCCAATGGGTCAGGTGATCACACCTCATCAAACTAGGTAATCAAAAGGTATGTGGGATTGATATTTAAAGGCTATATCATGCATTAGTTCCAAAAGAAGATTGTGTTGAAAAGATTACATTAGCATGAATAATAGATGCAAGTTCAAGTTAAATCTTAAAGTTTTCCATGCTATTGCCGAGTATGAAGAGTTCCCTATGTGTACCGAGTGTAATGCTAGTTGATGATGAGATAACAGTCTAGCTAGTTGACGCCGAGCTCATAGTAGGTACCGAGTAATGCAAATGTCAATAGATGTCGAGTGAACCTAAAAATTGGTTGATGTCAAGCTTACAACTATGTAAGTGCTCAGCATTAAATGAAAATTTTTCGAAGGGTATATGATCAATTTTTTCTTATTATTCATCATCTCAAATTTGAGAAAGAGCGAGCAGAGTAGAAGGAGATTCAGACACATGTTCTACGAATTTGTAGAGATTTTGAAAGTGACCTCACACTATTTCTTCAGATTTCTCAAGGTATCTATCACAAGCCAAGCTAGGCAATTTAATTTTGCATAAACCCTAGTTTGACAGAATGGCATCTAGTTCAAAAAATATGGAAGGGAAGGAAGTTTTAAATGTTTAGCTTGTCAGTAATGAAGTTAAACAACCTATGTTTAAGGCCATTCCTGACATTGCCTATAAACAAGATCCTTCTGGTGCTCTATCAATGATCTTGCCAAATGTGATTATGGTTCAAGATGTAAGAAAGTGTTATAATAGAAAAATTGGTAGCATTGGTGACTTATAAATTAGGAATGCATATGATAGATAATGTGAGAATGATGTTTTGAAGGAAGAGTATAAAATTGTTAAAAGGAAGGGTTTAACATGTGCCTTACATTTTCCTACTGTATTTAAGATTGAGTGGATTCAAATTGTGTTGAGCAGAATTCATGATGGTTCATTATGGCTAGAGGGTGGACCTATCAAAATATCTAAGAGGATAATTAATAGGGTTACTAGCTACCCAACCCTAGATCAGCCAAAGACACTTAGAAGTGATTCTAAGGAGGTAATTGAGAAGAACATTGGAGAAAAGTGGAATAAGCGAGGCATGACCATAGACACTATTACTAATCCTTCGCTAGACTTTGATGTAAGGGTAATCCCACATAAATTCTACCAATCTAGTAGATTAAACAATGTACCCTATATAGTTGTGGATGTTGGTTACAAAATTGTGAAGAAAGATCATACATATGATCTAGCAGAGCTACAATTGCAATAATTGATGGAGAACCTTGGAGCAATCAAGAAAACCAAGAGTGCACAATGCAAGTTTGTTTCTATATTGGTCTATATATTCTTTTATGTGCAAAATACATTCCCCTTTTTTGGTACTGTAGGGTGGAAGACCAATAGGTCAATTGTGGTGCAGATCAATGAGTACATTGAGAAGATGGGAGAAAATTTTGAAACATTGATGACTAGTTACTTTGAATATTTTAAGAAATCAATGAAAGAAAGAATAAGGATACTAGTTTCTTTGGTTGAGCAACATTATAATGATATATGCTTTCTTGTTGATGTTGATTACACTTTTTTGCAAGCTTCTACACCTAGAGTTAGATGGTTAAGACCACTTGGGTATGAAATCAATGTAGATGAAACTTCAATAGCCATCACAACACTACTTTTAGAGGAAATTGATAAAAGTGCAAAGATATTTGGCAACTATGAGATGGTAAAATCAAAGATTACCATGTAGTTGAAAATTGCATCAGCCATCAAGAAGAAAGATAAGATAGTCAAGAAGCTAAAAGCCAAATTTGGAGAGGGTGTAGAGGAAGAAGATGATGAGGATGAAGAGGATGAGGAGGAAGATGAAACTCAAACACAAACACCTCTTGCATTGACTCAAGGCTTGGGAGAAGACAAAGAAGAGGAGGAAACTAAAGGTGTCAAGGGAGAAGAAGCCGAGGAAGCACCTACTCTTGTTGAGCCAAAGAAGAGGAAAGCTAAGGCATAGCTAGTGGCATGGGCAAAGAAGATTGTCAAACCTAGTCTAGCCAAGCCTACTGCTCCTACCACTAGAGCGAGCACATGTGCCACTACTCAAAAGGCCAAGGAGAAGACTAAGGTAACAAATGAAGGAGACCAAGTGCAAAAGAAACCAAGAAGAAAATATGTGGCACAACTTGAGTCAAATGAAGAAAGGATTGAATTATATGACAATAGCCAATTCAAGGTGGTAAGTCATGATCCTTTGTTAGACCTTTACAACTTATGTGAAAATGTAAAGAAAAATGCAAATATGTCTAGGTTTTCACATATTAATTTTGATAAATTGGGTAAAGTGGAAAAGAACAAAGTAGAAGAAGCCATATATTCTACGATGGAAAAGTTCAATTAAAATTCACTGGAATTTGCCAACTCTATACCTAACATCTTATATGAGATAGTTTAGCAAAAATAAAATTATTGTTTAAACTTGGAGAAACAAATTAGGGAAACACAGTTAGCCCAAGTAATGCTAGAGTTAACCAAGGGAAAATTGCTAAGGTTGTTAAGAAACATGCAGTTAGATCCACACCTAAATACTAAGCCTTCAGCATTCTACAGAAAGATACAAAGGATGTTGTCAAGAAGTGAACTCAAATATGGAAACTCGTTTACGGGTTAACCACAGTCAAGAAAGGTGAGACTAATCCTTTAGAGGCTAAAGATGATGATGACAAAGATGTTGATGAAAATAAAGAAAATGATGACAAAGACAATATTGTTGGAGGAGAGGCTAAAATAAAAGATGATGTCATGGCCCCAGTTGAGTAGCAGGAAGAAGAACAGAGTGTGTATGACACACAAGTGTCGAGTGTCAATCCTCCTCATGGCACAAGTGTAACAAAAAAGATTATAACTTTAAAAAATGTTCTTGATGCTTTAGCTCAGAGCATCAATCCACTTACTACAAAAGACCTGAAAAAGATTCTTGACCAGTCTACACTACAAGCCAAAAACTATGAGAATCCAGTTTTGATTAGTGTAGAAGAATTGCAAAAGGCAGTAACTAAGGTCACAAGAAATAAAGTGAATCCACAAGAACCACCTTCTATCATCTCTTCATTTACTAATATCCAACCTTTGTTTCTAATGCCAAAAGATGCATCTATTAAGGTTGATATTGTAAAAGTTGATATTGTTGAGAAGAAAAAAATACAATAGGATAGAAGGAAATATGATGAATAGATTCATGTGTACTTACAACACAAGGACAAGGTGCTATTCATGTCATAGTCATAGATTAGGGCAAGCTTGAAGAGGAAGAGAAAACACCTAAGGTGAAGGAACAAGAGGCCATTCAAGCATTGGTAGCTCTACCAACATCTGGCACTCCTTCTACACAGTCTCTTCAAAAGCTGAGCATGGAAGCCCTCCCATTGCAAATCTCAATGTCAAGCCCTACTTCATCAAAGGTTGATAAGATAATTCACTATGGAGACATAAGCCTTGATAAAGAAATTGTTATTGCAAAGTTTGATTATGCTACTATGACTATAGATCAAATAGGCATATTGCAGCATGCCTTAGAAAGGAAAAAGAATCAAGAAATTCTTAGGAGAGAGCATAGATAGAAGTAGGCACTCCAAGATATTAAGGACATCTTTTTAGATGCATTTAGTCTACCTACCCCTAAAAAAACCAAGCCATTGATAGAACAATTGACAGATATAGTGGAAAAGGTCAGCAATGAAGACTTGGATACAAATGCAAAACTATTAGAATGGTTTGAAAAGAAGTTTCAAGGTAAGGAAAATGAGAAAATATCTAGTGAAATAGCACTAACTCAAGTTGCATTGGCAACTAAGGTTGACGAGGTGAAGAAGGTACTTGAGAATATCTTCTCATTGTACACTAAGCTATGTGATCCTACACTCTTCACTTAGGAAACCCTAAGTCACATTTTGACATTGGAACATAGAATAACTACATCAAGAATAACCCTACCTAGAAATCTAGCTCAAAGTGAGAAGAATTTTAGGATATTGCTTTAGACACAAAGTCAATTAGTTGTATTAACAGCAAAAGAGGCTAGCATAAGAGCCAAATTCACATGTATACATGCTTCTCTCACCCCACACATGGAAATATTGCACAAGGAGCTAGGCTAAACTGAGACTTTATTGAAGAAAGACCCCAATCTTTCTACTTTGGATGGCCTAGTGCACCATTGCGAAGCTTGCAATCCAAATAAAGTCTTTGGATGTTGCATGTGATAATTGGGATGCAGCCCTCAAGATCATAATGGATTTCCATCAATCCTTTTTGTACAAACAAACTATAAGTGTATAGCCCATTTGACACAAGTGTCAAAAAGGGTTAGTTAGAAACACACACACACACACCCACACGCACATGCGTGCGCGTGCACGCACACACACACACACACACACACACATAGAGAGAGAGAGAGAGAGAGAGAGAGAGAGAGAGAGAGAGAGAGAGAGAGAGAGAGAGAGAGAGAGAGAGAGAGAGTATGGGGGAGATACATCATTGGGGGAGACATACTATGAAAGAGTATTAGTGTATGGAAATCAAAGAGTATCAGTAGAGACACATCCACTCAAAGAGGAGCACAAATTTTGGATACAAAATAGACATATTAACTTAGGGAGGGTTATCAAATTTTGAGGTATATAGGTTATTGCAAAATTTTGAAATTTTAAAGTTTTGTATATAAGCCAAGTCATGGATATGTTATACTCGAAAGATTAAGATTGATTATGTATATTCAAGTGTTTTTTACACTCATGTCAAAGGGGTAGATTGTTGATCTTAGAATAGTTTTGACAAGTGAGTGTCAACACACTTAAACCATTTACTAAGTTCATGTCAAAATAGTAATACACGTTGAGCGCAACATATAAGCATTAGACCATGTCAAGTCACAATGAGTGTCAAGTCACTCATGTGCTGAGTCACTCAAGTGCCGAGTGGATAGACCATGCCGAGTGATTCAAGAGTTGAGTAAATAGTGGATGCCAAGTAGTGCAGGTGTTGAGTCAGAATAGAAATAAAGTGCATGCCGAGCATTAGTGACTAAATATGTTGAGTAACGCAATTTTGGACATATTTGTTTGTAATGGCATAAACAACTATGTAAACCATTTTTTAGCTGACAAGATTAATTTACGATATTTTGGAGATAATGACGAATCTATAGTTGGAATCCCTATGCAATTACATGAAACCAATCAAAAAAAAGGAAGGCTTCAGTGGCAAGATGGATGAATCTCAGTCATAGATTCATACCTAACCCTAAGTCTCCGAGTCTTCTTAAGGAGGACAAAACACTAAACTAGTAATGAAGTTTAGTGAGAAAAAGGAGAAGTTTGCATGCATAGAAAGAGCATTCATGGAGAGTTAGAAGTTATGAAGATAGAGTAAAATTGCAAAATTGGTCATAGAAGAACAAAGGATAGAGAGAAGGATACATCATTGAGACATTTGATCAAGAAGGATCAAAAGATAAGTGTTTAGAGGTGATTTGTTATCAGGCAAGCAAGTGCCAATCACGAGATCTATGCTAAGACATTTTAATAGGTGATTTTAGTAAAATCTCTTAATAGAGTAGTCCTAGTAGGCTGTATGAAATCCTTTAACAAGGTGCTTAGTTGTAATTTGAAGTCCTATAACAAGGCACACTTCTAACAGGGTGTTGAAATCCTGTAACAAGGTGAGACCTAACAATCTTTGTAAGCCTTTAATAGGGCAGATCATAGTTTATGATCAAAACATTGTAACCTTAATTGGATACACTTTATTTTTGTAGTAGTGAAGATTTGTGGGTGTCATCCCCACCCAAGTTTTACCTTCTCACTTGGAGGGTTTCTAGGCAATCATATATGGTGTCATATGTGTGATTACTTATATGTTTACATGATTTAGATGTATGTGTTTCATATGTTATTGTAGTTTATCTATTGAATGTATGAGATGGATGTGAGGTGAAAGTTTTATGGATTCATATTTTAACTACTGATTCACCCCCCCTACCCCCCTCTCAGAAGTTTACCTTTCCTATTGTAATTCCAACACAATATGGACATACAAAACAAAATTCTAGATACTGACAAGATAACAATGAGCATACCAAAGGGAAAGGAATAGTGAATCAAGAACAAGTGAGAAATGATATGAAGATGATTTGGATCAAGAAGGAAGAAAAGAAGACATTTATGAATAACCCCTAAAACTCAAGTCAAGAGGACTCATCATCAAACTAAGAAAGTAAGCATTGCTTAGGGACCTATGAGGAATTGCTAAATTTACTCATCCCTTATAAGAAGAATATAATGAACAATATATTTGAATATGCATTAGTACTTATAGTAAATTCAACACATAAAGGATACTTAGTATTGGACACTATTGTTCTCCCGGTTTCAAACTATATACCTATCAGTGTAAAAGATTATTTATAAGAGCTAAGGAAACTGTATATTCGAAAACCTAACCTATCAGGAGCATGCATAAACAAGAAAACATTAGTAGCACCTGCATTCAAGATACAAATAAGATTGAAAAACTACTAATTCTACTTGAGTTTTAAAAACTATGCAACCAACATATTAGACTCCTCACACAACCTCAAAGTAGCTCAAGAAGGGCACCCATAAGAGGCCTTGTTCGTGTACTTAAGTGTGAGAGATGTTGATGTAGTCTCCCAAACACAACTATTGAATCCCTTGATGATGAAAATGCAATATGAAATGAATCTATACTAAGAATGTGTGTGAAATACCTTCAAGCAATGGCTATGAGCAGGCCACCCTCAAAGGATTCCATAGATATGGAGGTGAATGGAATGCAATGAAAAAAGAAACGTACAATATCATACTACCATGAAGCTAATGCAAAATCTAGAAATCTAAATAAAGCAAAAAACTATCAAAGGTTAGTTCTAAGCAGAAAATCTCTAAAAAGATCCAGAACTATACTAGCATGATAACAAATCATATCGAAGAGATGGAGAAATGCTTGAGACAAGAGCTTTATTTATAGATTTGAGAGAGGCCTTGGGGAGGTGGCATTTATGTGGCATCCACATAGGTGCCACAAAGGAGACACATGGGCTAAAGGAAAAGCCATGCAAAAGTCAAAAAGAGTCTTTATGGTTGAGAGGCTCAAGGTGTGCTCACACATGTGTGAGCAACCTTGGGGGAAGGAGTGGGAGGAGAAAAGTGTAAGAGGTGTAAATGAAGTGGAAGCTTTAGTGGATCATGAGCTTCTCACACATGTGTGAGCAAACGCTTAGGAGCTAAAAGGCGATTAGAAGGATTAGAGTTATGGGTATAGACTAGGTTTTAGGATAGGATTAGGATTAAATTAAATAAGATTTAACTTAATCATAAGATTAAAGAATTTAATGGAATGGAGGGAATTAAATAAATTAGAATTTATTTAAAAGGGGATTTATGGAGCACTATGTATTAAATAAATTTAATACATTAGAGGGATGCATTTAAATTAAATTTAAATACATTAGAAAAATGAACCTACTTAATTAAATAAATTTAATTAAATAAGTAGAAGAATATGAAAAAATATAATTAATTAATAAATGAATAACGATAATGTCAAAGGAAATATTAAATAAATTAATATAGCGTTTGGGATGATTTTAAGCTTCTACATTTTGCCCCTCTTTGATGTGATGTCGAAATGACATTATATCAAATATATATATATATATATATATATATATATATATATAAGTTGCCCCATAGAGGATAGGAGTCTTAAGAGTTGTGTCAAAAGTGACGACAAGAGAAGAGGGTGCCCCATCTCGAAAATAGCGCAAAAAATAAATTTTGGGCAATTTTCATGAAAAGGTCTTTACAAGAAAGGAAAGGGTAGGAAAAAGGCATAGATGAACTTTTTGCATGACTTGGGGATAAACAAGGGTTGACATGGCAAAAGAAAGGGTACAGGCTTGAAAAGGGACCTTGGAGGGCCTATATAAGCCTCCGAAGGGTTCAAGGAAGAGTCATTTGCACACCTAGAGAGCAAAGAACTAGAGTGAAAGATGGATCTGATCGATAGATTTCAGCTTGGAGAGCACATCCAGGAGCACTAGAGTTTAGTCAAGATGGCCACCCTGATTAGTCGACTATCCTACTTTCTTAAAAAAATTATTATGCACTTAAATTGATCATTTATTACTCATTAAATGGGGGGAAAACACGGTCGAGGAAAAGATGATAATCTCTGCTCTATCATCTTTGCAGATGACAAACTAGGGATTCAAAGGTCTGCAAAGATGATAAGATGTGTCCCGTCATCTTCATAGATGACAAAAGGGGAAAAATAGGATTAGAGCTAGGTTGGAGACGATGATAAATGCATCATTGTCTTTGTAAACAATAGTTCAGCAAGCACCAATAGGAAAAATGGCATCTGTACAGCTGCTAGAGATGCCAAATCAGTGTCTTCACAATTTGTTGTCTTTGCCGATCCATGTCTGCGTGGATTGGCATCTGCACCAATTTACATCTTTGTAAATGGATGTCTTCATCAGTTTTGACAAACTGACAGAGTCAGGTGGCTGGTATGACCAAGGGGGAACAAAGTAGGATGCCTCGTGCTAGGATAAGCACAAGAGCAGGAGATAGAGGATATACTAACCATTGAATGTCTATGTTGTAGATGGAGATGGTGACATTTCGGTCATGGGAGCACTATCCACCTACCATGGTGCCAAGAGATATATTGACGGAGGTAGAGTGGGGGCACATGAGACTGTGTGGTTTAGAGCATGTCCACGAGTGGCCCAATTTGAGAGCTCACTCAACGCAGCTGTCAGCATTGATAGAGTGGGGGCATTCATCGACTTCTAATTCCATCTGCCTACTGGATAGGTGATAGTTACTTTGCTTGATGTGTGGAAAATTTTGTGAGTGCTAATCCATAGGAGGTAGCCAGAGTATGTTCTAGAGGGTATTGATCCCTACCTATGAGAGTGCTGCAAGCACCGATGATAGAGGCTACCCATACAGAGATCATGGTTGACATGGAGGGAGGCATTGGAGCAGAGATCGTCATGAATTTCCCTTTACCTTGCCTCACTCATATGGAGGATGGTACCAAACCATGCTAGGCATGGGTTCTTGACTAGGTGGACACGAGTGCTAAGTACTCTACTACAAGATAATGGCACGGTCTTCTGCTGGGGTCACACCATCTTGGCCAAGTTGTACCATGACTTACATATGTGTGCCTATATGACATAGCAAACTATAGGTCTAGGGTTGACATTACTGATGGTGTGGTCATGAGAACAAATAGGTGTGACACACTCCATCACCAGTTGAAAGACCCAACGACCTGGTAAGCCATATGCATGCTGATACAGGCTACTAGTCTTGTACACCTCCACTAAGTCCATGGAATTTTGGAGGAGATGCCTAGATGAATTATCATGTTTGATTGGAATCTATATGACAACGTGGAGTAGTGGGAGATTATTTTACTAGCAGGGGGAGAGGATGACAGTTAGGATCAGCTATACCTTCAATACACATAAATAGACTACTGGCTGATCGGGTGGACCATGCATGTTGTAATGAGATATATGTCCTCTAGGGTGCAATGATAGTTTGAGAGGATCTAGGATGCGGTGCTAGATATATTTTTATATCCAGTGGTATCCCAGGAGTACAACTGATTATGGGGTCATGGGACCACCCTAAGGTTAGCCAGGATATCATTGCAGGGGATGTAGCGAGTGCCTTGGGTGCATGGATAGGATTGGGGAGATGCAGGGATGACACATGCATGCACATAGTGGTGGGTGGCCCATTATCCTATACAACTAACAATACTTGGAACACCACCACCAATAGAGTAGGCACAAGGTGAGGGAGATGGAGCAGGTGACAGGGGATAGGTAGTGTTGGTGCCACTACCAAGGCAGGGGGCACAATAGGGTCCTTAGGGGTGCAAAGTCCACCAGATGAGAGTACCAACACCAATGGAGCCACCACATGGACCACAGGTATAGGAGCCATAGGTATAGGTTCCAGCCCAGCCAAAGGATGTTGATACAGTCAGGGCTTCAAGTGAGATAGCTTTTGGATAGAGGTTGCCCATCTACAGGGTGAGGCACAGGTGGAGTGGGTGAGGGAAGATAGTGCACAGTAGGCCTTGGAAACCCTATAGGCTGAGATACAAGTGTAGCGAGCAAGGGAAAATAGTGCCCAGGAGCTCTTGGCAGCATAGTAAGCTAGTATAGATGTAGGAGAGTTGAAAATTTTTACCATGCACGAGGAGGTAGATGAGCTAGGTGAGCTAGATACATTGTGGCAAGAGGTGGCTACCCTACAAGCAGAGAGGGAGACATACTAGAGACAAAAGGATGAGTATTGGGGCCAACAAGATATTACCTGATAGATGGTACAAGGTGGGGTGATGGTGACGGTGATGCAGGAGGCCATAATTGCACACCAACATGAGGCATGAGTTGTACGAGAGGCAGCCTACTATAGGTCTTTGTATCATGAGGTTTTGCTGGTAGATTAGTGTTAGCTAGACTTCTAGGGAGGAGCCAGCTCATGGACCATAGGGGGTCATCAAAGGTCAGAGCTATTGGTTGGACAATGCAAGCCTCCACGAGGAGGGGATACGAGAGGGGCAGGGCCCTCATAGCAAGCTACTTGATTCTTATAGTGAGCAATTTTTTGATAAAGATGTAGATGCAACAAGTTTTTGATGATGCATTTGAGCACAATGATACTACATAATTTTTTTGTATACATAATATACATAAACACTTATTCTTTTGATATGCATGACATGATTTGATGAGCCTAGATTTGTATGGATGATTGTTTCTTATGCATGTGATTTCTATGATGTGGTTACTGACATTGCGATGCAGGATGGTGTGTGATGTTATGTTTCCTATGATTTATATATGATGACTAATGTGTGAATGATGCAGGTTCTATGATGATATATGAGATGTATGCATTGTGTTATATTACATGTATGGATTTACTATATGCTTTGTGAGATGTATCATGATGTATATGTCACTAATTGTAATGATTATAATGTATGCACCTAATGGATTAATGCAATGAACCAATGATGAAATCTAATAATGAATAAAATGCCTAATGCAATGAATATCCTAAATGAAAATGTCAGTAATAGAAAAAGACACTAATGAATGCAAAGTGAAATGATTGAACTTAAAGTGTAAATATTAGATATGAAAATGTAATATGAATGAACCTAATGAATGGACCTGTGTCAAAACTCTTCATTCATAGGAACCAAGTAGTGTAGCATAGGAGGGGGGAAATAAACAAAACCCTTGTCTCAAGTAGGACGCAATGAAACCCTATACTACATGAATCCTAACTACATGATACCGAGTGATTTAGTTGTGTTTATATGAGAGAGCATAGCCTAGTTTGATTTTGCAAAAGGAGTGATGCACCATATGCTATAGAAGCATAGATGACAAGATTCCTTTGCATGGACTAGACTCTCAACACAATAGATACTTTAGGATGATAGATGTAGTCTGCATACTCATGATGGAACAAATGACATATATGCATTTGGAGAGGTCTGGGCAAACCCAATGCCTTTTTAGGGGTCTTTGGTGGAAAGTGTGCTAACCTGTTGCCCCCAATGAGTAATGTATAATCATAACTCAAAACTAACATAGATGTACTAAAGCATAAAAAAAAAATCATACTACAAACAACACGTGTAGTCAGTTGAAGCCATTTAGGTGATACCAAAATATATAAGATCAAGGAACACTATAAAAGGCTACCACTAACACAAAAAATGAAATCAACCAAAAGAGACCTCATGACCAACTAGTCAATCAATCCACAGTTCTTGCCAAGAACATTAAGTCTTAGAATGTGAAAATTGTTGTACCATATGTAGGAAGAATTCATCCTATGTGTTTGTCTAATGTTTCAAAAGTTTGTTGGCAAGGGCTATGAAAAGAATAATATCTCGAATCATTAAGTCTCAAATGGTGATTTTGTTTAGGTTCTGTTGTAGTCAATGTCATGAGAAAAAGCTCTATATAATGGGTTTAGGACCAACACTCGACGAGAAAAATTCATCATGGATGAGAGGTCTTTTGAAAGATGGAAGTGAATGGATGCCTTGCAAACAAGAGGTCCTTTATTAGATGCATGAAAAGTGCAAGTCAAATAGGACTTTTCCACAAAGGTGGGATGTAATGATGGAAAGTGGTGAGCCTTATAGATAATGGACCAAACTACTTTTTCTTTAGGAACTTTTTCTGCTTTTTAGTCTTTTCTGCAGGAACATTTTATGAATGTTTTTGGAATTTTTTGATTTTTTGATTTTTTTGTATTTTGTGGAGCTATGAAAACATTGTATAAGAACTGCACGACTCAAGCATAGAATGTAATGAACCTGATTTGGGGGTCCATTGTTTATTTTCGACTTGATCTCTTATTTGTATCCTTTGCATTATATTTTCTCCAATTTGTATAGATTTCATTATCTTTTTTCCATCTCTCCCTTACCAAGGTTATAAATCCATATATATATTAATTGAAAGGGTCATGTCTTTTCGTAATATTAATTAAATAATAATAATGTTAATTATATTAATTATATATTTATATTAATTAATATCACAGGATATGCTATATTAATAATTATGTTATATCAACTATACATATTTTATTATATTAATAATAATATACTTATATTAATTAATAAGGTTAGTTTAGTAATGTCATAAAGAATATTATTTTAATATATCAAGTATATATATTGTAATACATTTTTTAATATAGTATTTTTATATTAAAATATATCTTAATCATAATATTATGATTATATTATATTATTATTATTATTATATGATATATGATATTATAATATAGTATTACTTAATAAAATATTATTATTTTAATATTATTATTAATATTACTTTATATATAGTACTTATTTATTATATGCCAGAGTGGGGACATCACATAGAACCGCTTGAGGTGTTGGATATTTATAAGTTTAGGGAGCAAATCTCCCTCTGAAGTAGCAATCTGATATACACCAGAACCATATTTGGCTATAATGATAAATAGATCAAGCCAATTAGGTTCAAATTTTCCTTTCTTCTCACGATTCTGGATCTTCTTCATGTTATGCTGTAAAACTAAGTCACCCACCTCAAATTCCCAAGGCCTGACTTTTTTGCAAAATTGAAGTTGAAGGAAATTTTGATACATGCGGAGGTGGTTTAGGGCATTGAGGCATCTCTCATCGAGGAGTTATAGCTCGTGCAAGTGAGTAACTCACTATTCTTCTTTAGACATCAGATTCTTGAGAGAGATTTTGAGGGAAGGGAGCTCAATTTCGATGGGTAAGACAGCTTTAGAACCATAAACAAGGGAAAATGGAGTAGCTCCTGTGAGGGTACAGATGGAGGTGTGGTAGGCCCAAAGGGTGGGAGAAATTTGGAGGTGAGCACTAGCCACAGCTAGCTACATCAATAGTTTTCTTTAGGATTTTCAAAATGGTTTTATTGGTAGCTTTAGTTTGGCCATTGCCTTGGGGGTTGTATTTGGTGGAAAAATGTTGGGTGATTCTAAATTTCCTACATAATGTGGCAACTTCTTGATTTTTGAAAGGAGTTCCATTATCAGTCATGATGTCTTGAGGGATACCAAAATAATAGATAATGTAGTTCAAGATGAACTTCAAAACCTATTTTTCGGTGGTGTAGGTTAATGGGATAGCCTTGACCCACTTTATGAAGTACTCAATGGCAAAAATAATATACTTGTGGCTATTTTCAAATTTTGGATATATTTGACCAATAAGATCAAATCCCTAGTGGGAGAAGGGCCATGGTTTGATGGTGGATTGAAGGTCTTGGGTAGGAATGTGTATCAAATCTCCATGTTGTTGGCAAGGAACACAATGTTTTAAAAAATGAGAAGCATCAACCTCCATAGTAGGCCAATAGTAACCCATTCTGAGGAGATTTTTCACTAACATAAGGCCACTATAATGGGCACCACAAATTCCTTGGTGGACCTCTTCTAATGTTGTTCTAGCTTTGTCTAAACTAAGACATTGGAGGAGGGTTCCATCAAAGTGTTTTCAGAAAAATGTGTCACCTAGGATAGTATATCAGGTAGTGTGACAGATGAAGATTTTTCTTTGATTCAAGGAGAGGGCTATGGGGAGTTTTTTGTGATGAAGATAGGAAAAAATTTCAACATACCATGGAGACTCAGGACTGACAATCTCACACACTAGCTTTGAATCAGTTTGCTCATAAGAAAGAAGAAAAAGATTCTCAACCAAAAACTCACACTTAGGACTATACTCAGGCATGGTGATCGTGGAGGAAATGGTGGCCATGACATCTACTACTTTGTTATTGGTCCTTGGTATCTACTAAAAGACTATCTTAGTGAAGTGTTGTTTAAGATCTTCAACTATCCGATGATATGGCAACAACTTTTCATCTTTTGTTTGGTATTCATCTATGGCTTTTTTAATGACCAATTGAGAGTTTCCGAAGAAAAGAAGGGTTTTTGATATTCCATTTGATAGCTTGACGAAGCCCTATGACTAATCCTTCATAATCAACTATATTGTTTGTGCAAGGGAGCAAAATTTTATAACACTTAGGAATGAGGTCTCCTTGTGGTGTAAAAAAAAAAATTCCTACCCCCAATCCCTTTTGTGTGAAGGAACCATCAAAAAATAGCTTCTATTGTGTACTAGGGTTAACATTCATAATTGTGTCATTTAGAAAATCTACTATAATAGGATTGTCCCCTTGAAGAGGAGCTTTAGCAAGTTGGTCTGCAATTACTTGTCCCTTAATGGCCTTGTGATCCTTATAAACAATGTTGAATTCACTTAAAATCAAGACCCATTTTATAGATCAACCAATGAGGGAGGATTTTGATAGCAAATATTTGAGTGGATCTATCTTGGCAATGAGATGTGTGGTGTGATTAAGCATATAATGGCATAGTTTATATGTGCAAAAGACTACTGTCAAACAAGCTTGCTCAATAGCAGTGTAGTTCAACTCATAGCCAACTAATGTTTAACTGAGATAGTATATAGCTTGCTGATTACCTTTGTCATCTAGTTGTGCCAAAAGGGCACCTAAGGCAACTGAAGTGGCTGAAATGTATAGAATCAATGGTCATCTTGCAATTGGAGGGACTAGAGCTGGTGGATTAGCCAAATATACATTAACTTGTTCAAATGCTTTTTGATATAGGCAATCCCATTGAAACTAAGTGTCTTTTCAAAGAAAATGTTGAAGTGGATGGACCTTTTCTACTAACTGGGACAAAAATCGTCGGATGGACTATAACCTTCCGTGAAAACTGTGGAGTTCTTTCAATGTGGTAGGGGGAGGAATTTCCATGATGGCTTTCACTTTGGTGGGATCTACCTCAATACCTATTCTTGACACTATGTAGTAGCCTAACAACTTGCCTGATTTAAACCCAAAAAACACACTTCTTTAGATTAAGATGCACTTTATATTTCTCCAACCTTTCAAAAATTGTAGTGAGCACATCAATGTGGGAATCACGTGTCTTAGACTTTCCTAGAATGTCATCAACATAGTCCTCCATTATGATATGTAGAAGATCATGGAAGATTGTAGTCATTGTGCATTGATGGGTGGTGTCGGCATTCTTCTAGCCAAAATGCATGACTTGGTAAGAAAAGGTCCCCCATGGGGTAGTAAATGTCATTTTATGTTGATCTTCTTCTACAATTTTGATTTGATTGTAATTGGAGAAACCATCCATTTAAGACAACATTTCATGTCTAGCAGTCAAATCCACTATGATGTCTATGTTAGGAAGTGAAAAATCATCCTTAGGACATGTGAGATTTAAATCTTGAAAATATGAATAGATGCGAATGCTCCCAGATGCTTTCCCTATGGGAAAAATGTTGGAAACCCACTCAGGATAATCAATAGGGTGGATAAATTTTTCCTCTAGCATTTTTTGCAGTTTTACTTTGACTAAAAGTGCTACATTAGGATGCATCTTGCACAACTTTTGTTTCATAGGTTTAATCTTTGGATGTATTGCTAAGTGATGCACAACCAAATTTGTGTCTAAACTAGGCATGTCTTTGTATGTCCATGTAAAATTGATATTTCCTTTTTGTAGGAACTCAGTTATCACTTTTCATTCTTTAGGACTTAAGGTGGCAACAATGTAGGTGATTTGTGGATTATCTACCATGCCCAAATTAACTGGAATTGTGTCTTCATTTAGTATAGATGAATTTTTTGATGGTAAAGATCTAAATGACAAGTCAACCTCTCCCTCTTTTGGCACTCCTAAAAGGTTTTCACCAGAAGATGCGTCCTTTATTTTATCCTTTTCTTCATCCAAAAGTGCTCCAAAAGAGTTTTCACTAGAGGATGTTTCTTCTATTTTTTATTTTTCTTTTCTTTTTCACTTTTGCAACTAAGAGAGCTAACTTGGCTACCAAAGTAGGCTTCCTCATTGTATTGGATCTCATGTTCATAATCTTGGAGATTCTTAAGGCCAAAGAGTGCCATCACTACTTTGTTAGAATTACAGATATCGAGAGTTGGTGGTGTGTCTTGAAGGTCCCAATCTATCACGTCAGAGTTGGTGAGAGGTAGGTCATTGGATGAAAGGTCGACTATGGTAATGGGATGGACATGGTTATCTTGGTCATCCTTAATGTATTGGAAGGGTACTTCAAAGAATTCCTCCTCTTTAGTCTCAGAATCAAGTTCAACCATACAATACTTGTTAGTAAAGGACACCATAGGTTTAATGGAGCCCAAACCACGTCCTTTAGGATAGCTATTAGCCTCAAGGGGTTTTCTGATTCCATCTTCTTTATTCCCAAGGCTAGTACCATGATATCCCATGTTTTTAATGATGGGAGGAGCCTTAACATATTTATCTTTAGAGAATTCCATAGGTTCATCTTTTCCATCAAAATATAGCCAATCTAGGATATTAGATTCCATGTGTTCCTTACTAAGTGAATCCCAATGTTAAAATGTTGTCTTATTAACATGCATAGTATCCTTATTTGTAGAAGGAGGTATTTGGGAAGGTTTTCCAAAGGAGTGGGGGGAGAGTGGAAGTTGTCCAACACACAAGGCATTTTCAAACCTATACTCTCACATTCCTTGGTCAGCAAAAGTAACCTTCTTCACTATAGTATTGATCTTAATATCATCAACCTTCTCTTCTCCTTTATGAGAACTAGAATCATTATTGGATAACTCCAACATTGTTGTGGAAGGTGATTCCATTATGGTGAGAGATCTAGGTATAACCTTAGCAAACTCATTGACTAGAAAAAAATTTGTTGGTGCACCTTACAATCTCTTACAAAAAGCAAAAGACAAAGGATCGCTTGGAATTGTGAACTCTCTTCCTTGGCGGGGAAATTTCAAGCATTGATGATATGTAGATGGGACCACTTTGAGTTTATGTATTCAAGGTCAATCGAGCAAGATGTTATATGGAAAATCCAAATCTAGGACATGGCATTCAGTGTTTATGAGAGTCGGCCAAACCTTTAGTGGTAGTATGATAACTCCTTTTGATTCTCTTTCTCTTTTATCATATGCTTTGATTGTTATCCTTTTATTGATATCTAGGAGGTCTTCTGGAAGCCCCAAGAAATAGATCATCTTCAATGTAAAAAGGTTCAAATCGGATCCATTATCTATAAGGACTCTTTTTATCTTATGTTGTTGTATAAGGACCTCAGTGTGGAGTGACAAATTGTGGTGTTGGTTATGACCTTGGAAATATTTTTTTGTGAAGACAAGGTGTTGTTGTGTGGAAAGATTTCCAATCATGGTGATGAATTGGGATGCATTAATGTTTTCAGGAACATGAGACTCTAAAAGAGAAGTCTCCAAAATTTCTTTGTGGATGGGTGAGGTGATGAGGAGCTCTAGAATGGATATTTGTGTAGGAGTCTTCCCTAACTAGGATAATACATCATAGCGAGAAGTAGGTCTTTGTGAAGTGGATGGTGTAGTAGGAACATGTGGAACTGATGGATTAGTGGGGTTGGGAGTGGTTGCTTGCAAAGTAATTCTTCCCTATCAAGTGGTTGCATCACAATTAGTTTCTTGTAGGACAAGGGTATTCACATGAGTGTCTACCTCTTCAATGAGACCACACATGGAGTCAAAATCACATATATCATTTGTTTCTATTTTACCACATGAGGAGTCAAATCTTGATATGTGGTTAGTAGAATAGTCATAGTGTAATGCGTTTGATGTGGAAGCTCAATTTACATTGTTTGTATTGTTGTTTCCATTATTGTTATTTTCATTGTTGTGGTCAAGAAATGAATTTTGAAACATCTTCAGTTTAGCATTTTTAGAGGGTGGTCCCCCTTCTACCTCAATTTCTCCATCATCAACAAGATTTTGAATGAAGACCTTGAGTTTCATACACTTGTTTGTCTCATGTCCTTTGATGCGATGGTATTTGCAATATTCATTTTCCCTATACCATTTTGATTTGGGTTGATTTTCATCAAAAGGTCATGTGTTGGGAAACACCATCAAATTGCGATCCACCAGTTTTTGGAATATGGCATCTAAGGGTTCATGAAAGTTAGTGAACTTCCTATTTTGATCATAGTCACAGTTGTAATTATTGTTGGTATTATTGTTCTTGCAAGGAAAAAATTGTGTTTGATTACGAGATTGCTGGTTGTTTTGATTTTGATTTTCATGGTTTGAATTGTTGTTGTTTTGGTTACGATAGTTTTTTTTGTTGTTGTTCCCACCTTGGAGGTTTTATACACTTTTAACATCAATGACACCATCATGGGTAACACCTTTGTTTTTGGACCAAAAATTGGGTTTTTTGTTGTTGTTCGTGTCATTGTTCAAGGATGAAGAGCTATAATGTTTAATGGAACCCTTGTCTAGGAGTCCATTTTTAATGTTCTTTCCTTTCTTGACTAAGGTGGCAAAGTCTTCAAGACTAGCAATCTTCATGTGGAAAGACATCTCTGGTATCAAGTTTTTGATAAATATATCGACAAGGTGGGAATCCTCAATTTTGTATGGCATGTGATTAGCAAGATGCCTCCACCATTGTAGAAAGTGGAAAATGTTTCACCATTTCATTGCTTCATGTTGTACAAATCACTTAATGAGGCATGATGTTCAATGTTGTAAGAGTATTGTGCTACAAATTTCCCCATTAAATCATTGAAGAAAGTAATGGAACCCTTGGGTAAGTTCATTAGCCACTCTAGTGTAGGGCCTCCAAGACTTTGTGTGAATAGCCTCTTAAGATAATCCTCACTATAGGCTACTTCTTGACATAAAAAAAAAAATTCCTTGAGATGTGTGATAGGACATGTTTCTCCCATGTATTTATCAAATTTAGGAATCTCAAAGTTTGGTGGAAATAGTATCATGTTAATGGATCTGTCAAATGGAAAGGGGAAAATTTCCTCAAAAGAGAAATCCTTCACCCCTTTATTGCTCATTGTATGGACCAAATTCTAAAGTTCATGTAACTGCTAGGCTGGATCTTGGTTTGGCTACATTTGTGATTGTTGGAAATTGATAAACCCACCTCCCAAGTTGTATGGCACCCCAAACATATTATGAGGTGGTGGAAGTGCTCCACTTTGGCCAATGTATTGATATGTAGTCATTGAAATTGGCACAGATGTTTTCACCATACTTGTTGGCATTTGAAAATAAGAGGAATATATCGATTGTGTTGGAATTTCAATCTATTGTATAGGTACTTGCCCAATGTTTAAGCATCCTATAGTTGAACTTGTCAAGGTTGAATGCGGAATACTAGCATTAGTAGTGTTGGGCATAGAACTAATGATTTGTTGGATGTGTTCTGAACTTAATTGGAATGTTGGTTGTGTTGAAGCACTTGATGTAGGTATGGAACTAGTTCTTGCCACATGTTTCTTCTCTTTACCAGATGTTTGGGCTATGTTTGAAGTTGGTAATACAGGAGCACCACCCTTGGTAATTTGTCTAAAAAATGTGCTCTCATCAAAACTCTTAGGAACATTAACACCATCTTTAACCAAGTTTAGGAAGATCTCAGTCTTGTTTTCCCTAATAGACTTTTCCATCATTTCCAAGTTGTATGGATCTACAAGAAACATTTTGACATCACTAGGGATATTGTTATTGTTAATAGGATCTTCATATTGGTATACTTCATCATCATCATGTGAATTATTTCCTAGATTTGTGTTGCAAAAAGGATTCACTGGTTCTTGTGTGGGTGTTGAGCTAGGCATACCAAAGTTCATACTAGGGGGAAATGTGCTCCCCAATGAGGCTGATCATGGAGGAAAAGGATTCTCCATCTCTTGTTTCCTTAATGATTTAAACAAATGAGACATGGGATTAAATGTGAATCTTCCAAATCATGTATGTACCATACAATTGTGACCAAACCAATGGGTGGAAGATTGTGGAAGAAAGAGAAGAATGCGTAGGAGAGCAACTAAACCTTATATGATAAAAGGGCCAACAACATAAATGTAAACAAAAGACCTTGTTGATTTATCAAACCAAGTGTGATATAGGATAAAAGTATCTTTCTCCTCCCAAAGATGGACAAGTGATCTTTAGGCAAGATAGGACACCAGATTGATTACCTGCTAGTTGGAGATGAACTTGTGATCCCAAATGAGTGAGTGTAACTATGATAAATTTTTTCTTCTGGATAAAGGTCTAGTGTTGTAATCTCAAAATTTTTTTAACTAAGATGTCCTTATGTCCAAAAGATTAAGGTTCAAATGATCAAGCTCTCTAGAGGAAATTTTGCAAATGGAAGACTATAAGTTTGGAAATGGGGTTGATGTGGAAAATGAAGGTGTTATGGTCACTATGCAGTTAACTCAATCTTCTCTTACTAGGAACAAAAAACTTGGGTTCACTCTAGGGAAAGTAGACCAATTTTGAAGTTTAGCATTGTATTTGATTCTATCATAATGGTCTTGTTCAGCTTCTTCTTTATTGATGTCTTTGATAGTGTATTAGAATTTTTTATCACCATGTGCTAGGTTTTTCCTTTCCTTATAAGTAAATGGTTTGGACAATTTCACCTTCTTAGGTTTGACTTTTTCGGTCATGGAAAGAACAAAACCAACCCAATTTAAAAAAAAAATACAAATAAGCTTGTGACTAAAAGACCTAATGACTTTCAAATGGTAGGCCAAATATAAAAACTCCTGAAAAATAACCGTAGGTCAAGAGGACCCACTTAAAACTATTTCACTGACTAAAATTTTAGCTCACCATTTCACTCGTTTTTGAACTTGTTTGATGTTTGGTGTTTGGTTTTGGATGTTTAAACAATCAAGCATGCCGAACACATCAACAATCCTAATAAGGCTGCCACTAGGGTACAAAGATTATCTAGAGGGCATCCCTTATATATGCAAGGTATGTGAGGCCCAAATCTATAGATGAAAGAAAATAGTGCCACACAGCTAGGAGGAGATAGTAATCCAAATCTCTGCCTTCATTTCCCAAAGGTATAAAGTTCCTTGGGGCTTAACCAAGAGTGACAAAATTTTGTTTCCAAGAGAGGTATCTTTTGAATCATCCCCCGATTCTTATACTCTACTAGAACACTAGAGTTGTGGTCATCTCAAGGGGTGATGAAATACCCAAGCAAGCCTCTTAAAAATATAAAGAAGACCACTTATTTATTTTGCACTCAAGATCACCCGAAGGTGTGAGAGGAGAGAATACGTAAGTGGCCTCAAGGTTAAAAGATACATGTTCTTTTCCAATGGAGCTTTAGGTCCTGTAATCTACTCTTGAAGACACTCATGTTTAACCATGCATTGTTCTTTCCAACTTTACAATTTCATTAACATAATAAAAAGTGAGAATTCATCAACATAAAGTAAATCGATCATCTTCAACATAAAAAAAATGTTGAAAATAAACCAATTCCCTTAAGTCATTCAAGATTGGGTGAATTTATTTTAAGCACCAAGTCCAAATGTTTCATAGCAAGCTTCTTTGTCCCTTAGTCATTCAAGAGTGTATTTTCTATCTAAAACATTCATTCCAATTAAAGCATGTCAATTTCCTTAAGGCACTCAAGATTGGGTTTGGCTTGTCTACACATGCATTCCAATGAAAAACTTGTTTATTCACTAAGGCATTCAAGATTGTGTTTGAACATTATTCATTCCAATGAAATGTGTGTAGATTTCCTTAAATCATTCAAGAGTGTGTAATGTTTTTACCTTAATGCATCCAAGAGTGTGTTTGGCCTTTAGGTATTAGTTTGCAACATATATTCCAAAGACAAATGATTATTTCATACAAATTCATTCACCATCTAATCCTACGAGTGATTAAAATCACTACAAATTCCCTAGGTGATTAAAATCACTATAAACCTTTAAGTAATTAAAATCAATACAAATTATAAGTGATTAAGATCACTAAAAAAAAGTTTTCCAAAGCTTATCTCCTGCAATAAAAATCAATTAGAAATCCCTATCAATCAACCAATCAATGAGTTAAGTGTTAAAAAATTGATTCAATTTGTTAAAAAGTGGAGATGATAGACACCAGGTGCAGATGATAGAACTTTGCAAACAACAAAACACTAGGATGTATGATTAACTTTTCACTGATAAGTTGTTAGTTTCAGATGACAGAATAGTGTCATAGATGCCAAAACTTAGAGACGCAATAATACGCAAATGAAAAAGTATTGACAATATAGATTTTTATGGCACACAATGTAGATGACAAACTATTGTCAATGGAGACGACAGTCTCAGGATCAAAGACAACAGAACTCAGTAACAAATCATAGACAACAATATAGTTAAACAAATAGTTTTAATAGTTTCTCGCAATGTAGATGATAGTATGGTAAATTTGTGAAGATGACAAAATAGACTTTCGAGATGCTAAAAATCAAATGGAGATGACAAAACTCAAATTTAATGCAAGATCGGGTTGATTTTAAAAAGTAGCAGTGGCAGAGATGTGAATATGTGGAGACATTGATTTCTAGAGACAATAGAGTGTCTTCACAAATGACACTACATCCTAGTAGAGATAATAGTGCATAGGTTTCAACAACAAGTTAATGGTGGAATAGGGATGTGGGTCCCTTTAGGTGTGCCAAAATGTATATGTGAAAAACTAACCTGTTGGGAGCACGTGTAAACAAGAAAACATTAGTAGCATGTGCATTCAAGATAAAAATAAGATTGAAAACCTACTAATTCTAATTGAGTTTTTAAAAACTATGCAACCAACATATTAGAGTCCTCACACAACCTCAAAGAAGCTCAATAAGGGCACCCATAAGAGGCCTTGTTGGTGTACTTGAGTGTGAGGGATGTACATGTGTTCTCCCAAACACAACTATTGAATCCCTTGATGATGAAAATGCAATATGAAATGAATCTATACTAAGAATGTGTGTGAAATACTTTCAAGCAATGACTATGAGTAAGCCGCCTTCAAAGGATTCTATGGACATGGAGGTGAATGGAATGCAATGAAGAAAGCAACCTACAATATCATACTACCATGAAACTAATGCAAAATCTAGAAATCTAAGTAATGCAAACAACTATCAAAGGTTAGTTGTAACCATAAAATCTCTAAAAAGCTATAGAACTATACTATCATGATAACAATGCATATAGAGAAGATGGATAAATGCTTGACACAAGGGCTCTATTTATAGGTCTGAGAGAGGCCTTGGGGAGGTGGCATCTATGTGGCATCCACATAGATGCCACAAAGGAGACACATGGGCTAAAGGACAAGCCATGCAAAAGTCAAAAAGAGCCTTTATGGTTGAGAGGCTCAAGGTGTGCTCACACATGTGTGAGAAACCATGGGGGAAGGAGTGGGGGGAGAAAGGTGTAATAGGTGTAAATGAAGTGGAAACTTTATTGGATCATGAGCTTCTCACACATGTGTGAACAAACACTTAGGAGCTAACAAGTGATTAGAAAGGTGTTTAGGATAATAAAGTGGGATTATGTAGTGAGTAGGCTTAGAAGGATGAGAGTGATGGGTATAGACTAGGTTTTAGGATAGGATTAGGATTAAATAAAATAAGATTTAACTTAATCATAGGATTAAAGAATTTAATCGAATGGACGGAATTAAATAAATTAGAATTTATTTAAAAGGGGATTTATGCAGCACTATGTATAAAATAAATTTAATACATTAGTGGAATGCATTTAAATTAAATTTAAATACATTAGGAAAATGAACCTATTTAATTAAACTAGTAGAAGAAGATGAAAAAATATAGTTAATTAATAAATAATTAACTATAATGTCAAAGGAAATATTAAATAAATTAATATAGCATTTGGGACGATTTTAAGCATCTACATAAAGTTATCAGTAAAATAAATCACCATCGACTAGGAAGGAATGTCTTTTGACAGAAAAGTTATTGTTGAAGAGAATGTATTGCCCATTTAGCCATTTGTAAACTTTTCAGTTGATAAATATATGTTGATCATATTCATTTGGTACCATATTTTATTGAAGATATCATTGGAGAAAGAAACCAAAAGAGCTTAGAGAAATCAACTATGAAGATCTATCAGTAAATTTTCATAAGTGATAGAAATTGTGTAAGGCCCCTTGTTTGTAAAAATTGTAGGAAGTTTCTTTTAATTAGAACATATTGAATTATCAAATTTATAGGAAATCTTTTGAGATAAAGAATACTATAGTTCAGAATCTAGTGGTACTTAATGTCAATGATTAACTAGTGCCAAAATTTTACATATGCCCTTTAAAAGCAATAGATAAGGATGATGTAGAGGCCCTATCTTTATAATTGAAGATATTAGGACTTTTATTCACAACAAGATAGTTAATTTGGGTGATTTAGTGATACATAACATGTATAATGAATAACTTTGTGAAAATGGAATTATAAAGAATGAGTACAAACATCTGGAAGTATGGGGTTTAACACATATGTTGTTCGTGCCCAAAGTCTTTTAAGGAGGAACGTATTCGATATGTGCTAAATTATGTGCATTATGAATGTCTATGGTTAGATGTGGAGAAACCAGTTAAAATCACCAAAGACCTAATTCACAGGGTTATTTCGTTATTAGCACAAGGGAAAGAATGTTCCCTACATGTGAGCAACATGGAGGAATTAAATCAAATAACCGAGACAACCTCATACATAAGAGCTATTAGAGTTGATAAGGTTAAGGACATGGGTACTCACTTTGACACAATAATTATTGAATAAAATGTGTATTGGTCCAAGTGACCATTACGTGTTCCTGACACTATTGTGTACATAACCCATGAAATAGCTTAGTTGAACAAATATTTTGAATTATCAAATATGGTTGTCACTCAATTATCTATGAATATGGAGTGTCTAATAAAAGATCATCATCAAGATATTAATTATGGTTCATTTCTTGTATATATGTGCTTTTATGTTAATAAAAAATTTCATGTCTTTGGAAGTGTAGAATGGAGTAATGATAGACCTATGATATATTAAACTACTAATTATATTGGATAATCAAGAGATCAATTTTCTCAAATCATGTGGTGGTATTTCAAAGAATTCCAAATCACAATGCAAGCCTATTATCATCTACCCTCATCAGTTTTAGAAAAGTATTATAGGAATTTTATCTATTTTCTACTAGATTCTAAATATCGTAGGATTCAACTAGTAGAACCCACAACATCTTCTATACCTGTTTTTTGCTATGAAGTTACTCAGTAAGATATTGTAGGTTGTGTTGATCACATTTTGAGTTTACCAATAGATATTTTAGATAAAATATTTGGAACTTATGAGGCTTCCCATAAAATAATAATAACATAGATAAAGATACCAAGAATATTTAAAAATAGAGATAACATGTAGAAAACCCTTACATGAAAGTATGGTGAAAGAGAAAGCCATACTTCATAAGAAAGTATTGAACAAAACAAAGAGGATAAGCTACAATAGCTACCAGCCACACAATCTTAGAAGAAATTATTCAAAGATGAAAGAAAATCAAGAGAGTCAATAGCCCTACTAGCTAATCAAGAAGTTCGAGAAAGTTATGAAGAAGATATAGAAATAAAGAAAATGATGACTATTAGAGAAGAGAAAGAAGAATGTGCGGTAAAAATAGAAAAATAAAAAGTGTTTAAAAGAATAAAATCATAAGTAAAAACAATGAAATATAGAACCACAAGGAGTCAATCAAGGACTCCACTGACTACAACTAAATAATTTGGAGAAGAAGGTGCACAATCTAAAAAGGAAACCAAGACATTAGATAAAAGGTCTGGATGGATATGATACAAAAAACCAAAAGAACCCTAGGAAATGGAAAAGTATATAGTTGAAAGCTATTTAGTTGAGAGAATCAATCCAATTGCCTTTTCAAAATTATTGGAAGAGGAAAATAATATGATAAGAGGATACAATCGTTAGACATTTTAGAGTGCATAGTAAATATCTTGGAGATATTATAGATAATGTGCTGAAATAACTTTATGAAACACTTTTGGGAAGATAGTGTTGGAAATGTAAAGTAGGCTATGTGATTAAGAGGTGGAGGAGTGAATTAGGAACCAATAAAACTTTAACTTTAATTCATCAATTAATCCATGATAAGCTATTCTGATATAATTGCATGCATGACAAAATGAAAGCAATAAAACATTCATAATACTTGACATAGTATTTGGTAACCCAAAAACCTTCAAAATAGAAAGTAAAACTAGGGTGGGGATGATACCCACAAGCTTTATTACTGCAATATAAAGTTGGTTTCTTAAAGCTTATAATTGATCACTTTTGGTGATCTACCCTATTAGAATCAATAAGGACTGTTAGGTCCACCTTGTTAAAGGATATGTACAATTTATAGTGAAGTATGCACTTGGTTAGGAGATTCTTCATAAGACTTTTAAGTCCACCTTGTTAGAGGATTTGACTTATGCACCAATTATGATGAACTAATAATTGATCTCTTCTCTCCAACTTGGTTTTTTGATTGAGATATCATTGATGTCGAATGATCACCTTAATGTGATGGATGAGACTCTACTTTTCCTTATACTACTTGTAGCCTTTGTCTTCTAATTCACATTCATTCTACTTCTTACTTGTTATACATTCTCATTTGGATCAGACAAGATGAGTTACATATATATCAATCCAATAGTTACCTTCTAGAGTCATCTACAACACCATATTCAAACAATCTTCACTAAGTCGGCTCAAACTAACACTCATGTTCTAAAGACCACTTGGGTGATATTTTAACACTTGAAAACATAGTGAACTTGGAAATCTCTAGCAGTCAATTTACACTATGCTCAGTTCATATTGATCACTTAGGAGTAGGCATGAACTCATTTAGCATTGATGACATGCTAAACACTGTAGAACTTGGTTGACACTGAAGGGCTTAGTTGACATGGTACCTCAATCAACACTACCTTACTTCAGCTTGGTTAATATGGCTAACTTGGTAGATAGTGTAGCTTAGTTAACATGTGACTTTCTACATGCTTTACACTGTGAAGCTTGGTAGACTCTATGCAGCTTGGCTTACACTACTTTTTGCTTGGTTTACACTGTAAAGCTTGGTAGACTTTGTGAAGGTCGGTAGCAACATAACCAATCAAATGATTAAGTTTTTAGTCACTAATTGATAAATTATTTGACCATAAAGTCAATAGATAAAAATATCCACATCACACAATAGAGGAGATAAGGAAAAATATCTTGAAAAATCTAGCACCTCATTTATTGAAAAAATATATTGAAGTTTGTATGGAGAAACACAAGAAACCATTTAGGACCAAGATATTGACAACAATTGTTTTTGTTGATGAAGAGCATATATTGGAACAAGATCTCACAAGTTTATGAAAAAATATATTCTATGAAGAGAAACCTCAGACCTTTTTAGATGTAGGTCCATCAAATGTAAATGACACTTTCATGATGGGAGAGTTGATTAATAATGAACATAGTGCACCTAATAAGCCATTAGAAAAATATGTGATATTGAGTGAAGCTATTATACAAAAACATAAAGAGTCTACTCAAGAATTGGAGCAACAAGAGGTTTCCTTAAAAATTGTGGTAGAGAAAGAAGTTGAGAAGGTTGATAGCTCTACCAAGATTTCGACAGAGAAAAGTAAGGAAATCGCATAAAAGAATGTTGAAGATTGACAAGGCAATTATTTGGAAAGTATAGTTACTATAAAAATTGTTGAATGGAATAGTCATACTCTACTATCAACTAAAGAAATGTTCAATTCTATCAAGAAACAAGATAATGTTATACAAATACAAGAGTAGAATCCTATATTAGCTAAGAAACAACACTGTTCACTTATACAACCAACTAATACTAATAAGGAACCCTAACTGAGAAGTAATAGAATGTTGGTGATATTGGTAATTAGTAACAAGATATAGGTGACAAGGACAAAGAGAATCAATCATCTCAATGTTGCAAAGATTTGGGGAAAAGGAAATCTAGTAAGGGAAATGAAGACAAGAAAATGAAAGATGATGATGAGCAAGGGGAAGATGAAAAAAAAGATAAAGAAGTTGATAAGGAGGAGAAAAAATATAGGCAAGAGGAAGCATCACACTTAAGAATAAGGATAAGATGATGAAAATGATAACCTTGAGAGTGATGAAGCATAGTTTGTGATACTCAAACTAGATCTATCGAAAATAAAGAAGAAGAAGGATAAAGAAGAATTTGAAAGAGTTTTAACATAAAGACATAGATTGATAAGAGAAAGTCAAAGAAGTTGAAAAGGAAAATTCACAATAGAACATTGAATTTATTTGAAGACGTGATGCTAGAAGTTACTATAGATGAAGAGGAATCATTAGAAAAATAGGTCAAATTTTATCTTGACAAAATCAGTGACTGTGGACTAAAACTTTAGGGGCAATTTGCATGAGATGCTAAAATGGAAAATTTGGAATAGAACATTGAATTTATTTGAAGACTTGATTCTAGTAGTTAATGTAGATGAAGAGGAACCATTAATATAATAGCTCAATGTTTTTTTCACTAATGGAGTTATAAATAGGATAAACAAGATTATTATGGTGGGTGGGGTTGGAAGGGTGAATCAAAATCTTAAACACTTAAAAATTTTCACCAATTCATTCACATCTATCAATAAAATTGTTCATGTAAAACTTTGTAATGTAAATCTATTGTAGCATATAAATTTGATCTATTACATGCATGAAAATAAACATATAATACAATATTTGTTATCCAAAAACCCTCCAAGGTCAAGGTGAAACTGGGGTGGCGATGACACCAAAAAATCTTTACTACTACAGTAACAAAATTTAACCCGTGATGGTTACAATGTTTGATCATAATAAATGACCTACCTTGTGAAGGGTTTTCCATGTTAAAAGCTTAAGGGACTTCTAGGTCTCACCTTGTTAGAGGATTTAACACTTACAAAAAAGTAAGGACTCTATTAGGAGATTTACAAAGATCTATTAAGACCATTTTGTTAAGAGATTTACCCTAATTCAAGTTGGTCAGAACTCATTCAATACCTGACTCTCAGTTTTCTCTGTAACTTGATTTTGAGTCTTCTCCTTGCTAACTAAACTTCTCCTCTAATCTAATATTACTCATCTTTCCCTTTCACTTCACTGCTATGGATAGGTCACTTGCTCTGTTAAGTGATAATAGAACCCTTCACTGACATCTGATCTAATCTCAATCCTTTATTATATAATGCTCCTTTTCCGCACACATACTATTTCATCTCATCTCCCTCTCATCCATGTTACTAGATCTAGGTTAAAATCTTCTCTATTTAAAGAGTTTTGTAAAGAGTTTTCTAGGTGATTTGATGTTTTGCCTCTTCATCTAAATCATTAGTCATGCAACATAGAGATTTGTGATCCACATCTATAACAATCTCTCCAAACATTAAATGTTCTATAAAAACCTCTACAAAATTTAAATGTTCCTTCCAAGTCGGCTTGAAAAATGTTTTACCTCAAATTTTGTTCCATTTTTTGTTTTTATGGAAACTCTTCATTGTTCACTCAACATTATTGTTTCTCTATCCCAATTACACTCTTTTGATGCTCGACACACACTATGTAACTCAAAACTTGTATGTTCTAACCTTACTTGGTCAGTGATGAGCTCGGGTCCTGTAGAGCTCAGTAAATACTTTCTTATCTACATGACTTAACCTATATAGAGTAGCTCAGTCGCAGTGATGACTCTGCCTTGTAAATGACTAAGTGGTTGACCCTAATAGACAACAATGGTTAGAGATACCAACAATCTCTCCCTTTGAAATTAGTGAAAAAAACACTTTGTCATATTTACATCTTTACAATACAATTTCATAAATGAGCTCCCCCTCTAGTCTTATGACTTATGCCAATGAATAATGAATAAAAAATATAATAATAAATAACAAATTCAATTCATTTCCCATTTTTTAAGTCTCTTTCCCCCTTGAAAACTCTCCTTCCCCATTGTTTTTTAACACTTATGTCACTACTACTGGGTTTGAATAAGTGGGAGTAATCCGTATTTCTCAGTGAAATCCTTATGAACTCTGGTAATCATGGACATTGCATGATCCCATGTGGTTCTTAATGCTTTCAAAACATGATTCTACAATTGTAATCTTGTAGCCAAATCAATTAAACTATCATCCATTGAAAGATTATGATCTTCTGTGATAAGATCCTGGGTTGTTTTCAGTTCTTCTATAAGTTAGTTGTATTTAACATATTTTTTAATTGTTCCCCTCCTTGGCATCTTGAAAATATAATATCATAAATTGGAGCATTATCAACTCCTTCCTAAATGTAAAAAACTCTAAGAGAATGAGAACATTTGAGGAACACTAAATGGATGACCTTGAAGCTGGATTTGATCAAGAGAAAATTTAATAGAAGTATAAAGAAAAGGCAAGACGATGTTTCTTCTAGGGGATTAATCGAAAAAAATGTTAGAAATATAGTAGTAACTTATAGTGGAGATAAGTATAATCATACAAATAATCAAGAAGAAGAATTTTGCCTCCTCTAGGAACTTAAGATTCTAATTTCAACAAGTGTTAAATATTTATCCATAAAAGATTACTCAAATATCATTATTGATATTCCCAGAAGGGCTATTTCAAGTCTATTAGTCTATTGATCAAATTATGGGGAATATACCATGAGATATTCAGTTTCCTAACTTATTTGATATTAATCATGTTTATAGAGAAGGGGATATTATATAATAATCTATAGCTATAATAAGATATAATTTTGAGTGAGTTTCATGCAAGCGGAAATAAGTATCCCTTTTAATCGATATGAAAACTCTCATCAGAAGAGATCCCAACATCTACCAGGGATGATGAATAACAATGTGGTTATGTCATGATGGATATTTCTATGTACCTCATGGGATTGTAGTTTACCTTATTATCACCCCTTCAAGGACCCTACAAAGAGGGATGTCCTAGGTAACAGAGCTTGTTTTGAATTTCAATATGATATTGAAGAGTTGTCATGAAAGTATGGGGACAGAATTTATTTATATTGCATATGAAATTAAAACCCCATTACATGCCTAACTTGATATATGTGGCATTTAAATAAGAATCATAATTACATGAATCTGAGGGTGGGATCTAAAATGAGGACTTCAAATCATGCTTTCATCATGAATATAAACCTTTGAAGTTATCATTTCCTTCCTTGCAACATTTTCCTTGTATATGATGGTGAAAAGACCTTCATTTGTTAGTAATTGTAGTCTACATGAACTATTATTTTATGGACAATAGTTTAATGAAAATATAAAACTAGGTAGTCAATCCCTTATTGTACTAGATAGGAAAGCCCTTCTGTATAAATCATTGTATATATTTTCTTAGAGAGCTTGATAGTTCAGTTTTTATCATTTTCTATAGGATGGGTGGGGACCATGTCTAGTATCCTAGATGACACCAACAATAACATGACAATTTGATACATTTGTAAGGAACTAGTCTCTCTAAATGCATCAAATTCATTAATAGGGTTGATAAGGGTTTATTTTTCTAGTTTTTTAATTCTTAGAAAAATAGGAGAGTTAGTATCGAGAGTTTCCCATTTAAAATTAGTGAGGGGATTATTACAAAAGATACCAAACTATCCACCAAGGGATGAAAATGGAAAAAGTGTAGTTGGATTATGGAAAACAATATCCTTAATAGGTAATAGTAATGTAGCTAAGGTCAAGATGAGGGTAGGAAACAAAAGGGGCACAATTTCCACCTCTTTGGGTCATAAGGAATTTCACTCTTGAATGATGTTTCAAATTTAACTATTACTACTATATACCCTTGCTTAAAAGCTTTATGAATTGTAAAATTATTTATTTTCCATTTTTCTTGTATAGTTATGTTGGAAGCTCTATTTTAAATCTTGAAGAAAGTGCTTGAGCTCATTGAAAGAAATATTTCCTTTTACATCAAGGTGTTATATTTTAAAGCTCTACAATATGTTATTTTTGAGCTCTTCCCTCATAGATAAATTATAGGCTAAAAAGGCCCTCCTTCATAGTTTCCCTTTCCTTCTATTATACATACTAGGGTAAGAGAAAATGGATTCACCACTCAAGAGACCTAAAAAGATGCTTCTCGTTGTGCTAATTTAGAAAGTTCTAAACCCTAAGACTATTGGACATAAAAGAAAAGAGATCAAATGTACCACCACCATTAGAAAATTTAAAAACATTCCCCGGCCTAATGAAGGAACACTTTTTTAAATGAGATGATCATGGAGGAGGAAGATGATACAGAGGGGGGCATAGTAATCCTTGTATCTCCAACAATTTGGCTAAAAAGATTGCAACGAAAGGGAAAACTCCAAAGGAGGAAAATAGTGATGAGGCAGATATGGAGACAAAGGATTAGAATGATGAAGAAAATGATTTGGAAGGTTTTGACGTTGAGACTAACACTCTTAAAGATTCTGATAAGTCTATGACCAACAACTCTGTCCATATAGACAACAGACAAGAGGAGCCGATGGATCTCATTGGGCGCATGATGCATTATGAAAATGATGCCAGACCTACTAATCCAAACTCATATTGTGCGGGCTTTTTGAGAACTATGTAGAAGTTGGCCAGTCTAAAGAAAGCTGGGAAAGTTGAAAATCAAATTGCTGAAGATGGAAAGAAAGATGGAGAGTGATTCCAAGTTTAATCTAGTTCCATGTATCTTCTATAATAGAAGATTTTTGGTGGTGATGAAGAAGATGAAGATAACTAAAAGAATTTATTTAAGTTTCTCAAAATCGATTGGAGCCATATGTTGTGTCAATCAATCTGCAACATCAAATCTTTCCACAATGTTCCACTTTTTGCCCCTATTAGGCTTCTTCACATTCATAAAAGCAGAGTAAGTGGGAATCGAGTGTACACTAATTTGCAAAGAGTGTGGAAAGAGTGTGAGTGCAAAAGGTGGTCCAGAGAAGGACAATAATTTAGTGAAAGGAAATGAAAACGACGGCCACCTAACCTGCATCAAAAGCGATTGTTTTTGACTGAACGACAGGGCTATCTAATCTATTTAGCAAAGTTGTTCAAACTCGGTTAAACGAAGAACTTCACGTTTTTGTCCTTCGTATGACATGATGAGTAAGATTACTGGTAAAGGTATTCAATTATTTGTCCTTAGTATGATACTATGAGCTGGATATGCAGACATTTAATTGAAAATTTGTAGCCATAACTGTTATGTTTCACTGGATACTCCATGGCATCTAATAACATGATATAACGGAGCAGACCTCTCACGGACATTTCACTTACTTCTGTTTGTGTGAGAGATTTTTCAAAAACTCTGACCCGCTCAAAATAATTTAAATAATATTAATTTTAAAATTATGTGCAATATTTGAATGAAGAATCTATTGCTATGGCGATGGGTCTGGAGATGAACCGCATGAAATGTGTCATGTTCCATTTTTGCAACCTTCTTTATTTTGCTTATGTGGCGATCATGTTGTAAACTTGTTGATTTTTGACTTAGTTATGTATGGAAAATAATCAAAAATTATATAGACAATATTACAAAATTTAGAAAATATTAGAATAGTTAGAAACTTTAGAAAACATAAATTTATTAAATATAGAAAATTAGTTAGATATAATATTAGAGAATTTAAATATTTTTATTTTGTTTTTATTAGAAATCATTGTAGAGGTAAAAGTTTACAAAGTACTGTAAACTAGTAACTAAAACCATTAGATTAAACTAAATCAAACTCCACTACTTACTGTGCATACTAATAAATTCTAATTATAACCTTAACATTGAACCTTGTAAATTATTGGCAGGCAGAACCTAACATTGATTGTAATTAAACCACAACATTAAACCTAATCAAACTCAAACTAAAACTCTCACATTGAACCAAATTAGACTCTAACTCCTATATTGAACCTTAAATTCAAATATGTTGACCTAAACCCTAAATGTTAAACCCTCGCTCTCTAGATCTCACACTTGCAACCCTCTGTCTCTCTCTAAGTCCTAAACCCCATCTCTCTAAACCCTACACAGCTCTCTAACCCCATAATCCCTAAACTTCTCTCTCTAAAACTTACATAAATTCATCTCTCCCAACCCTAACCTCATCTCTCCCTTTCTAGATCTCAAACTTTTAACCCTTTGTCTCTCTCCAACTCTTAGACCCCATGTCTCTTAACCCTAAACCATCCTATAACTCATAAATCCTATCTCTCTAAACCCTAAACTACTCTCTAACTCCTAAACCCCATCTCTCTAAACCCTAAATCACTCTCTAAGTCCTAAACCCCACCTCACTATACCCTAAACTGCTCTCAAACTCCTAAACCTCATCTTTTAAAACCCTAAACTACTCTCTAAGTCCTAAACCCCATCTCTGTAAACCCTAAACCACTCTCTAACCATGTAATCCATAAACTTCTCTCTCTCTCTCTCTCTCTCTCTCTCTCTCTCTCTCTCTAGAATTTACATAACTTATCTCTCCCAACCCTAGCCTAGTCTCTCTCTTTCTAGATCTCAAACTTTTAACCCTTTGTCTCTCTCTAACTCCTAGACCCCATTTCTCTAAACACTAAACCACTCTGTAACTCATAAACCCCATCTCTCTAAACCCTAAACTACTCTATAACTCATAAACCCCATCTCTTTAAACCCTAAATCACTCTCTAAGTGCTAAACCCCATCTCTCTAAACCCTAAACCACTAACTCCTAAAACCCATCTCTTTAAACCCTAAACTGCTCTATAAGTCCTAAGCCCTATCTCTCTAAAACCTAATCTACTCTCTAACTCCTAAAAACCATGTCTTTAAACCCTAAACCTCTCTCTAAGTCCTAAACCCCATCTCTCTAAACCATAGACTGCTCTCTAACCCCATAATCCCTAAACTTCTCTCTCTCTAGAATTTACATAACTCATCTCTCCCAACCCTAATGTCATCTCTCACTTTCTAGTTCTCAAAGTTTTAACCCTTTGTCTCTCTCTAACTCCTAGAACCCATCTCTCTAAACCCTAAACCCCTCTCTAACTCCTAAACCCCATCTCTTTAAACCCTAAACCGCTCTCTAACTCCTAAACCCCATCTCTCTAAACCCTAAACTGCTCTCTAACCCCATAATCCCTAAACTTCTCTCTCTCTCTAGAATTTCATAACTTATCTCTCCATACCCTAACCTCATCTCTCTCTTTTTAGATCTCAAACTTTTAACCCTTTGTCTCTCCCTAGCTCCTAGACCTCATCTCTCTAAACCCTAAATTGATCTATAACTCGTAAACCCCATCTCTCTAAACCCTAAACCACTCTCTAACTCCTAAAACCCATCTCTTTAAACCCTAAACCACTCTCTAACTCCTAAACCCCATCTCTCTAAACCCTAAACCACTCTCTAACCCCATAATCCCTAAACTTGTTATCTAAATTTGATTTGTACCTATTACTAAAAATAAATGTAATATAGTTAACATTTCTTTATATGTTGTACAATAGGTTTGTTTAGCAAGATTTATTTAGTGTGTTTTGATTCAATTAGTTTATATAATAATCTGTGTATATATGTATATGTGTGCATGTGCAAATCTCTATTATCATCTATCTATTATTGTTTGTTTATATCTTTCACCATTATGGCATTAGGGGGTAGTGATTCTTGAGAGGCTAGTGTACATAGTCGTCCCCATAGTGGTTCATCCCATAGATCAACTACTAGTACCCAGGATAGGGAGACATTATTTAGTGATACTATTCAATGCTTACAAAGCACACTTGATACTATTGTTTAGAGTCTATAGGATTCACCTACCCTACAACATAGGGATAAGGTGACTACAATTAGAGATGAGTTGATTAGCATGATGCGCATTGTCAAGGGTTTTAACTCATATGATAGTGTTAGTTTGGACACATTTTATAGCGCTCTATCTTGTCGTGTCAGTGGTGGTTTGCAATGGAGAGAAATAGATGAGATGGTCTCAATGGAGAGTGTGAAGAGCATGTTCCCACATTATCATCCTTTGAAAAAGGTTAGAGGGTATCACACTACGAGATGTACTGATCCATTGGTGGCACCTTTCATATATCCTCATTGTTTGGCTGCACATGTGGCTCCAAAAGGATGAGTTCCCCTTATATTTCTACAAATAATTATTTGTAGAATTTCATCTACATTAAGAGGTTGATTACACTGATATCCCTAGGCATGTTGGGTAGGATCAGGGTAGGTTCTCAGATAAATTCAGATCTCGAGATGCTCTTGCACCCATTAATAAATGGGCATTGATTGGTTCAAACCTTTTGGTGATGCCAAAATGTTTGGAGTTAGCTGCAATTGAAGATAGAGTGGTAGATGATACATGTAGAGATGTGTATGAGAGGATTACCTCTATTGCTACCTACGTGCATGAGGTGTCATATGACAAAGTGCACAGATACATGACATTACATAGTGCAAGGCAGGAGAATCCCCAAAGGAGATGTCCTAACCCCCAAAAAATAACCACACAATGGAAACACAACAACAATAAGCAATAATGCAAGATCTGATACCAAATCACAACTCTTTATTCATAGATATAACTGATTACATGCAATATACCCGGCTATAAGGCCTTCTAGGTTAGAGCTAAATACAAATAGCAATTGCAAAACAATAAGTTCTACAAGATCCAACTTACAAACCGAATCTCAGCTAGTCTAGATACACAACTAGATAAGAACACCAAGAAGAATCTGCACTTGTACCCTCAGGTCCACCAAGGAATCCTCTAGTTCCCAAGCCATAGACCTAGCTTTCCAAAATTTGCATCTCTACTTCCTTCCCCAAAAATTGAACTCCAAAAGACTCAACAAGACCCTTACTTATACACAACTAAGCCACAAGTCGGCCCGACTCATTACAAATTAAATTAAATCCCTTACATTAAATATAGGTTGAGCCACAAGTTGGCTACAAGACTAAATTAAATAACCATCCATAAATTAAATGCCAAAGTTGACCAAAAAACTCAACATGAACAGAACAAAAGTCAATACTGGCACTCGACACATATAGTAACTCGACACCCACTAAGTGCCTACAGTAACTCGACACCAACTAAGTGCTATAGTAACTTGGCACCAACTAAGTGCTATAGTAACTCGACACCAACTAAGTGCTATAGTAACTTGGCACCAACTAGAGCTACAATAACTCAACACCCACTAGGCAGCTTGATAGCAACATAAGATTAGAAACAATTGGCACTCGGCTTCATGCAGGATTGCAAGAAAGCCTAGGATGCTCCTACATCAAACACCCCAGGTTCAAAAAGATGTTCTAATAACTAGAAGAATATCTTCTAGGATTCAACACATGAATCCCAAACTGGTTCTTCACATAGATATCCTCCAAATCTTCAACTTGTACACTCTTCCCCTTGTTCTTCTTCTGCTTCTTCACATCCATCTAAGGTGTGCTATAGATCTTTTTCAAATATTGATCTCCAACCTTCTCAGAATCTTCCAACTCAACTCAGCTAGCCATACACATGTTCCTCCTACTAAGCTCTTCATTCTGCAAAGGAATCAGGGAAAACTTCCTCCCACCTTTCTCGATAGTAAACACATTCTCGACAAAATCATGCACAACTGTACAATCATATTGCTAAGGTCTACCAAGAAACATATGACAACTGTTCATGCCCACAATATCACACAACACTTGATCCTTATACTACCCAATCTGGAAATAAACAAGGCATTACTCTCTCACTTCCAAAGCATGTTCACCTTGCAACCAACTAATCCTATAAGGATAAGGATGTCTCACTCTCTTCAAACCAAGTTCTTCAACCATCTCCTCAGTAGCAAGGTTATCAGTACTACCACCATCCATAATCACCTTGTAGACTTTAACACTAGACTTACAACAAGTCCTAAAAAAACTAGTCCTCTGACAAGGATCTGATGTCCTTTCAACAACCAGTACTCACCAAGCCAACAAACTTTCTCCTTGCTCAAGCTGACTGTCTTGAACTACAACATCATTTACAACAGCAGTTGTCCTACCAATCGAACATTCAAAAGATCTATTCCCTTCTTTCCTATATCTAAAACAATTACCTCTAAATCCACCTCCACCCGTCCTTCATTTCTGTTCAATAGGTTTTAGTTCATCTTCTACTTTTGGTTTAGCTTGTGCTAAACTATCTTGCTTCTCCTTCCCTTGGAAACTACGTTGATTCTTCTTCTTTAACTTCTCCTCCGCTCTCAAAGCATACTAATAAGCATCCTCAACTGACGAAATATTTAGCATACCAACCTCATCCTGAATATTGAATATCAAACCATTAATATATTGTGCTACCTTCTCCTTTGACAATTCTCTATGCCTAGATTGAATAGTCGACTTGTAGAACTCCTTTGTATAATTTTTCATAGTCATACCCTTTTGTTTTAGATTTTGCAACCTCTTAAACAACTCAAGTTCATAATCAGTAGGAATGAATTTAGCCTTTAACTTAGTCACCATCAATCTCCATCTAGAGATCTTCATTTCACCTTCCTCTTCTTTGTCTCTTTGCAGTTTCCTCCACCAAAGAGGAACATGTCCCTTCAACTTTGTTTGTGCCAACCTCACTCTGAGTGGATCCTCAATATCCTCAAGCTCAAAGTAGTCTTCCAATTCACCAATCCAATCAATCAAATCTTCAAGAGTCAAAGTACTTGAGAAATTAGAAACCTCCATCTTATGCTTCAACTTCAACTGAGATCCAGGTCTAGCAAACTGACCAAACTTAGTTCCAATAGGTCTTTCCACATGATCAATTCTGTACTAACAATTTTTCTATGTGGTACATTCTAAATCTTTTAATATGGTTGTCTTTAATAAGATTGTTGAGTTTGTTGTAAGAAATTTTGTAAATCCTTTAACAAGGTGAAAGCCATATAGGTAAGATAAAATTTCCTAACAAAGTAGTATTAATAAAACTATGGATACAACTAGTAATGTATCATCCACTCCTTACAAGTTGAGCCACTCCTTATAAGATGAAAAACTATAAGACTCAACTAAAAACCTTTTTCTACTACAAGAAAGAAGTTGTGGGTACCACTCCCACTATCCTCTAACCAAGGGGTTTTTGCAAAAAAATCAATGTGTTATGGATGTGTGAATCTTTGTGTTATTGTTATTTACCTTATGTTTTTTTATATCAACATATTGGTAATACTGGATTCATTATTGATGATCTGTGAAATAAAAATTATATAGTTAAAATATAAAAAGATTTAAATCTATTGGTACTTTTCCCCCCCGCCACCAATACCAAACCTTTCCATTTAATAATCAATATTAGAGCTAAGTTCAGTAGAGGGAAATTCTAGCATCTTGAGATAGGTCTAGGTATATAGAGATGTACAGGAGAAATAAAAATGGAAGAAGCCCCAAGACAGATAAAATAGTTAAAGAAGTTGAGAGAATCATTCACAAAAAGGAAACAATTATCTAAATGATTATAGATAAGTCTAGACAGCCTTGAGGGATTATTGGAAAAGAGTACAAACTCAGAAGAAGTTGATTCTATAATTGCAGATTTGATGGAAAAGAACATAGGCTTGGAAGAAAACCTAAATTAAACCTATAAGTAACTTGAAAGGAAAGTCCGAAGGATGATTAAAATACTTGAAAGAATGAAGACTATTGAGGAGGCAAAAGATAGCCTTGAAAGCAATAAGAGTAATCATGGAAAAATGATTGAAGATGGAGATGACATTATTTTCTAGCTACAACAAGAAAATTAGATATTAAATAGATAGGTGAATGAGACAAATGAAGAAAATGGGCAGATACTCACTGAGATTGAAAATCTGAGAAAGAAATTTGAAGACCTGTGGAATAGTAGATAAAAATTAAAAATAAAGTAAATGAAAGGCTCATTAAGTTTGATCTCAATATGCTAAAAATTGATGAACAATGAAAAAGATAGTGAAGATCTGGCGACACGACTAGTCTTCGATACACTGATATCAACAAATTTTAAATTTCTAAATCATCCAAATTGGTAGCAGAAGACCCATTGAATAAATCAAAGGAATCTTACATTATGAAAGGTAAGAAACCAAAAAAAACCTACCTATTATAAATGTTCAAAGCTTGGTCAGAAGTAGATAATTCATTATTCCAATGAGCAAATCCTTTAATGGTTACTATTATAATTACAGCAAGTATGGACACAAAGAAAGAGAGTGAAGAGTAAGAACGAACAATTCTCAGAAGGAAGCTTTGTAGGCTATTATCACACATGTAATCAATTTAGACATAAAGTTTACTATTTGGATCAAGAACTTCACCAACAAAAAGTTAAAATAAATTGGTAATAACTATATGAAACATTTGTAGATACTTTTGACATACAATGATAAATTGAAAATTCAAAAAAATTAGAGGTAATATAGGATTATGAAAATAAATAGGAATGATATACTTTATTTATCACAGGTATGGGCATCCAAAATAAAATTGTAGATACTGGCAAGATAACAATAAGGATACCAAAGGAAAAGGAATAGTGAATCAAGAACAAGTGAGAAATGATATGAAGATGATTTTGATCAAGAAGAAAGAAAAGAAGACATCTATGAATAACCCCTAAAACTCAAGTCAAGAGGAATCATCATCAAACTAAGAATGTAAGCACTACTTAGGGACCTATGAGGAATTTCTAAATTTACTCATCCCTTATAAGAAGAATAGAATGAATAATATATTTGAATATGCATTAGTACTTATAGTAAATACAACACATAAAGGATACTTAATATTGGACACTATTGTTCTTCTAGTTTGAAACTATATACCTATCAGTGTAAAACATTATTTATAGTAAGCTAAGGAAAGTTATCAGTAAAATAAATCACCATCGACTAGGAAGGAATATCTTTTGATAGAAAAGTTATTGTTGAAGAGAATGTATTGTCCATCTAGCCTTTTGTACACTTTTTGGTTGATAAATATGTGTTGATCATATTCATTTGGTACCAAATTTTATTGAAGAAATAATTTGAGAAAGAAACCTAAAGAGCTCAGAGAAATCAATTGTGAAGATAGATATCAGTAAATTTTTCATAAGTGATAGAAATTGTGTATGGGCCCTAGTTTGTGAAAATTGCAAGAAGTTTATTTCAATAGAATGTATTGAATTATCAAATTTACAAGAATTTTTTTGAGATAATGAATAGTATAGTTCAGAATCTAGTGGTTGTTAATGTCAATGATGAACTAGTGCCAAAATTTAGCATATGACATTTAAAAGTGGTAGACAAGGATGATGCAAAGGCCCTATCTTCATAATTGAAGATATTAGGACTTTTATTCACAACAAGATAGTTATGTTGGGTGATGTAGTGATACATAAGATGTATAATGAATGACTCTGTGAAAATGGAATGATAAAGAATGAGTATAAGCATCTAGAAGTATGGGGTTTAATACATATGCTATTCATGCCCAAAGTCTTTAAGGAGGAATGGATTAGATATGTACTAAATTATGTGCATTACAAATGTCTATGGTTAGAAGTGGAGAAACTAGTTAAAATCACCAAAGACCTAATTCACAATGTTATTTGGTTGCTAGCACAAGGGAAAAATTTTTCCCTATATGTGAGCAAAATGGAGGAATTAAATCAAATAACCGAGACAACCTCATAAATAAGAGCTATTAGAGTTGATAAGATTAAGGACATGGGCACTCACATTGACACAATGAGTATTGGATAAAAAGTGTACTGGTCCAAGTGACCATTACGTGTTCCTGACACTATTGTGTATCCAACCCATGAAATAGCTAACTCAAACAAAGATTATGATTTATCAAATACAGTTATCACTCAATTATCTATGAATATGGAGTGTCTGATAAAAGATCATCATCGAGATATTAATTATGGTTCATTTCTTGTATGTATGCGATTTTATGTTAAAAATTTGTTTCCTATCTTTGAAAGATTAGAATGGAGTAATGATAAACCTATAATTTATTAAACTAATGATTATATTGAATAATTGAGATCAATTTACTCAAATCATGTGGGGATACTTCAAAGAATTCTAAATCACAATGCAAGCCTATTATCAGACACCCTCATTAGTTTTAGAGAAGTACTATAAGAATTTTATCTATTTTCTACTAGATTCTAAATATTATAGGATTCAACTAGTGGAACCCAAAACATCTTCTGTACCGATTTTTGGCTATGAAGTTACTCCATAAGATATCGTAGGTTGTGTTGATAAAATTTTGAGTTTACCAATAGATATTTTAGATAAAATATTTGGAACTTGTGAGGATTCCCATAAAATAATAATAACATAGATAAAGATACCAAAAATATTGAAAAATGAAGATAACACATAGAAAACCCTTACAGGAAAGTACAATGAAAGAGAAAGCAGTACTTCATTAGAAAGTATTGAAGAGAACAAAGAGGATAAGCTACAACAGCTACCAGCCACACAATCTTAGAAGAAAATATTGAAGGATGAAAGAAAATCAAGAGAGTCAATAGCCCTACTTGCTAATCAAGAAGTTCAAGAAACTTATGAAGAAGATATAGAAATAAAGACAATGATAACTAACAAAGAAGAGAAAGAAGAACAGCAATAAAAATAGAAAAAGGAAAAGTGTTTAAAAGAAGAAAATCATAAGTAAAAATAATGAAATATATAACCACAAGGAGTCAATCAAGGAGTCCACCAGCTACAACTAAAAAATTTGGAGAAGAAGGTGCACAATCTAAAAAGGAAACCAGAACACTAGGTAAAAGGTTTGGATGGAAATGATGCAAAAAACCAAAAAAGCCCTAGGAAATGGAAAAGTATATAGTTGAAACGAGTTAAGGTTGGAGAATCAATCCAATTGCCTTTTCAAAATTATTGGAAGAGGAAAAGTATATGATAGAGGATACAATCATTGGACATTTTAGAGTTCATAATAAATATCTTGGAGATATTATACATAATGCACCAAAATAACTTTATGAAACACTTTTGGGAAGATAGTGTTGGAAATTTAAAGTAGGCTAGGTGACTGAGAGGGGGGGAGTGAATCAAGAGCCAATAAAACTTTAACTTTAATTCACCAATTAATCCTTCATAAGCTATTCTTATCTAATTGCATGCATGAAAGATTGAAAGCAATAAAACATCCATAATACTTGACACAATATTTGGTGACCCAAAAACCTTTCAAATAGAAAGTCAAATTGGGGTGGGGATGATACCCACAAGCTTTATTATTGTAGTATAAAGTTGGTCTATTAAAGCTTACAATTGATCACTTTTGGTGATCTGCCCTGTTAGGAGCAATAAGGACTATTAGGTCCACCTTGTGAAAGGATTTATAAAATGCAATGAAGTATCCACACTTGGTTAGGAGATTCTTCATAAGACTGTTAAGTCCACCTTGTTAAAGGATTTGACTTATGCACCTATTAGGATGAACTAGTACTTGATCACTTCTCTACATCTCGATTTTCAAATTGAGATACCGTTGATGTAGAATGATGACCATAATGTGATGGATGAGACTCTACTTCTATTTATACTACTTGTAGTCTTTATCTTCTAATTCGCATTCATTCTACTTCTTACTTATTACACATTCTCATTTCGATCACACAAGAAGTATTACATATATACCAATCCAAATAATTACCTTCTAGAGACATCTACAACACCATATTCAAACAATCTTCACTAAGTCGGCTCACTCGTGACACTCAAGTTCTAAAGAACACTCGAATGATATTCTGACACTTAAAAACATAGTGAACTTGGAAATCTCTAGCACTAGGTTTACACTGGTTCTCTATTCGCATTGATCAGTCAAGAGTAGGTGTGAACTTGGTTAGCATTGATGACTCAGTAAACACTATAGAACTTGGTTGACACTAAATGGCTCAGTTGACACTGTAGCTTAGTCAACACTACCCTCCTTTAGCTTGGTTAACATGGCTAGCTCGGTTGACACTATAGCTTGACTAACACTGCTTTTTGCATAGTTTGCACTATGAAGCTTGGTAGACTTTTTGAAGCTTGGCTTACACTACTTTCTGCTTGGTTTACACTGTGAAGCTTAGTTGACTTTGTGAAGCTCAGTAGCAATGTAACAAATCAAATGATTGAGTGTTTAGTCACTAATTGATAAATGATTTGACCATAAAGTCAATAAATAGAAATCTCCACATCACACGATAGAGGAGATAAGGAAAAATATCTCGAAAAATCTAGCACCTCATTTATTGGAAAAATATATTGAATTTTGTATGGAGAAACATAAGAAATCATTTAGGACCAAGATATTGACAACAATTGTTTTAGTTGATGAAGAGCATATAATAGAATAAGATCTCACAAGTTTATGGAAAAATATACTATATGAAGAGAAAACTCGGGCCTTTTTAGAGGTAGGTCCATCAAATGTAAATGGCACTTTCATGATGGGAAAGTTAATTGATAGTGAACCTAATGCACCCAATAAGCCATTAGAAAAAGATACGGTATTGAGTGAAGCCATTATAGAAAAATGTATATAGTCTACTCAAGAATTGGAGCAATAAGAGGTTCCCTTAAAAATTGTGGTAGAGAAAGAAGTTGAGAAGGTTGATAGCTTTGCAAAGATTTTGATAGAGAAAAGCAAGGAAATCACATAAAGAATGTTGAAGATCGACAAGGCAATTATTTGGAAAGTATAGTTACTATAAAAATTGTTGAATGGCCTAGTCATACTCTACTATCAACTAAAGAAGTGTTAAATTCTATCAAGAAACAAGATAAAGCTATACAAATACAAGAGTAGACTCCTATATTAGCTAAGAAACAACATTGTTCACTTATACAACCAACTAATACTGATAAGGAACCCTAATTGAGAAGTAATAGAATGTTGGTGATATTGGTAATTAGTCACAAGATATAGGTGAGAAGGACAAAGAGAATCAATCTTCTCAATGTTGAAAAGATTTGGGGAAAGGGAAATCCAATAAGGGAAATGAAGACAAGGAAAAGAAAGATGATGATAAGCAAGGGGAAGATGACGACAAAGTTAAATAAGTTGATAAGGAGAAGAAAAAATTATAGGCAAGAGGAAGCATCACTTTGAAGAATAAGAAGAAGATGATGAAAATGATAACCTTGAGAATGATGAGCCATAGTTGGTAATACTCAAACTAGATCTATTGAAAATAAAGAAGAAGAAGGACAAAGAAGAATATGCAAGAGTTTTAACATAAAGACATAAATTGATAAGAGAAAGTCAAAGAAGTTGAAAAGGAAAATTCACAATAGAACATTGAATTTATTTGAAGACTTGACGCTAGAAGTTACTATAGATGAAGAGGAATCATTAGAAAAATAGCTCAACTTTTATCTTGAAAAAATAGGTGATTGTGGAATAAAACTTTAGGAGCAATTTGCATGAGATGCTGAAATGAAAAGGTTGAAATACTAGATTGAATTTATTTGAAGACTTGATTCTAGTAGTTAATGTAGATGAGGAGGAATCATTAAAAAAATAGCTCAAGTTTTTTTTCACTAATGGAGTTATAAATAGGATAAACAAGATACAAGGGGGGGAGGGTGGGTGTGAATCAAAATCTTAAACACTTTAAACTTCTCACCAATTCATTCACATCTATCAATAAAATTATGCATGTAGAACTTTGTAATGTAAATCTATTATAACATATAAATTTGATCTATTACATGCATGAAAATAAAAATATAATACAACATTTTTTATCGATAAACCCTCCAAGGTGAAGGTAAAACTAGGGTGGGGATGACACCCAAAAATCTTTAATACTGCAGTAACAAAGTTAACCTATGATGGTTACAATGTTTGATCATAATAAATGATCTACCCTATGAGGGGTTTTCCATATTAAAAGGTTAAGAGGCTTCTAGGTCTCACCTTGTTAGAGGATTTAACATTTACAAATAAGTAAGGACTCTATTAGGAGATTTACAAAGATCTATTAAGACCATTCTGTTAAGATATTTACCCTGATTCAAGTTAGTTAGAACTCATCTAGTACCCGACTCTTAATTTTCTCTATAACCTGAATTTGAGTCTTCTCGTTGCTAACTAAACCTCTCCTATGATCTAATATTACTTGTCTTTCCCTTTCACTTCACTTCTATGAATAGGTCACTTCCTTTGTTAAGTGATAACAAAACCCTTCACTAACATCCGATCTAGTCTCAATCCTTTACTATATAATGCTCCTTGTTCACACACATACTCTTCTCATCTTATCTCCCTCTCATCCATGTTATTGGATCTAGGTTAAGATTTTTTCTATTTAAAGAATTTTTTAAAGAGTTTTCTAGATGGTTCGATGTTTTGCCTCTTCATCTAAATCGTTAATCAAACAACATAGAGATTTGTGATCCACATCAACAACAATCTCTCCAAACATTAAATGTTTTGTAACGACGTCTATAAACTATAAAAATTCCTTCCATGTTGGATTGAAAAATATTTTACCTCAAATTCTATTCTACTTTTTACTTTTGTGTAAACTTTGCATTATTTAGTTTGTACCATTTTTTGATGCTCGACATTGTTATTTATCGATCTGTATTATGCTCTTCTGATGCTCAACATGTATTGTGCTCAAAACACACTATGTAACTTAGAACTTGTATGCTTGAATCTTACTTGGTTGCTGATGAGCTCAACTTGTATAGAAATTACTCGATGACAATAAACTTACTTGGCTCCTATAGAGCTCGATAAATACTTTTTTATGTACATGACTCAACCTATGTAGAGTAGCTTAGTCACAGCGATGACTCTACCTTGGAAATGACTAAGTGGTTGACACTAATAGACAACAATGGTTAGAGATACCAACAATCTCTCCCTTTGACATTAGTGAAAAAAACACTTTGTCATATTTAACTCTTTACAATACAATTTGATAAATGAGCTCTTCCCCTTAGTCTTATGACTTATGCCCATGAATAATGAATAAAAAATGTAATAATTAATAACAAATTCAATTCATTTCCCTTTTCTTAAGTCCCTTTCCCCCTTGACAACTAGGTTTCCCCCTTGTTTTTTAACACTTATGTCATTGCTGTTAGGGTTGAATAAGTGGAAGCAATCCATATTTCTCAATGAATTCCTTATGAACTCTGGAAATCATTGACATTGCATGATCCCATGTGGTTCTTGCTTCTTCCAAAACATGATTCTACAACTATAATCTTGTAGCCAAATCAACTAAACTATCATCCACTGAAAGATTATGATCTTCTGTGATAAGATCCTAGGTTGTTTTTAGTTCTTCTATAAGTTAGCTATATTTACCATAGGTTTCCATTGTTCCCCTCCTTGGCATCTTGAAAATATAATATCATAAATTGGAGTACTATCAACTCCTCCCTAAATGTAGAAAACTCTAAGAGAATGAGAATGAGGAACACTAAATGGATGACCTTGAAGCTAGATTTGATTATGAGAAAATTTAATAGAAGTATAAAGAAAATTCAAGATGAAGTTTCTTCTAGGGGATTAATCAGAAAAAAAAAAGTTAGAATCGGTAACTTATAGTGGAGATAAGTATAATCGTACAAATAATCAAGAAGAAGAATTATGCCTCCTCTAGGAACTTAAAATTCTAATTTCAACTGGTGTTAAATATTTATCCATAAAAGATTACTCAAATATCATTATTGATATTCCTAGAAGGGCTATTTCAAGTCTATTAGTCTATTGATCAAATTATGGGGAATATGCCATGAGATATTTAGTTTTCTAGGTTATTTGATATTAATCATGTTTACAGAGAAGGGGATATTATATAATAATCTATAGCTACAATAGGATATAATTTTGAGGGAGTTTGGTGCAAGAGGAAATAAGGATCCCTTCTAATTGATAAGAAAACTCTCATAAGAAGAGATCCCAACATCTACTAGGGATGATGAGTAACAATGTGGTTATGTCATGATGGATATTTCTATGTACCTCATGAGATTGTAGTTTACCTTATCATCACCCCTTCAAGGACCCTACAAAGTGGGATGTCCTAGGTAACAAGGCTTGTTTTTAATTTCAATATGATCTTGAAGAGGTGTCATGAAATTATGGGGACACAATTTATTTATATGACATATGACATTAAAACCCCATTACATGCCTAACTTGATAAAGGTGGCCTTTAAATAAGAATGATAATTAGATGAATTTGAGTGTGGGACCTAAAATAAGGACTTCAAATGATGCTTTGATCACAAATATAAACCTTTGAAGTTATCATTTCCTTCCTTGCAACATTTCCCTTGTATATGATGGTGAAAAGACCTTCACTCGTCAGTTATTGTAGTCTACATGAACTATTATTTTATGGACAATAGTTTAACGAATATATCAAACTAGGTAAGCAATCCCTTATTGTAATAGATAGGAAAGCTCTTCTGTATAAATCATTGTATATATTTTCTTAGAGAGCTTGATACTTCAGTTTTATTAGTTTCTATAGGATGGGTGGGGACCATGTTCATCTAGAGCCTAGTATGCCAGATGGCACCACTAACAACACCACAATTTGATACATTTGTAGGGAACTGATCTCTCTAAATGCATCGAACCCATTAATAGGGTTGATGAGGGTTTATTTTTCTAGTTTTTTAATTCTTACGAAAATAGGAGAGTTAGTATCAAGACTTTCCCATTTAAAATTGGTGAAGGGGTTATTATAGAAGATACTAAGCTATCTATCAAGGGATGAAAATGGAAAAAGAGTAGTTGGGTTATGGAAAACAATATCCTTAATAGGTAATAGTAATGTAGCTAAGGTCAAGATGTGTGTAGGAAACAAAAGGGGCACAATTTCCACCTCTTTGGGTCATAAGGAATTTCACATTTCAACGATGTTTCAAATTTAACTATATTACTACTATATACCCTTGCTTACAAGTTTTATGAATTGTAAAATTATTTATTTTCCATTTTTCTCCTTTAGTTATGTTGGAAGCTCTATTTTGGATCTTAATGAATGTGCCTGAGCTTACTGAAAGAAATATTTTGATTTGCATCAAGGTATTATTTTTTAAAGCTCTACAATATGTTAGTTTTGGACTCTTCCCTCGTAGATAAATTATAGTCTACAAAGGCCCTCCTTCATAGTTTCCCTTACTTTCTATTATACATACTAGGACTTGGTAAGAGGCAATGGATTCACCACTCAAGAGCCCTAAAAAATCTTCTCATAGTGTTAATTCAGAAGTTCTAAACCCCAAGACTATTGGACATAAAAGAAAAGAGATCAAATGTACCACAACCATTAGAAAAATGAAAAACATTCCCTCCGGCCTTCTTCCCCGCTTAATGAAGGAACACTTTTTTAAATGAGGTGGTCATGGAGGAGGAAGATCATATGGGGGAGCATAGTAATCCTTGTATCTCCAACAATTTGGCTAAAAATATTGCAACGAAAGGGAAAACTCCAAAGGAGGAAAATAGTGATGAGTCAGATATGAAGACAAAGGATTAGAATGATAATGGAAACGATTTGGAAGGTTTTGATTTTGAGATGAACACTCTTGTCGAAGATTCTGATAAGAATATGACCAATAACACTGCCGATATCTTAGACAACATACAAGAGGAGCCAATGGATCTCATTGGGCACATGATGCATTATGAAAATGATGCCAGATCTATTAATCCGAACTTACATTGTGTGGGTTTTTTGAGAACTATATAGAAGTTGGCCAGTCTAAAGAGAGGTGGGAAAGTTGAAAATCAAATTGCTGAAGATGGAAAGAAAGATGGAGAGTGATTCCAAGTATAAACTAGTTCCATGTGTCTTCTATAATAGAAGATTCTTGGTGGTGATGAAGAAGATGAAGGTAGCTAAAAGAAATTATTTAAGTTTCTCAAAATCGATTGGAGCCATATGTTGTGTCAATCAATCTGCAACATCAAATCGTTCCACAATGTTCCACTTTTTGCCCCTATTAGGCTTCTTCACATTCATAAAAGCAGAGTAAGTGGGAATCGAGTGTAGACTAATTTGGAAAGAGTGTGAGTGCAAAAGGTGGTCCAGAGAAGGACAATAATTTAGTGAAAGAAAATGAAAACGACGGCCACCTAACCTGCATCAAAAGCGATTGTTTTTGACTGAATGACAGGGCTATCTAATCTATTTAGCAAAGTTGTTCAAACTCGGTTAAACGAAGAACTTCACGTTTTTGTCCTTCGTATGACATGATGAGTAAGATTACTGGTAAAGGTATTCAATTATTTGTTAGCTTTTTTAAAGGTATTCAATTATTTGTTAGCTTTTTGAAAGATATTTTGTCCTTAGTATGATACTATGAGCTGGAGATGCAGACATTCAATTGAAAATTTGTAGCCATAACTGTTATGTTTCACTGGATACTCCATGGCATCTGATAACATGATATAACGGAGCAGACCTCTCACGGACATTTCACTTACTTCTGTTTGTGTGAGAGATTTTTCAAAAACTCTGACCCGCTCAAAATAATTTAAATAATATTAATTTTAAAATTATGTGCAACATTTGAATGAAGAATCTATTGCTATGGCGATGGGTTTGGAGATGAAGGGCATAAAATGTGTCATGTTCCATTTTTGCAACCTTATTTTGCCTATGTGGCGATCATGTGGCAAACTTGTTGATTTTGATGTAGTTGTTTATAGAAAATAGTCAAAAATTATATAGAGAATATTAGAAAATATATTAAATATTAGAACAATTATAAACTTTAGAAAACAATAGAAAAAAATATTAAATATAGAAAATTAGTTAGATATAATATTAGAGAATTTAAATATTTTTATTTTGTTTTCATTAGAAATCATTAGAAATTGTTGTAAAGGTAAAAGTTTAGAAAGTACTGTAAACTAGTAACTAAAACCATTAGATTGAACTAAATCAAACTCTACTTCTTACTGTGAACCAAAATAAATTCTAGTTGTAACCTTAGCATTGAACCTTATAAATTATTGGGAGGTACGGAACCTAACAATTAATGTAATTAAACCACAACATTAAACCTAATCAAACTCAAACTAAAACTCTCACATTGAACCAAATTAGACTCTAACTCCTATATTAAACCTTAAATTCAAATATGTTGACCTAAACCCTAAACATTAAACCCTCTCTCTCTAGATCTCAAACTTGTAACTCTCTGTCTCTCTCTAAGTACTAAATCCCATTTCTCTAAACCCTAAACCGCTCTCTAACCCCATGATCGCTAAACTTCTCTCTCTCTAGAACTTACATAAATTCATCTCTCCCAACCCTAACCTCATCCATCTCTTTCTAGATCTCAAACTTTTAACCATTTGTCTCTCTCTAACTCTTAGACCCCATCTCTCTAAACCCTAAACTGCTCTATAACTCATAAACCCCATCTCTCTAAACCCTAAACCGCTCTCTAACTCCTAAACACCATCTCTTTAAATGCTAAATCACTCTCTAAGTCCTAAACCCCATCTCTCTAAACCCTAAACTACTCTCTAATTCCTAAGCCCCATCTCTTTAAACCCTAAACCACTCTATAAGTCCTAAACCCCATCGACCTGTAAACCCTAAACCACTCTCTAACCCCATAATCCCTAAACTTCTCTCTCTCTCTCTCTCTCTCTCTAGAATTTACTTAACTTATCTCTCCCAACACTATCCTTGTCTCTCTCTTTCTAGATCTTAAACTTTTAACCCTTTGTTTCTCTCTAACTCCTAGACCCCATGTCGCTAAACCCTAAACTGCTCTGTAACTCGTAAAACCCATCTTTCTAAACCATAAACCACTCTATAACTCATAGACCCCATCTCTTTAAACCCTAAATTGCTCTCTAAGTGCTAAACCCCATCTCTTTAAACCCTTAACCACTCTCTAACTCCTAAAACCCATCTCTTTAAACCCTAAACTACTATCTAAGTCCTAAACCCTATCTCTCTAAACCCTAAACCACTCTATAACTCCTAAAGCCCATCTCTTTAAACCCTAAACTGCTCTCTAAGTCCTAAACCCCATCTCTATAAACCCTAAACTTCTCTCTAACCCCATAATCCCTAAACTTCTCTCTCTCTAGAATTTACATAACTTATCTCTCCCAACCCTAACCTCATCTCTCTCTTTCTAGATCTCAAACTTTTAACCCTTTGTCTCTCTCTAACTCCTAGACCCCATCTCTCTAAACCCTAAACTACTTTGCAACTCATAAACCCCATCTCCCTAAACCCTAAGCTGCTCTCTAACTCCTAAACCCCATCTCTATAAACCCTAAGCTGCTCTCTAACCCCATAATCCCTAAAATTCTCTCTCTCTAGAATTTAAATAACTTATCTCTCCCAACCCTAACCGCATCTCTCTCTTTCTAGATCTCAAACTTTTAATCCTTTGTCTCTCGCCAACTCCTAGACCCCATCTCTCTAAACCCTAAACCAATATGTAACTCGTAAACCTCATCTCTCTAAATCCTAAACTGCTCTCTAACTCCTAAACTCCATCTCTTTAAACCCTAAACCACTCTCTAACTCCTAAACCCCATCTCTCTAAACCCTAAACCGCTCTCTAACTCCATAATCCCTAAATTTGTTATTCTAAATTTGATTTGTACCTATTACTAAAAAAAAATGTAATGTAGTTAACATTTCTTTATATGTTGTACAATAGGTTTGTTTAGCAAGATTTATTTAGTGTGTTTCATTCAATTAGTTTATATAATAATCTGTGTATATATGTATATGTATGCATGTGCAAATCTCTATTATCATCTATCTAGTTTTGTTTGTTTATATCTTTCATCATTATGGCATCGAGGGGTAGTGATTCTTGAGAGGCCAGTGTACATGGTCGTCGTCATGGTGGTTCATCCCATAGATCAACTACTAGTACCTAGGATAGGGAGACATTATTCAATGATACTATTTAGCACTTATAGAGCACACTTGATACTATTGATCAAAGTCTACAGGCTTCACCTACCCTACAACATAGGGATAAGGTGACTACAATTAGAGATGAGTTGATTAGCATGATGCACACTGTTAAGGGTTTTAACCCATATGATAGTGTTAGTTTGGACACATTTTATAGTGCTTTATCTCATTGTGTCAGTGGTGGTTTGCGATGGAGGGAAATAGATGAGACGGTCTCAATGGAGAGTGTGAAGAGCATGTTCCCACATTATTGACCTTTGAAAAAGGTCAGAGTGTATCGCGTTATGAGGTGTACTAATCCATTGGTGGCACCTTTCTTATATCCTCATTAGTTGGCTACACATCACATATGGCCCCAAAAGGATGAGTTCCCCTTATATTTTTGTAAACAATTATTTGCAAAATTTCATCTACATCAAGAGGTTGATTACACTAATATCACTGGGCATGTTGGGTAGGGTCAGGGTAGGTTCTCACATAAATTTAGGCACCCAGATGCTCCTGTGCCCAATAATAAATGGACATTGATTAGTCCAAACCTTTTGGTGATGCCAAAACCTTTGGAGTCAGTTGCAACTAGAGATAGAGTGGCAGATGATACATGTAGAGATGTGTAGGAGAGGATTACCACTATTGCTACCCAGATGCATGAGATGTCTTCTGATCAAGTGCATAGATACATGACACACTCACGATCTACATCTATAGGTGGTCATGTTGTTGCATCATCTTCAGGTGATGATATGTATCATGGGGTTGACATCCCATCTCTAGTAGAAATCTCCATGGAGTCTTCAGTAGACCGCTTGAGGGCTATGAGTACATGTTTGTCCACTGATCTACTTTTAGCCTATCAAGCTATTCAATTGTTGACTGGACAACCACTTAGTGTAGTCATATGTGAGTGGTATCATCAGAGGTACATCAGAGGCATGGGGTGGTCAAGGGCAGGAGGACATGCATGTTGCAACTACATCTCCATGATAGACCACAGTTGAGGAGGATGCAACCCCCCCTACCAAGGCAAGTTCTTACCCACCACAACGTTCATTTTTCACAAATATGCTCACGGATCCTACACTTGACATTAGAGATATGACCTTTAGTATTACAGACTTGAGTGAGATAGGTAGGAATATATTTGCAATGACGATGGCATATGGGGACTTGCAGACACCTATGCATCCTGTGTAGTAGGAGACACATGAAAAACTTTACAAACATGTCTATTTAATTGGACCTACATATCTTATATTTAAAACTTTAGTAAAGTATAACTTGTGACGTATTTGTTTCTTCTATTGCATATAGACTACATTTGCAGCTCATGAGGGTGGAGATGGAGAGACAACTGTCGACCCTAGTCATCTTGACTCACAGGTAAATTTAATTGTACTTATGTTATTATTTATTGAATTTATACACATGCTTATGATGCACTTGTTCTTATATTGGACACAGGGTTCAAGATCTCATCTCAGTCAATCACATCATGGAGCACAACATGATCATGTTTGATCTTCATATATGTCATATACATGATGTTTGATATTGATTTACGATGATATCATTTAGATTTACAGCTATGGGACATTTTACATTTACAACATGCTCATGTTTGACATATTTCATATTAGCATGAGTTATCTAACCATTTGCATTTATAGTAGACGTATATGATTTTTGATGAGTTATGTAACCATTTACATTTATAGTTGATATATTTGATTTTTCATGAGTTATCTGACCATTTACATTTGTAGTTGACATATATGATTTTTTCATGAGTTATGTGACCATGTTAATATGTAGTTGATATATTTGATATTTACATTTATAGAATATATTTTACGTAAATGTGGAAACATGTTTTTGAAATCTCTATACATTATTATTTAGATAATTGTTAATGTTTAAGAAATTTACGTGTTCTATAAATTAATGAAAATATGTCTTACATAATTTTCTAGGTGTGTTGTGAAAGTGTATAGCAAATGTAAATGTAAATAAAAAAAATTAATTTTTTTTAAGATAAATTTTAATATGTAAGAAATTTAGATGTTCTATAAATTAATGAAAATATGTCTTACATCATTTTCCAGGGGTGTTGTAAAGGTGTATAAATATTGCGAAAACAAAAACATGAAAAAATATTGAGAAAAAAACTTAAACCAATGTAAACAAAAAAAACAAATAATGTATATATAAATTTGAAATATTTTATGAATCATTAAACTTATCTACCAATCAAAAAGTTGCTGATACATATGGTCACGATCCTCTCTATCTTTAATAATCTCCAATAACTTCTCATGCTCATCGATATCTAACCTCTACTTTGGTTTGCTATGTCCTTTTTTGGCATAATGTTATGTAAGAAATTTAGTTGTTCTATAAATTAATGAAAATATGTCTTACATCATTTTCCAGGGGTGTTGTAAAGGTGTATAAATATTGCGAAAACAAAAACATGAAAAAATATTGAGAAAAAACTTAAACCAATGTAAACAAAAAAAACAAATAATGTATATATAAATTTGAAATATTTTATGAATCATTAAACTTATCTACCAATCAAAAAGTTGCTGATACATATGGTCACGATCCTCTCTATCTTTAATAATCTCCAATAACTTCTCATGCTCGTCGATATCTAACCTCTACTTTGGTTTGCTATGTCCTTTTTTGGCATAATGTGAAACTAAATCTTTGTGGCTAAAACCAAGTGCTTGTAATGCAAAACTTTTTGGCCAGACATGTATTCAATAAATTGAACACCATTATGGTCAATTTTTGTTTGCTGATAATAGGTGCCTACAAAATAATTTGTACTTCATTGAGTATTCTTAATAATATAGAAAATAAATAATTATTTACAATTAATCTCTCTCTCTCTCTCTCTCTCTCTCTCTCTCTCTCTCTCTCTCTCTCTCTCTCTCTCTAATTAGTTGTATACATCTCATAAGGGAATAATCTATACCTTCTATAACAACTGAACCAGTTGGATATGACTGGTTATCATCATCTGTACTTAGTTCAGTCAATTTGATTTTCCCTTTTATGCATCTAAGTAAATAATAATCTTCACCTTCCACATTTTGAGGATCAACATACACAACAAAGATGTCACCTACAAATGTACAAAAATAATGAAAACTCTAAATAAATAAATATGAAGATAAATAAATATAAAAATGAAACATGTTTGTAGAAACTCACTTGGAACAACTAAATCAAAAATACGTTCATAATTAGTTCAATACATATGATTATGAATGTCTATGTCATTTTCATCTTCTTCATAAGGGATATTTCTGAGTATGTTCATCCATGTCCATTTAGAGACATAGCCATTCACAATATTCTTGCATTGACCCATTGCATTGTTTTGAATGCAGACATCACAAAAACATGATTTTTCTCTTACTTGAATTACTAGAGGTTTGTGTTGTTCGATAGTCATCAGTTGATGCAATCTTCTAATTCCAAAAATGGGTTGACAATTGTAAGGATTTGATTGATCAATATCTATAACACATTAAAGTGGCAAGTATCTATATGTCAACAATCAAAATATTAAAGTAATCATGTCAAATAAAAATGGAAAGCTTACCTTTCACTTCCCAAAAAAAGCGTTTATTATATGTTGTAGCACAAGGAGAAAAATGAGATTTACACCATTCAACAACTTGATTTGCTTTGTCTATCTTTGCACCTATATAGGAAAGAAAATTGTATCAACTTTAACAAAATATAAAGAATTCTCTAGAAAATGGTCATATACATCAAATTTGATTAGTACATAACAATATTATACCTAAAATTTCATGTTGCCAAAGTGCATGCTTTACACATGCTTTTGCTCCATCATGCTCTCCTTTTCCATGACCACTTTCAAAGAAGTTGCAAAGAAACTTAACATTTTGTCTCGCATGTTGTGTTGCAAGCCAAATCAATGCTTTTGCCAACTTAAATTGCCCTACAAAATAAATTAAAATTAATTAATGAGTGATCAAATCTATATATAATTAATTGTTCAGTTAATTAAATATGTGCATGAAATTTTAAAGTTTAACTTTCAAATACACACAGGAGCACAACCATCAGACCAAATCCAATGTTCTAAAACATTTATCCCATGATTTGTGAGATCATCAAAGAACATTCCAAAACAATGATCTATATAGCTCCTATCGTGAACCCTATCATCACTAAGATAAGAAATAGACCTCCTTGATGATAATGCGTTCATCTAGATTGATACTTTCTACCCCATCCACCTCAAATTGTGCATGTCTATAGGAAACTTGTACAAAAATTGCAATTTGATCTAAGTGATAATATTTAGCTTGAATTTCAGATTGAGGGGAAAAAGTATAGTTCTCTGTGAAGTCTACAATTGACAGAATACATCCTAGTGGAAAATAATTTTTTGAATCTCAAAACTGTTTCGCTTTCCATCTTGCACCATTACAATGCTAGATATGTGGATAAATCATAGTTCTAAATTTATCCATAATCTCACCATATGGCAAATTGCTCTCCTTCAAAGCTAATTTTTTTTATTCTTCTTCATTCTTTGTTCAATATATCTCATACTCAAATCTATTCCACACAACTGGTGTTGAAACATCAATATTTTCCATTTCATATGTAAATTTTTGCAACTCTCCACAATTTGTACATACATTTTTTATGTAGTGTACATTGAATTCATCAGACTCTTTAACATTATCACATAACATAGACTTGACAATTTGTGTTGTGCTTCTAGGATTTATCACATCTAGCTTAAGTGTTGCCATAGCTTTTTTAAAAGATTACAAATAAAGATGAAACTCAACATGATTTTGACAACAACAAGTTTCACTTACCTTATTTATGCATACAAAACATGGGCACAACCTCTCAAACATTCTTTGACAATTTTTCACATTTGCAAATTCTTTTTTGAAAGCTTCAAATAATTCACTTTGTGTTGTCTCTACAAAGTGTTTTGGATGTGCTATTTTCATAGTCATCTCTTCATCTTTGATCTGTATAGTGTCTTTTCTATTAGAAGAAACACGTGACTGGCTGGTCCAATATTCAACAACCTATTTTCTAACATCTTCAAAAATTCTATCATTTCGAAGAAGTCGATAAATATTAACCCAGTTCTTTTCAATGTTCTCATCAAGAGAATTTCTCTTTTTTATGTATCGTTGAAGAATTCCTCTAGATAGATTGAGCATTTCAGAAATTGTTCGAAGTTGTTTTTTCTATGGCAAGTCCTTTCTCATAATAATAGTCATCAATGCTCTCCATGCAACACTTAAATCAACTACTCGAATTTTGTTATCAATAGCATTTAATGCATCTATCAAATTTTGAACTATTGTTGCCTTGACATTATCTTCTAAGCTTTTCTTATTGTTCACACCTAACAAATCTAGAACAAGACTCATTTCTCTTTTCCTAAATCATCTGACAAATAATTGTGCTTTACCAATCATAGATTTATTTTTAAAAATGCTTCCCACATATTTTTCAGATGTAGCTTAATTGTACTTTCAGGCATCATGTGTTTGGATGATTCAATTTCTCTAAAACGAGAGTCTTCATCCATCTCTAACAAATTTTCCAACCGTAAACCGTATTTTTCCAAATGTCCTACTACTTTGTAGAACTTCAACATGATCTTCTTCAACTTCAATCAATGGATCTTCAATTGGTGGCTCTATATTACATTTTGTCCATCCTTTCTTTTGGTTATCTCTAACTCGATCATATATTTTTTCTCTTTTGGCTTTATTCCCCATTGCACAAAAACTTGAATAGAGAGCTTGAAATCACCTACATAAAAAAGACTTCCAAATTCAATTACATAAATAATAGTAAATCATAGACAATTTAGAAAAAAAAAACAAAAAACTTTAGAAGCTTATTATATTTGTCTATCTTTACTTGACTACAAAGTCTTAAGACAAGTAGTTGCATTAAAGCATTACCAAATTTAGATTAAACAAATTATTAAATAAATTAACTATTTAATAAGTTTAATAGTTTTCATAATGTTTTAAAACACCTAAATTCATTCTAATAATTTATTTAAATCAAATTATTTAATAACTTTAAAATAAATAATAAATTTAATTAATCAATTTCAATACAAAAATAACTTTAAAAATCTAATTTCCAAATATTTCTTCAATAAAATTTCATGTAAACTTAATTTTTTTAATACTAAAAATGAAAATATGAATTAAATATAACAATAAAAAAAATAAAACTTTACCTTTAAAATAAAAAACCTATTTTATTGAATTAAATATAACAATTTAAAAAATAAAACTTTACCTTTAAAATAAAAAAAACCTATTTTATTTAATTAAATATAACAATTGAAAAATAAAACTTTACCTTTAAAATTAAAAACTTATTTTATTGAATTAAATATAACAATTTAAAAAGTAAAAATTTAGCTTTAAAATAAATAACCTATTTTATTGTTTAAAGCAAATAAATTTTTTAAGGTCGCACATGTGACCTTGTGCGGATGACTTTTCGATCATACTGATCTAGCCGGATCCAATCCATCTGGATCCAATTTGGCCAAAATTGTCTATGTGTCATCCAATGTGGCACTTTCTTTCATGTTTTTTTGCAATTCTGAAGAACTTAACACTTTAGAGTCCAATTCTATCAACAATATTAGGGTTTCAAAAAAAAATTACCACTGGATAGAAGTTGTAATCAGAATTATGCCAATATAATTATTTTTTATAGGTGACACAATATCGATTACAATAATTGCAAAATAATGCAAGTAGGTATTTCAACATTGAAAAAGATGCACATTCAGAAAAATATGAAAATTAGTAGCTGATATCAAAAAAAAAAATTAAATGATGAATTTTTCTAGAGGAGAGAGTCCTCCTTGATAATATATAACATTTGTAATGGTTAACATAGATTTACTAGGGAAAAGATGGTGGGAACAAAAATTGTTAAATTATGAAAATTTCAACTTAAAATAGTTATAACATACAAAATATATAATATTTTTAAAAATTTCTTTTTGATAGTTATAGATACATATGTTGTCAGCAACATACTTCAAATATAGATTAAAAACATCTATTTGCAGTTATTTCTGTGGTGGGAACTATACCCCTAATTTGCTCAATTTTTAACACTGTCAAAAAAGGTCATTGAAAATTATAAAAACATACTATTTTTATTTTTTTTAAATTTTATAAAAATAACATACATAAAATTTATCTTTTATACATATTTCATCAGTTTACACCAACTTAAAATTCAAAACAAAAATATGACTTTTTGTCACGTCTCACCCTAGAACCTTCCTTCTCTTGCTTATGTGGCTATGTCGACTTGGTCAAATTTAGACTTAATTAAAAGATAAATGAAAGTTAATGTTTTAAATTTCTAAATTGAAATGATTTATTACAATGGATATGTATGAGATGTTACATTCGATGAAGATGTTATTTGGTGTAATCATGATGTCATGCTTATAGTTCTGATTCAGTTAATGTTATTCTTAATGATGATGTAATTAAGTTGTTGATAATGATTGATACTAACTCATTGTTTTGGTTGTGAGTGTTTGAGTGGATGCAGGGATCGTTACGACAGAAGTATGATCGAGGTAGAGAAGGTTAGCCTCCTGGAAGGAGATGTATCGGATGACCATGCGACCACACACACATCACTTAGAACTTATATGTTGATTACTTTTACGTTGTGTTATTATGTTAATTTGGAGATATTAGAATGAACCAGAAATAACATTTGATTTTAATGAGAGATTTGAAATGAGCATTCTTGCTCCTATATACTAAACACTTGTAACTATATATGTTTTGTTTAACCACACCATCATATGAGCATTCTTTATTCCTTTTCTTTTGGAGCCAATTGTTACAAGAAGAAATAAAATTAAAAAGACTTTGTTAAAAAAAATAAAAAATAGTTAAATAAATAGAAGACATATTTTCCTTTCGGTATGAAGACTGAAGGGCAGTTAGGTCAGTTACCATCGAATGGTGGGAGGAATGTGTTAATATAGGGTTTTTGGGAAAAGAGAAGGGCAGACGAGCAAAGGAAAAACACAGGGAAGGAGAAGGAGGTTGGAAGTAGCAAATTGGAGGCCACAGTAACAGGGCAACAGTCAAGAAACATACTGTGGGAGCAGTGCTTCAGTCAAATCACAAACTTTTCAGGTTCTTTCCTTTACGTCTTTTCCTTGCCTACATCTTACAATTGCATGTGTATTCATGGGAAATGAACTGCCTTATGATTGGAATTATGTAAATGTAAAACTCTGCTTTCCTCTAAGCCGTATAGGAGCCAATGAATGCTGGAGTTAAATAGATTGTTTGGACTGGAATATTAAGGAACCATTATTTTGTTAGACCACACTGATGATTACGCATTTCCTGATGAACTACCTTAGAAAAACGTAGTCTTCAGTAGCATATTTTTATCGATTATAAGAGGAAGGGCATATTGAAATCTCTTAAACTATACCAGCAGATTTAAAAACTAAAATTTCGGGTTTTAGAGTAGCCATCTTGAATTATATCAATGGTAGTGAAAGTTCGAGTTCAAAATAAAACCCTAGTAAATCGATTCTAGAATGACATAAGATTAAACGGGATCATAGTAAGAGACGTAGGTCTGAGTATGCATAAAAAGTATGCAAAGAGCTGCCATAGCAGAAGTTTTATCAAATGCTACGAGTGAAAAACCAGAGTACCTTAAAACTGTTGCCGCTTCTTGCTCTTTTTCTGTGTTTTCTCCATAAAATACATTTAGACCTAATCCTTAATTATGGAATTGCTTGTTAAAAGTGGATTGACCCATGATGTTTTGCTATACCTTCCAAAAACATTATACTGGAACTAGGATGTTAGGAGTAGATACATTTTACATCTTTGCTGTGAGTACGTTGTTGTTGTGACTGGTAAATGTTAGTATCCTGTTAAACGTAACTATGCTATTATAGCCATACTGCTGTTACTTAATAGGATGAACCAGAGGTATTAATCTAAAAATCAAGAAGTCATGTCGTCAGCAATACTGTAGGGTTTCCTTAATATCCATATAGCTGGGTTATGCCTTTGAAATGTTGAACTTCCTTTTATTCTACTTCATTACTGAGGTACAATGCAACTCTAAAGTTAGAAGACTAATCTTACAACAATGAATGCATGTTTGAAGCCTGTATGTATTCTCAGATCATTACCACATTGCGGATAAGTGTTAAAGTTGGGAATCTTTATAACTTCTGAACATTACTCTTATCATTACAGACTAGACTATCTCTGGTCTATGAGTAACTAGAATTTTATGTAAGACATCAACTAACTTACTAATATCAATGTACCTACTATTTCCTAATCCTTTAAACAATGCACTTTGGAAATGTTGTTTGTAATCCTCTCTTACACACTGAATAGATGAATACCCAGTGTAATGTAGTATCTTGAAAAAATCAGTACTTCTAGTTGACTGAACTATGTAAACACAGAAATATAAAGTGTATTTCAATAGATCTTTCTAGTAGTATTGTGATTAGTGAATATTGAGCTCTAATTTTGAATTATATGAATACTTGTTGGTAGCATTAAAATTATATCCCTTCATGTTGGGTGTAATGTAGCAATTTATGACACAGATAGGTGGATATCTTCATGTTTAGTTTCTCTATCTGCTAGTACTGTAGAATGGTTGCATTCTGCTTTTGTTTCTTCTATAGGTAAATCTGGATTGGAAGTGCTTGGCCAAGCCATTTTATTTTTCAAATATTGCATATGTGATTCATGGTTATGCCTATTTGGTATTCTTTTACTGCATATGTGTAGATATGTAGTTATTTATTTCTCAACTACATTCCATGTTTAGACTACTAGGCACATGGTTGCAATGTAGAAATGTTACACGGTCACACCAAATACATCTGATCCATCTTGTTTTGGGAAGCTAGGTTTCTCGTGTCAGGAAGAATCCTCAAGGAGTACTTCACTCCGTGGTTGGTGAGGTTAAAGCGCCTAGGCCATAATTTTGTCTCAGGAAGCAAGTGAGAGACATCATATAGCTTTTGGACACTGGAACCATTGGAGAATTCACTGGAAAGTCATCTAGTTTGATTGCCCAACTCGTCATTTGAGATGTACTCATTATAACATTGTAACTCTGTTATGAACAGCTGGAAAGCTGATGCTCAATATATAGATATATATATATATATATATATATATATATATATATATATATATATATATATATATATATATATATTGTTGTATGTTGATCAGCAAATTGTTAATTAATTGTATCTAATGAAATACTAGAAGTTGGTTCAGCAAAGTGTATTGATGTATGGCATGACGTGATTGCAAGTAAAAGAATAGATGATGAGCTTTAAACAACGTAATTCATGTTTTATTAATGAATAGATTTGACTTTTCTATGTTATTGTTTCCTTCCGCATTTTTCGGTGGATGATGTTGATGTGGCACAGTTAGTCTAAAAATGGTTCACTGCACTTTTACATTGTTGAAGTTTGACACTTTTTTGATGTTAGCCTTTTCTTTTGTAAAAAGGTGACACATGTTTGTACTTTTACCCATGAAAAAATAGAAGATGCTAAGAGGAAGTGAATTAGAAGGATAAGTAGAATATCCTTGTGGAGTTTCAAAGATACATTCGATCAGAAAAGGATCAAGTATTCAAGCCAAAATTGAGATATGAAATTAGCAATACAGTTGCATCAAAAATTAGGTCATCTCATTGTTACTCTCTAACCATTGTAGCAGTGATCTAAATCTCTTAAAAGAGTTGGCTTAGTAGCTATTTGTAAATCCTCTAAAAGGGTGGTATTTCTAAATTGAAGTGTTTGTAGACCTCTAACAAGGTCACTCCTAAAAGAGTGATTAAATCATCTAATAGGGTCAGGTCATCTCATTGTTACTCTCTAACCATTGTAGCAGTGATCTAAATCTCTTAAAAGAGTTGGCTTAACAGCTATTTGCAAATTCTCTAAAAGGGTGGTATTTCTAAATTGAAGTGTTTGTAGACCTCTAACAAGGTCACTCCTAAAAGAGTGATTAAATCATCTAACAGGGTCACACCTAACGGTGTGGTTTGTAACCTTTAACAGGGTTGGCTCCTAACAGGGCTCACTTCAAAAGAGTGAAAATCAATAACTAGTTGCAATTGGTAGTTTTTCCCAAATTGGGTTTCTACGTTAAATCTTGGTGTCACTTGTGTTCATGCTATTTATTTTATGTGTATGTAACTAAGCTAATTAAGGTTAATCACATATAATATCCTAAGAATTGCATGTTAAGAATTTTCCAAGGTACAGTTGTTATTTCAATGGTTACCAAGTTACAACATATTATCAGTATTAACCGAGTGTCTGTGTGTTTGTCAAGCAACAATATTTTTCAGTGAAGTTTATGTTTTGTGTTGACATCTAAGGGATCTAAGATTTATTTCAGTGGTAGATGATTCACCCCTCCCCTCTTAGTTACTCCTATCATATTTCCAATAGTATGTAGTTGTATTTCTAGCCAAGATTATGTATGAATGTTTAATCATCAACATTTTAGATCATACTACATGATCCATCCTTAGGATGAGAGAGTAATAATGTCACCTTATGATGGATCATGGAGTATGATCTGAAATGTTGATAGTTAAACATTTGAAACACAATTGCATATATTATATTTAATAAAAAACTAATTGAATGAAATTTAAAGTATTAAAAAATGAATATATAATATTTTATCTAATTATTTTTTTTGATCCATTTAAAAAAATGGACATAAAAATAGATTTAATATGTTTTTAAAAAAATGTACATAAAAATATATTTAAGATCTAATTAAATAGAATATTAAAACTATAAAAACTATAAATAAAATTTAATAAATGAAATAAATTTAAAAATTAATGATTCTAGATTTTAGGTTGAATACGTTTGTTTACAATCTTTTGATGTAAAATGATCATAACTTTGATCTTTTAAAGAATATGTAACAGCGGTATTTATGCTTGTACTACTGTGTTGGCATGGTATATATGCATATGGGCAATGACTATCGAGGTAGGAGGATCGACTGCCTGGATGCCCTAGCATCGTGTGGAAAGCTGGGCCAATTCCTGCCCTATGCCAATGGCTGTGCAGATGCCCTGCCATGCCCGTGCTCTTAAACCTATGCGCTGTCTGAAGTACACTCATTTTGACAACTGAAGTCTTACTCTTTTTTTGAACTTAAGTTTTTAAAATACATCTCTCAAGAATTATTTCATTAGATTATTAATATTTTTTTATTCTAATATTTAAAACAAATAATTGTTTTGTTAATTAATAATAATTAAATTTTAATTTTTTTTAATAAAATTGAAGTTTTTATATTATATTAAAATTAAAATATTCTATATACTATTAAAAATTATGGTAGTTCTTTTAAATTGTGTATATAGAACACTAAGCTTTAATAGTTTATATGCTTTCAAAATTGGATTATTTTAATTAGAAATTCCTCCTACTTAGAAATTGAATTATTTTAATTTTCATGCAAGTACATATAAACACAAAACTAATCTTTTAAATATTAGGATGTGAAATTCAACAAGACAATAAAGTTACTCAAATGTTCCTAAAGCTACCAACCTTTGACACCCAACTAAAGGTAGAGTGTTGATATTGATTACAATTTGGTTTTGCTGTTGACTAATTATGAACATTGGCAAAATCCTAGCGGGTAAACTATGTGATAATTTTTTATGTAAAATTGTCTATGTAAAAAAATTCTATCAAAGCACAAAATGAAGGTGAGCATTCTGTCATATGTTTTAGTTGCAATTGTCCATACATGTTTTCAAAATGTGGAACTCCTATAAAGCTAGGTGTTCAAAGCATACAAAAGAACACATGCTTTCAAAATGTTCTATATAGTAATATAACACTTAGCTTTAATATTTTATATTATAAATATTTAGAATATTTTTATGAAAATGTATTTTTATAATTGAATTCAAAACTATAATTTTTAAATAAAGAAATCTAACTTTACCTTTTGATATTACAAATTTTTAATATTATATAGTATTAAAATGAGTTTTAATATTAGTCTTATATAATAATTATAAATAAATCTTAATTTTTAAATAGTATTTAATTCTATTAGCAAAGCAATATTGTTTTGAAATATAATATAGATAAATTAATAATTGTATTCAATCGAACATGTTAAGTTTGACTTAAATAGTTGAAAAATTCGAAAGAATAAATTATTAATTTTAAAAATCAATTTCTCAAATTATTTTTTAAAAATAATATTTACTTATATATAAAGTTCCCTAACATTATAAAATTTATATATACTTACAATAATTTTTATCTTTAAATTTATACATATAAGTCTTCTTAATATTTTTATTTTATATTTTATATAAATATTAATATATTCTTTTATTATTCAATTAAAATAAAATAATACTTATTTATTTTTATTTTATATTATATATAAATAGATCAAATTTTATTTTTATTTTATATTTATTTTTATTGATTAAAATGACTTGTGAGTATTAGATTAAAATTTATTTATTTAACATTACTTTTAATTCTTCATTTTTTGATCTTTTAAACTACATAATGTAAACATTATATATAAAATTAATTTTGATACTTTATTATACTTATTTTATCCAAATCATATTTTCTAGAAATTATATATATACAATATTTTACCATTTGAAATCATAAATTTAAATATTAATTAATTTTTTAAATATAATATAAAAAGTTCCAATTTCATTAATAAAACATATTAAATTTTTTTAATACTTTAATATAAAATAACTAGCTTATATATATATATATATATATATATATATATATATATATATATATATATATATATATATATATATATATATATATATATATATATATATATATATATATATATATATATATATATATATATATATATATATATATATATATATATATATAAGCCGAGAGATATCCTTTCTCCCAGGCACTTATTTTCATAATCTCATAATTTTCATCATCACATATTTATGTGAGTCTAAGAGGCATGAGGAAATGATTCAAGATTCTTGATCTACCTCATTTTTACTTCCATTTCCTCTCTATAATTTTCATGATTTTAATTATAATTATATTTAGTCTATTTCTATTTTATTTTTGTGACATGTAAATGAACATCAATTTTTTTTCAAAATGAAGAATGTTCACATTGAAGATTGCTGCCATTGTAGAAAGCCTCTCGGCTTAATTATTAATTTTTTTAATGCTTTAATATAAGATAATTTACTGAAATGCTATTATTAAAGTATTTAAGTAATATTAGCATTTACTATATAGTATTAAGAAATTTTACTTAATAATATATTAAATAATAATGTCAAACTTAACATGCTTAATTGAATACAATTATTATTAGTTATCTATATTATATTTCAAAACAATATTCCTTTATATTAAAGCTAAGTGTTATATTAGAACAAATAAAAGAAACGTTTAAACTTATGTCAAAATTTTCTCACTTATATGTATTTTGAAAAGTATAATATATATGTACAAATTAAAAGAACTACCATAATTTTTAATAGTATATAGAACATTTTAATTTTAATATAATATAAAAACTTTAAATTTATAAAAAAAATATTAAATTTAATTATTATTAATTTACAAAACATTTATTTGTTTTAAATATTAAATTAAAAAATTAATAATAATTTGATGAAATAATTCTTGAGAGGATGTATTTAAAAAACTTAAGTTCAAAAAAGAGAGTAAGAGGTCAGTTGTCAAAATGAGTGTAATTCAAACAACGCATAGGTTTAAGAGCACAGGAATGGTAGGGCATCTGCATGGCCATCTGCACAGGGCAGGAATTGGCCCGACTTTCCACATGGTGCTGAGGCATCTGAGCAGTCGATTCTCCTACCTAGATAGCCATTGCCATGCATAGGCATATGGTCCATTACGTTTTAGTTTACGATTTAGCCATTGCCCAAAATATCTTTCAAAATGATAATAAATAATTGAATGTTGCATCATTAATCATGCTTGTCATGTCATACAAAGGACAAGGTATATGGAAACTTCCACCCATATACCACCATACCAAATTGGCATTTCATTGACTACACCAAGGACAAAAACGTGAAGTTCTCTGTTTACACTATAGTAACCAGTGAAGTTAGACAATTGTTCAACCAAGTTTGAATTGCTTTGCTAAATAGATTAGATAGCCCCTGTCATTCAGCCAAAAACAATCCCCTTTGAGGCAAGTTGGTTGGCCCATCGTTTTCATTTCCTTTCACTAAATGAGTGTCTTGCTCTGCACCACCTTTTGCACTCACTCTCTTTCCACTCTCTATCGAAATTGGTCTACACTCCATTCCCACTTAATCTTCTCTATTTATCGAGAACCTATAAGGGTTCATTCCTGGAAGATGACAAGATTTGACTTTTTCAAAATTCGGATTTGAAAATCAAAACCTAGTTATGTTTTTTAAGGAGTGTAAAAACAATAGATTGGACTAGTTTTTGAAATTTGCCTTCAACTCCAAGCTTACGCATAAAATGTGTCTTCACACGCATCTTTCGAGTGAAACAAATGGTTCAAGTAAAATCTCAAAAATTGGAATGAAGATTTGCAAAACTGTGATTTGGCTAAACCAAGGTTTGTAGAAATCCCAATTTTTTAAATTCCAGGAACCAAATAGACCAAAGATAAAAAATGGCTTTGTGGATTTCCAATACAGTTGTCCAAGCCATTCCAAGAAAGGATGGTCAGAATTTTATTTACATGAAAACAATATTAAGACTAATTTTATTTAACTCTTAGTTGATACATCTGATAGACATGAAAATGAAAACTAAAATGAATGCCAAGGTTTTTTTCGTATTAAAATATATTGTATAATTAACAAATAATTAAAAAAAATAAGGTGAGAAAATCTTGCAACTAAGATTATATTTTCCCACCAATATCCAATTCAATGAAATCAAGTATTTCTGAAAAGATATCTCTTCATGATATGATGTATTTTTAAGTGATTAGATCAATTGTACGATTCATTAGGTTGTCAAAGAAAATTAATAAGGTGCAATGTCAAATGTATATTTTAGAACATCTTAAAATGACTACTTATTCACCATTGCATAATATTGAACTTTACCACCTAAGACCAAGAACAATAGATATTTGTAGCCAAATCCATATGAATAGATTTTTTTTCCTTTTATGTCCAATTTCATTTAAGAACTTAGGTTGTATGAACTTAGCTATAGATAATGACAACTAATGGTCTTCCCTTAAGATGGATAAAATTCTTCATATGTTTTATCAATTTTTATAACATGTAAGTTGGATTGAATGTGTTGGTAGTTTAGATTCTAATCTTCTACTTGTGAATGGTTTAACCATTATTTTGTTCTAAGGACCAACTACCTTGGAATTGCTTCAATGTTAAAACTTCAAATATTTAGGTCCTACCATTCAATAGGGTGAGCAGAAAAAATAGACAATGTGTACATTTCTAGCTCACAGTGCCATAAAAAGGGACAAAACATCTTAACTCTTCTTATTCAACTAGTACATTTTATAACTCTCTGTCACAACAAAAGACAAAAATTCTTGACTTTCCCATTCAAGTAATACATTTTCCTCTAACAAAAGACAAAATTATTTTATCATTTCATTTAAATAGTACCAATTAATTGAATGTGTATATAATCAAATCCAACTATTATACAAAACTCTCAATGAATGTCGACATCTCCAACTCATAATATTAGGAGGACAAAATATCTATAACTTTTAGATTCCAATGGTAACAATTAACTGGGATAGGGTAATCTCCAAAATGCACTAAAGACAAAACAAAGTCAAACTTTTTTTTTTCCAAATTCATGAAAATGTAGTGATTTTTTTCCTAATTTTTTATTGTTTTCGACTACAAACTATGTAGATCATGAAGATCAAATGCTGAAAATTTTGGAAAAATCCATGATGTTTTCAATTTTTTGAAAATTAGTCAATTGTAAAGTTTGTAGGGAGGATAGTCATGCCCCAATTAATTGAAAGCCTATACTAGCTCTCCTCCTCATGTGTCATATGAAGTACAAGATATATAAAAACCTCCGCCTGCACTACCTACTAGCTTAATTAAATGACTACCCCACCAGTTTGGCCCATTGTCTTACATCAGAGGAGAAAAAATGTGAAGTTGTCTATTTACACTGAAACTAGCAATGAATTTTGATGTTTGATAGCCTAGAAGCCTCCTTTTCCTTTTAAATTGGTGAATTTTTTTTTTTTTTTTTATAAAATGTATATTTATGTGATTCTTTAAATTTAATTTTATAACAATTTTTGTAATTTGTTTCATAATTTTTTTGTCAATATTTGAGAATTTATTAAGGTTTGTAATTAACTGTAATTTTGGTATATGTTCACTTGGTCAACCATAACTTTTTGAGCACATGACTATAATTTTATTTATTTAATTGTTGTTAGAAAGAAAACTTAAATACCTATTGTGTGGATTTTTTTCATATATATTTTTTCCTTACTATTTTTTCATAATCATTGAATACATAGGTAGATATTTGGTGAGATACCTATATCTAATTAATCTAAGAAAAATTTCATAATACAATCAAGATATATTTAAATAACACTCATTGGAAAGATCATTCTAAGTACTATTATCATGCATTTGGCCTTGTCAATATAGTTCCATTTTAACCCTCAATTTGAGCTTTGAAGTCCATAAAGTTGTAGAAAATGTAGGAGCTTGAGAGGCTATTTTTTGATAGGGGGTTTTGATTGAAAGGTTTTCAATTGAAACTGTGGATTTTCAATTGAGATCCGATTCTATCAACATCCATCAATAAATTTTAACATCTCAACAACTTTTAATCAAATATAGTGGCTAACTATTGAAAAGGAATCCATATCAACCAATTACTTCTTAATTAATAAATTGTATATAAATAAAGATATTTTTTATTATATAATCATCAAATTTGAAGTATAATACACATTTTTCTCAAGGTAGAGACTTTGAAGTGAATTTTATTGGTTTGGAATTTTCAAAAAAACATTCTTTATAAGGAAACAAATGGAAAATAAAGGACAATAATACCCCCTCCTCCCCCCCTCTCCCCTAGCCATGGGATTGATGACATTAATATAATCTTTAAACAATAAATAAAATAATTTTAAGGCTACACTCATAATGTGTCATTTAATATTTTCTATTCAATATACTTAATTGATATTCAAAAAAATCAAAATATTTTTATGTTACAAGTTCATTAAAGTCTTGATTGCATTGTATTGAAATGGAAACAAAGCACCTATTTATTATAAATTCAAAGAATTACAAGGTTGACATACCCACATTCAACCAAGTTTGAATTGCACTTCTATTCATTTCTCTTCTCTAATTGTCAAGAGCCTATCAAAAATCAAAAATGGCTTTTGGACTTTCCATTATAGTTGTCCAAGACCATGGTCAGAATTTTATTCACCTGAACACAATATTAAAAAAAAAATTATGTTATCTAATAATTATCTTAAATGTAATAACTCAAAACTTTATTAAATTATGTATATTTACATTTAAAATATAAATTAATTTTTATAATTATATTTAACTATATTATTCTAGCATGAATTCTAGTTTAGGGATCCAATATTAGGGGAAGTGACCTAGTAACCATTAAGGGGTCCAATGACCATGAGGATTTTGTGATAGATACCCCCCAAATACCGTGTTAAAAAAGCCCCAAAAAATGATAACATGGACTAATAACCGATCACACATGTACTAATAGTTGATTATTTTTCTACTTTCTTGGTTGCTAATTGGTCCATTTGAGGCATACACCATTTTTTTTATGATCGACTTCTTAGAAAGTAAAGTCCACACAAATAATTGAGAGGGGATGGTGAATCAGTTATGCAATTAAAACAACTCTCAATATCTTTATTGATTTTGAAACAAATAAATAGTAGATCCAACAACCATAAAAAGATAACCTTGCACAATAACACCAAATATGTTAACTAGGGAAGCCCTTGATTAGAGGAAAAACCCCAGTGGGAATGATGTGCACAAGATGATGTACCAATATACAAGTTCCTTGTGAAATGACAGACCTTGTTAGGAGTCAATGAAATATAATAAGTATATATGAGTCCATGTTAGGAGACTTTCAGTCCATGTTAGGTGATTCCAACTCTATTAGGAGTTTTGCCAACCCTTTTAGGATTTTAAGGGAAGACAATTGAACCCATTATCCAAATAGTCTTAGTACTATCCTCACTAAATAATATAAGTGAAAAGTAACAACTGTCCAACCATAAACTTATGTTTCCAAATAAAGTTACTTTGAAGCTTGTTGTGCATCAACTACACCAAACTCTGCTCTATTCTTCACAACTTCCCATATCAATCTCATAGATTAAACATCAAAACGATATGACTGCATCACACTTTATAGCCAAGGAAAATGTGTTTCCTTCATTTATACCAAGTCCTAAATTAAGTTATTGATTTAGCATTGAGGCTTTCCCAATTTACAATAATAATATATATAATCCTCAAGATATTACAATACAAGGTTCATTACAATATTACATCTTTTCAAGATTACAAGAAAACTATTGACTCATAGTTCTCATAACTTTACAAATGATACGCATTATATTATACTCTCTTAACCAAGGCATCTCTAACATGATATCAACCTCTTTGTCATCTTACTTAAGCCAATTCCATCTCTGTAAGAAGATAGAATCCAAACAACAATACCCACTTTCTAGAATCATTATTTGAAAGTTGCCTTCACTAAAATCTTCGTAACTCTATCTTTTGGAAATCTAATTGTTGGAAATGACAATGGGAAACTGAATACTGAGAGGGAGGTGGGTGAATTAGCACTTTTAAATTCTAACCATAAATCATTCACCACACATCCATCTCATCATATAACATGTAAACTGAAATAGCTAACTACATCATAACATCCATAGCATAAAGTAAATGTAACACATGACAAAAGATATTTGGTTACCAAGAAACCTTCCAATGAGAAGGTAAAACTAGGGTGGGGATGACACCCACAAATTTTCACTACTGTAGTTGTAAAGTTTATCCAATTAAGGTTACAATTGTTTGATCATAAGCTATGATGTACCATGTGAAAGGTTTTCCTTGTTATAGGCTTACAAAGACTATTAGGTTTCACCCTGTTAAAGGATTTCAACACCTTGCTAAAAGTGTGCCTTGCTAGAGGACTTAAAGTAAAAATAAAGTAAGCACCTTGTTAAAGGATTTAACAAAAGTTTGTCAAAACTTGAAACCTGTTAAGGCTACTTTGTTAAGATATTTTGAGTGCTTCACCTATTAGAATGTTTTAGCATTGATCCTTCAATTAACACCTCTCTACTAGATATCAAATCTTCTCTTTCCAAGTATATCTTTGATCCTCCTAATCAGATATGTCTCCTCTATCCTTTAACTGCTCTGCTCTATTATCTCTAATTGATTTTGCAATTCATATCTCTACCATGACCTTCATAGTCACCATGAATGCTCTCTCTACTCTTAGTATGTGTCCTTCTCCTCTTCTCTTCATGCATGAACTCTTTAGGGTTTTCCCTCCTTAAGAAGACTTAGGTGAACTAGGGTTAGGTAGGAATCAACAATTGCGTATTCATCCATTTTGTTGCTTAATACATCCCTTTTTTTTTATTAGTTGCATGTACTACATAGGGATTCTCAATATACCTTTGTATATATCTTCTAGAATCGTAAAAAAACCCTTAAGTCAGCCCAAAAATGGTTTACATAGGAGTTTGTGTCATTACAAACTACTATGCCAAAAACTTTTCACATGACACTTGAAAGCTCTGATGCTTGACATCCACCATATCTTTAATGTCATAAATTAACTCTTGAATGATTCGGCATCCATTATTTTACTCAACACCTAAATCACTTTCCATGTATTAACTTGATCGACACTAGAGTGACTCAGCACTAATTGTCTTCTCAACACATAGTGGTGCTCGAACTAACTAAGTATATTGTTCAACATGTATTGTCTAACAACTTATGCTCAACATACACTACTTGCTCAATATGCACTAAGTTATATTAAGTAATGACTTAAGTGTGTTGTCACTCATATGTCAAAACCAAAATGAGATCAACAATCTCCCCCTTTGACATGAGTGGAAAAAACACTTAGTGATGCATATATACCTTAACTATGAGCATAACTCAAACAATATGTATACATTGCTTGGCTCACATACAAAATTTCAAAATTTTGCACTATTGATGACTTAACAGTCATACCTCTCCAAAATTTCACAACTCCCCCTGCGTTGAGTGTTCCTTGATGTTGTTGAATTTTGTATAACTCTTGCTAAGTAAATGTGTGTTGTTCTATTGTTGTCTTCATTTCCATCTCAAAACTGTTATGTGTTGTACTCCTGCAATCTTTGTTTCTATCTCAAAACTGTTGCATTGCATGTGTATTTCCTTAACTATCCCCTTCATAACTACTATCCCCCTTTTCATTATCATTCCCCACTTTTTGACACTTATGTCATGGGTGGTACACTAATAGTTTGTTTTTCCAAAAATGTTTTGTGGCCCTCCATTATGAACTTTAATGTTGCATCCCAATTGTTGCATGCTACCTCTAGAGATTGCTACTAAATATCTAGCTAAGTGACAAGGTCTACTAAGCCATCATGAGTAGAAAAATGAGAATCTTTCTTCATCAAAGTTTCAACATAGGCTAGTTCCTTATGCAATACCTCCATGTGTGGGGTCAACATGGATTGGATACTAATCAAGGTAGCCCTTATGTTTTCATCTTGTGTTTGTAACATGACTAACTAACATTGAATAGACAACAATCTTTGAAAATGATCTTGGCTTTGACTAGGAGACAACTTAAGAGTATTATCCATTGTTTGTAGGTCTCCTTGTAGCAGGTCAATAGCCCTCTGAAATTCTTGTGTGATTAAATTTACATCACAAAGTCTTGTGTAAAGGGAAAATATATTCTCCAACACCTTCTTCACATCCTCTATCTTGGTTGGTAGCTCAACCTGTCATAGTGCAAGGGCACTAGATATCTTCTCAAGTAGTTTTGTGTGAAACTTCTTCTCAGACCATTCTAATAATTTGGTGTTTGAGTCCAACTCTTCATCATTTATCTTGTCAGCAATATTTACCCATTTCTCAAGAATAGGTTTCTCTTCATTAGGGATTGGGAGACTGAAAGCATCAAGTAATATGTCTTTTATATCATGGAGCACTTTCTTTTGCTTTTGCTCCCTTCTTAGCAACTCTTCGTGCTTCTTCCTTGCTAGAGCTTCCTATAGAATGCTCATTTTCTCAATGGTAATTGTGTTAAGATCAAACTTGTGTAGTTCAATCACCTCCTCAAGACTTATATCTCCATAGAATATATATTTTGATCTTCTGGATTTTTCTGCACTTAGCCTTGATATTTTCAATGGTGTGGCATGAGTGCTCAACCTCTAAAGAACTTGACAACTAGTAGGAGTAACATAAACTGGCAAAGTATCCAGAATCTGTATGGCAACTTGTTCCTCTATAGCAGTAGTCACCTTTAACTCTTCAGGCTTGTCAACCTGACTTTCCTCTTTCTATTCTTCACCTTGTGCTTGTGATGTAGGTGTAGGAATTGCTTCCTGACCTAGTTTTACTTCAGTTCCATCCTTCTCAACTCTAAGTAATGATTGCTTGTGTGAAATGAATGACACTAGAGGTAATGCAACTAGTGTTATAATAAGACCTTGCTATTCAGTGCTTGCACTTTGTTCTTCTGTAACTTTTACCTCTAAGAGCATACTAGATCTATCATTTTTCTTGTCCCCTACTGATGCCATTTCATCCTTTTCAATTTCTTCTATTCTCACCAACATTGGATTTGTGCACAATTTAGCTGCCATGGTGGAAACCTTCAAAATTATCTTTAAGTCATCCTTAGTCAGAGGATTGATGTTCTTAGAGGAATTGTCAGGAACATCCTTGATATTTATTGAATCATGCTGACTCATTTGGTCTATGTGTGGTGGACTATTACTTGGCACTTGTAAATCTTATACATTTTGATCATCTTGTTTCTCTTCCTCATTTTTGGCCTCTTCTTCTACTACTTCCTTAGTGCCTCTCACACTACCATCTTTGACTATCTCATCTTTTACAGTCTCTGTTGCCTGTTGCTCATCTTTTGTAGCCTCTTGCATGTCTTGCTCACCTTTTTCTATTATAGTAGGGATGGGTAACTTGTAAATAGATCTCCATATAGCTTTGCTCTTAGTTACCACATCTTCTATATTCTTCTTCAAAATACTAAATGCTCTGAATTTTAGAGAAAATTTACTTTTATGCTTTTCCATAGCCTCTTCTATCATCTCCTTGGGCAATTTAGGCATGACTTGGGCTAATGTGGCCTCCCTAATCTATCTTTTAGTTTGTAAACTAAATTGCCACTTTTTCTCAACTCTTTCATATAGACTTTTGTGTAATGAGTTGGAAATCTCAATAGGTGTCATCATGAGTTCCTAACCTATCAAACTCAACATGTGTGAATCTAGACAAATCTGCATTATGCTTAATATTATCACACAAGTTGTCTAAGTTAGAGGAGGGACTGTGGCCTACCACCTTAAATTGACTCATGTCATTTGATTCTATCTTCTCCTCATCTAACTCGGCTAGAGCTACATACTTTCTCCTCTCCTTTTTCTTAGGCTCACTCTACTATGCAGTAGCAATAGTTCTTTTTATCTTTGGTTTCTCTGCTTCCTTTACTTTTTTTGTAGTTGCCCTTGTGCTAGCCCTAGTAACAGGTATTGTTGGCTTCTGTTGTCTAGGTTTCATAACCTTCTTTGGTTTTTCTACTACAGGATTCTTTGCCTTCCTTTTCTTCTTCCTAGGTTTGGGGTGCTTCCTTGACTTCTTCTTCCTTAGTACCTTCTAAATTTTATCCTTCTTGGTCTTCTCCTTGACCTTGTTAGAGTGCTAGTGGGGCTTGGCCTTTTTCTTCCTCATCTTCGTCTTCTTCTCCTTCTCCCCCTACAAAAAATCTCTCTTTCAGCTTCTTCACAAGTTCATTCTTCTTCATCACCAAAAAAGCTATCTTCAAGTCAATTGTAATTATGGACTTGGCTTCCTCATAATTACCTTATGAGATGACACTCTTGTCTATATCCTCTGCTAGTAAAGTTGTGATGGTTGTAGATGCCTCGTCCATGGTAATTTCATAAGGCAAGGGCTTAAGCCATCTGACCTGGGGAATATCTTCTTTTTGCGAGTGTCTAAGTGGATGTAGGATCGATAAGATGAGAGTGTGGTTGAGGTAGAGAGTGTTAGCCTCTTGAAAGGGGATGCATCAGATCATCTTGTGTAGCCCTCACACACATCACTTATTAAACACATGTTAATTCATAGCTAATTTTGATATTGATGTTATGTTATGTTCATAATTCGAGATTGCCTTTATTTCTTATCTTTCTTGATCAGAAAATGTAATAAAAGTAAGATGAAGATTTTGATCAATTAATTTTATTAGAAGTCACCACCATATTTGGAAAAAAAAGGAAAGAAATGCTTAATTTGTTATTAATTTATCATTAATTACGCACAATATTCAAATGCTTTCTTTATGTTTCACAATTTTGAATTATTCATAATAAAACAAAACAAGAAGGGAATGAGGTCAGTTAATAGAGAGGCTCTTGAATTATATAACACAATATAGAAACAAGAAAAGAGATGGTGAGGGAGATTGGGGGAAGGAAAAGGAGGAGGAACTTGGAAGGCAACGACAGGCAACTGAAGGAAATCAGGTTCTCCTTAGTTTCTTTTGTTAAAGGAATTCGAAATTTCCCAGAATAATTTTTCAAATGTTTTCAAGACTATTGTGCATAGAATAATGTAGAATTTCCTATGTAGTGTGCTATAGGAATAGGAAAGATCATTGTGGAACTAGAATGGGTTCGAATCTTAAATATTTTTCTTTGTGTTGAGTTATATGTTGTTCCCTCTCCATCTATTACTCAAAATGGTTGTGTCTACATCAAACATCTTTAATTATAGATGTACGCCAATGGCATCATTAATAGGAAGAAAAATGTATTGAAAGCACACCCAACTATCATAGGAGTGGCAGTTGTCCTTAAAAATGTATGGTTTAAATGCTATCTTGGCCCATCTCGAGTCTTTCTCATCTCCTTAGGGAAAGGCGCATGAGGTAAGACCATGTGTGCAGGGGAAACATTATAATCTTCTTCCTAATTAGTATACATAGACCCCAGAACCAAACAACCGATACTTGTAGCAGGGCCTCTTCTGCACTCATCTTTAGCTTGGTACTTTCTTGTCCTTGTTGTTTCAACAGTCGGGTTCCCCAGAAGAGTGGAATGGGTGACAACTGTTTGTTGAAAGGCTCTAAGTTTAATTTCCTTATGAACCATCCTGTAGATGTAATCAATCCCGACTGTAAGTATTGTTCATCTCTATGTGAGATTTAATGGTATTTACCATCTACTATTTTCATTTATATTTGGGTGAAAGATGCGGATTAAGATGAAACATATATCTGCATGTATACACCCTCAATGGGTGATGAATATGAATTCTTTTAATGCAAACATTCATTTAATCAAAATAGATGCGGACAAACTCATGAAATGTTGGACTATACCTTTTTTAATATCAGACCAGCTTCTCAACCATATCTTAAGGAATTGTTTAGACTATTTTTAATGCATCTGAGAATAACAATGGCAATACCCAAGCTGATACCTTCATTTACTGTACCTTGGTTTACCCATTTGATCTGGGCTTTCTTTCATGCGTATTATAGTGGCTTCGGGTTCTATGTTAACACGTTATTGTTTGCTATTGTATATAAAGTACCGTTTCTCAATGGCCGATATGAACTCGTAGGTAAACTGTTACTTACCTGCTCATTGTGAATTCAGAGTTAAGACATCTTCACTGTTGTTCTAAATCTCTGAATTTCATACTGGTAAGCTAAATCCTATCTGCAGTTTAATAGTAATTGTTATCAGATTGGACATGCCTTCTTAGTTCTTGGCCAAATTATATATGGATTCCATTTTCTTTTTCTTAAAAGAATGAAACATCAGTACTCAAGTGAAGACAAAACAATAGCTATGTACATTTAACCATAGAAAAACAAGACCTCCTAACAAGAGCTGACCCTAGCAAACCATTTTAAAAATAAGGCAATGAATTAAATTCTCAAACACTAGGTACAAACAAGTGCTGCTGGAAATCTTTTAGATGCATTTAAATTATTTAGTCTTATAAATTTAGTATAACTCTATTGATGTGTTCATTCCCAAGTGTTTAACAAAGTTTCCATCTACAATTATGATCTGAATACAATGATTAGGATAATTATGCTAGACCCCTAGGCTTAATAACTTCCTTATCGTTTGGGTTGAATTGATAGTATAGTGTTGTACATGAGCAATTACTTCAGAACAACTTCTATTTCTTGTTGGATGTTGAGTATTTATGTTTAATTTTCTTATGGAAGGGTTTAACGTGGCTAATGATAGGGTGGGGATGAATGCATTGTGTTTTTGCTTCTCTTAACATATCGGATTCTATAGATAGGATTCATTACATTTTGTCTCTATCTTAGAATTATTGATGAATTCAATGCTTGGCCAAACCATTTTTTATTGCATTTAATTATGTTGTTTCTGACATATAGCATATGTGTGTGACTATGCTTACTTTTCATTTTACATATGTGTAGATATGCTTTAATTAAAAGAAATGTACATGTGGGTAGATATATAATAGTTTTTCTTTCACTTCACATGAGTAGTGTGTACTGTTCTTTTCTTTTCCCTACCACATTCTGTGATTAGGCTACCAGGCACATGATTGCATGCATTATGTTTCATGGCTGCCCTGGATCCATTTGATCTATCTTGTTCTAGGAAGTTAGGCTTCTTGTGTCAGGGTCATGGCATTCTTTGTGCAAGGAGGAATTCCAAGGTAGTAAACACTTGAGGTGTTAGAAATAGGGATTAATGAGAGGGGGGGGTGAATCAGTAATCTACAAACTTTAGTTGCCAACTAGATATTATTACTTACTTTAAACCATGCATAAAAAAGAAATAAAGTAATGCTAAATACTAATAGTAACAATGCACAAAGATAACTCATAACACCATATTTTGTTAACTAGGGAAACCCTTGCCAAGGGAAAACCTCGGTGGGGATGATACCCACTAGATAATATACTTATATATAAGTTCCTTATTAGAGGATGGACCTTGTTAGGAGTCAATGAGAAAATTCAGTATAACCAGTCCCTGTTAGGAGACTTTGAATCCCTGTTAGGAGTTGTAGTATAATGTATGCAAGAAGAGCCCACTGCCCAAATATGCAATTTCAACTACAAGAAGAGCTCATTGCTCAAACAAGTAATCTACTATTATTTTCTTTCCTTATCTGATCTCTAATCTTTAGCTCAATCTCAAATCACTAGATAGCTCATATAAAACTTTGCATATATCACTTTCACAAAAATTTGCTCATCACAATTCACAGTTCACAATTCTTTTACAATCTCACAAGACACTTCTTATCACAAGAAGTCCTTTGCATAAATACCATGCCTTTACATAATTGACTGCTAGGTCAGCTAAGACCACAATTCACTTTTCCAAGTTAGAGTAAAGATCTAGGATGTCGGCCCTAATTGGACAAGTAATTGTTTTGTAAACAAAATAATTATTTCCTTCAATTCTGCTATCCTGCTTCATCAAAACATGATTAACTCTATTCCATACAGTCCATACAAACTTTTGACGTTATACACATCATCACCAACATGTATACTATCTCCATGTAACTTCACTTGTCATAATATGACATCTACAACATGTTATAAACAAAACAATACACTGTTGTAAACCAAATTCTATACATAGACAATTTTTTGATTACCAAACACTATCTTTATTTTTGAGGTTTCCTATCAACAATTACATCATTTGTTTTCATTAATGAAAACAATTACATATCACTATTAGCCAATTGTCAACAATCTCCCCCTTTGGCATTGATGGCAACAAAATAGGAAAAATTGGCTAAGTGAAAAAAACAAAAGTAAATAACATCTACATCTATTAAAACTTGTTCAACTTTACATATATATCCCCCCTTACAATATAATTTGCACTTTTACAATCTCCACATGTATCTCTCCCAACAATCTCATGTATACAATTTTCACATGAATCTCTCCCACTTTGACATCAATGAAAAAGGCCAAAATGTCAAGATTATATCCAAAAACTATTGTCCTTCCTTATGTTGAAATAATCTTCAGACAATCATCAAAAATAGTCTTCGGACTATCCATACCTATGGTCCATGTCTCTTTTGTAGACTTTGCCGATGTGACAATTGCATATAATGCATATGATGCAATCTCAACTGCATTGATATCTGAATACAAAAAGTTTGTATATGTGTCCTTGGCCTTGACACATTCCTCTAGCTGCTTCTCAATAAAATATAACTTCAGAGCAATGGATTCTTTGAAATCAGATGCTCTCTTCAATATCTTCTCTTTCTGAAGTTCCAATTTCCTAATATCACTGTAAACACTAGCAACTTGACTCTCAAAATCATCAACTTTGCTAGATGGATGCTGGATCTGACTGGATAAAGTCTCTAGCTCACTCATCTTTGTCTCTATCTGGCTATCAATGTTTTTAGTCAGTTTGTATGATAAGGTACACTTAACATATAAAGATTTACCTTCTTGCTAACATTTCTGAAGTTCTTTTATGCATGTATCAAGATTGACTAAGTTGTTCTTGATATTTTGGCAAATGGTGCTAAATAGATTAGCATCACGAGAAATTTGAGCCTTCACCTTTGCAACATTCAAAAAGTTTGTAAACTCTTCATCAAAATATTTTAGCACTTCTTGTGCTCTCTATTCGGGATCTGACTCAGTGTGTTGTACTATCAAAGTACTATGTAATTTGTTAGTCACTTCCATTAATGATCTCTATAAAATTTTCACTATTCTATTCTTCTGTAAAAGTTTAGATAAAGATGAGATCAGATCAGTTTGATCATCATCAGTAGTAGCCAAACTTGCAAGAGAGAGTGGAGTGGATGAACTAGATGGTTTAGTCTCATCCTCCCTCTATTTCTTTGCTGCTTCTTTAGATCTTCTCTCTTCCTCTTCTTTCTTATCCTTTTCCTCTCTTTCTTTCTTCTCTTTCAATCTTTTCATCTCTTCTTCCCCAGTTTTCCTTTTCCTTTCTTCTTCTACAATTCTTCTATTTTCTTCATCTTCCTTTCTTTTCTTGTCTCCCTCAAGTAATTGCTACTTGGCTTCTTCCATCTTCTTCTAGTAGCCTCTTCTCTTCCTCAATTTGTTTCAACTTATCCTCAATATCTTCAATATCAGGTACATTTGGTTTGGATCCACCAAATGGATTGATATCATCAATGTTAATTGTAAAATTGGTTTGATCAATCTTCATGATGTCACCACTTACTAATACTTTCGAGGTTCTAGGAGCTAGAGGAGATGTTGCCTGTTACTTTGACAACATATTACTGAAAGTTGTTGTAGTCTCCTTTCTCAACTTATCCTTTTCACCAACCATAAACAAAAATGGCCTCAATTTATTTCTTAAGTATGGAGCGAGGTTAATCAACAATCCTTTTGTTTCACCTTCATCACCAGTCTTGTAGATAGTCCTTAGCATAGACTTTTGAAGTTCAAGGTCTTCTTCCCTTGCAGGAGTCTTCTTCCCAATAGGTCTCTTGTAGACTTTCTAGTTCACTACTCCTTCAATATCCTTAAAACTTAGATCATTTGCTATGATATGTCTCACAGTAGATATATCAATCCGATCCTTCTCAAAATTATTATATAAATCATAACACTTGTTCATTTGAACAAAGTTTCCCTCATTGGCAATCATTGTGTTAATCTTCTGAATCTTCAGCTTCCAGGGTTGCCGAGCTTTGCCTGCTGCTTGGTTAGGTGGAGTCACTATTTCTGCTTGCTTGGTTTCCTATTCCTCAACCTCTTCATCACTTGACTCAATTTTCAACAATGTCTTCTACCTCTTACTAGGTCTTGTGGCCATCTATTTGACTCTGTTTGCCTTTGTAGGCATTTCTTCAACTAATCTTTCTAATTTTCTTTTTTGATCACTAGGTTGAACATCAGACATTGCTACATATGGAATGCTCTATCTTGAAGATGTCTTAGCAACTGAAATTGACAAGGGTTGTATGTTTAGTACACCTTGTTTTATTGTTTGTCTCATGACCTTAGATTCACTCTCTGTCATTCTAGCCTCAGATAATGTCTTCTTCATTATTGATTCAACTTTCTTATGGGATGCCTTCTCCAAGGTTTCTTGATGAGCATGCTAAATTATCTCATCAAATATGCCAAATCTGTATTCTACTTTATCTCTGTCAAAATTTGAGAACAGATCAATGTAACCAACCGCAACATCATCACTCAACTCATAGCTCAAGGGATCAAGAAATGTCTAGATCAAGATTCCACTATTTGAATATATGTATGATCTGTATCAACTAGAATACAAATGTCTTCCTTGAATCTATCCACAATTGCTGGTGAAATCCTAAATCTTTGTTTCATCTCATTTTGGAATGTTTTCATTATCGAATTACCACTATCCAATATCTTGTCTTTAGGATGCCTTATGCATACCTCTGAAATCTTTTCCACAGTGAATATGTCACTACTCATTATGTTTGTTTCTAATAAGTAAGGAAATCTCTTAAGAACATGAAAGAACATGTGATTTATCAATGACTAGAATCTAAATACACCATTCTTTGTCCTCTTAATCTTTTTAAGGTTTTCCAAGAGTTGCATTCTTAGTATTTCACTCATATTCACTTGTTCGTTCTCAACACATATCTTATAAGCTACATAAATAAATCCTGTTGAAAGTTCATCTATCTTAGAACTTGCACAAACTGAATAAGCAATAATTCAGCTAAGAAATTTCACATCATCTTGTTTGATGGAGCTGATTATCATAGCCTTACCATTGTATACTGCCTTAGTGTAGCTTTCTACTTTCTTTTTAACCAAGTTCTCGCCTATGGGTACACTGCCTTGTTTGCTAAGACCAGTTACCTCATGAATCAGATGCAGAAATGTCAACTACATTAAATCTTGCATCCACAATTTTCCATCATGTATCATACTCAATATAGTTTGTGTCCATTCATCTATATCTAACTCACAATAAAAAATGATACTTAAACAAGTCTAATTCCCTTAAATGTTCAAATCTAGGCTTCACTGTCATGTTGTGGTTAAAGAACAATTCCATATCCTTCTTCATATATTCACTACCAATTGACTCAAACTTGTAATTCAAATAAATTTCTACATCTTCAAGGTAAACTACGTTGTTTGGAGTGATAGACAATGCAGAGTTAGGGTTTCCATCATTAGGTTTTACAAAAATAATCTTAAACTGAGGTATATCCTCATTCTCAACACTATGTACCACTGACATATCCATGATTCTTATCAACAATATCTTTTACTAAAAAAAATTTCCGAAAAATGATAAAATACCTCTTTTTGAAAATAGGATTTGCTTCAAAATCACTCTAACAAGTCTCTTCTGAATTCTCTTCACTTTGAATGCATTCACAATGAAGTAAAATTCAATTCTGTACTCCATTTATCCATCAAATTGAATTTTCATTAATTGCGTAGTTCAGAAATATGAAAAAGCTATCAATTATGTTCTATAATCACATAACTGCTCAAAATCATTTATCCAATCTTCAAATGTCACCCGAGGTTTACTATAGCCTCCTTCCATCATGAAAAACATCCTAAAGACTTCACATCATGAAATTCTCTGCAAAAAATTTTCATCTTCTGTTATAGAATCAATTCTTACTGTAATACCAGTAACTTTGAATTTCATGATAACCTATTTAGATGAGCTCCAAATTACAAGCAAGCTTAGGTACCATCTAAACACAACTGAATACGCCTTTTTCCAACTTCTCTACCTCTAATTCGATCTCTGAATGAAGTTCTCAAATTTTGATGCTATGAACAAGCTTAATTCAACTTAATTGAATCAAACTCAACAACTCACTTCGATATTTCTGTCTCATCACCTACTAACTTATACGTTCCTTTCACGAATGCTTCATTAAGTTCTTCTCAAAGTTCACTCTTTGTTCTTCATTGTTTCTGCTAGTTCCAGAGTTCCTTTCCCAGTTCCTTCTATCATTCCTTTTGTTCCCAAAATTTCTTCCATTATTCCTTCTATCTCCAAATTTTATGTCCATTCTATAGTATTTTTGTTGTGTGTTCGAAGTTATTCCATAACTAACATACAGGTGCTCTACTTCTAGGATTCTACTAATCATTAGGTGCATGACAATTTTGAGCAATGTGTCCTAAGTTGTTACACTTATAACACATGATCTGTCTTCTGTCTTCATAAGATCTTCTTTCTCCTGATGTCCTTTCATTAGATCTTCTTCTATCTGCAGGGTTAGTATATCTAGACATTCTACTATTTCTTCTATCATTATCATACTTAGGTTTCTTACAATCAATTGCATTATGACCCATACCATGATAATTATGACACTAAGAGTCCTTGACATGATTAAATGAATTATTATTACAATCTCTTTTTATATGACCAATTTCATTACATAAAAAACACTTACCTCTAAATTCATACCTGGTTTCCTTAGGAGTTTCCACTTGCTTTAGCTCATCCAAGATTTCAACTTCCTTGTTTTGCTCAACTTCTTTTGGTTTCTTAGAAGATTGATTGGATTCAATCTTATCATCAAATTTTTCTTTTTCTTTTGGATCTAATCTAATCTTAGGTTTCTTCACAGACATATTAATTAGATAACCAAGACCAATCTTATCATAAGTAGGTCTCTATATAGACATTGGATCATCAAGCTTTTTTCTGCTAGAATAAAGCTTCTCAAGATGCTGTTTGCACTATGTCAATTCACCTTTCACAATAGTATTGTACTTATGGAGTTCTTCATGATTTTCTTTCAATGTTTCAAACTCAGATGTTTTCTTTACTAGACTTGCTCTCAGATCTGCATTTTCAATCTTCAAATCAGATTCAACTTTGCCAAAGTCATTTTTCAAAGTCAACTTCAGATTTGTAATCTTCAACTCATGCTTCAAGATCTTGTACTCTGTCTTCAACTTTGAATAGTCATCATCACTAGTTCCAAATTTAGTAGATTCAGGCTTGGATTTCAAATGATCAATCTTTTCCTTCAAATGACCAATCACTAGTACATTTGACCCTATTTTTTGACCAAATTTTTTGACCATCTATTACAATGTTTTAGATTGGTCAGAATATGGAAGGAAAAATAAGTTTTTTTAAAAGTCCATGAGCTTAACATGTCAAAACAAAAAAGGTTTCCCATTTCATTTTTATGTTGTGTGCACGTGGGAGCTGCACAAGGATTCGCTTTGGTTTAGAAATGAGGGCTAAAATTCCTCCCATGACATGAATCAAGTCCTCCATGCTTGTGGGGAACAAAGAGAATGAGGGCAACATGATCAATGGTGGGAGCGCGGAGGGGCTTCCTATCTCTGCAATGCAATAGTGAGGGTGAGCTGCAACTCCCCCTTCAACAGCGGGCAATGGTAGAGGACGAAGGCCTCTTAACGATCACAAGGAAGGCCATGATGGCCTACGTGGAAGATCTCAAGAAACTGGACTTTATCTACCAATCGTTGGATTGCCCAAGCCCATGTCAAGTGTTTCTCTCTAGAGAGTTGACATCTCTCCTATACAAAAGGTACATTTGAATAGTTGTTATGCAATCCCTTCTGAAAAATTGCTTGAGAAAGTCAATAATTATCATTCTGCGACTCCTGCAACTAGATATAAAGGAAGGTGCCAAGATTCTATTCCTACACATGTATTGATGGGAAGAGAAGATGTATTTTTTTCCCCTCCCACAATTGGAAATGGGTGTGATAGCACTTTTGCGCATACCATATTGAGGAAAGGAGAAGATTTTACCCCTACTTCCAATCCAGATGGAAAAGGGAGAGCTACTCCTGCAACTAGATTCAAAGGAAGGTACCAAGATTCTGCCCCTACACATGTAGTGGTGGGAAGAAAAAATGCAATTTTAATCCCTCTCACAATTGGAAATGGGTGCGATTTCACTCCTTCTCCCACCATATTGAGGAAATGAGGAGATTTTACCCCTGTGATTTGGCATCTGACCTAGGTTTAGAAACTGTAGCAAATGTCTAGCTGATTATCATATTCAAGGAATATGTTAATTATAGATTTCATTTAAATGTTGAAGATCATTGTATTGCATTTCAGGGTTAATGAAGAATGTCACTAGCATGGTTTATAGAGTTCTCATCTATGAAATGCATTGATGATTTCAAGACCACTGGTTATGTGTTTGTGATATTCTCATGGGGAGTTATTTCATTTTGACTCTACTTACGAATAAGGGATTTGTCTGATCTTTTTTCTTGTGCAAATTTTGGAAAGGCCCAAATGCATAAATCCGAAATATATTATACTTTTAGGCATGGGCTTGAGTATTGTTTTACTTCTCGACTCTTCTTAATACTAATAATTTGTAATCAGAGTAGTCCAATTTTGAAGTAATTATTAACTGAAATACCATCTTTCCCATGTCTAAAAATTGCATTCCCAAGTGAGGGTTGCTCCTTGGATATGACTACAATAAATGACTGATTTTCTATTTTGAACTCCTCTTCCATTAACTCTTCATCAAAAAAGTAAGATTTCAGGTTCCCTTCACATTGCTTGAAAACATTGTATACCAAGTTATAAGTAGTTGTAGAAATAATCTATATTTGGTATTGAACAGCCAATAACAAAGATATGATAGGCTAGGAAATAAAATCCCTTTCAGCAATAATTGAAGCCAGAATGATCCTCATGTAATCATGAATGTATTTTTCACGATCCTTCTGATAGCAATCAGGAAATTATGAAACATCTAATGTCACCTAAAAAATAAAAACTTTCAATGATCAATTGAAAGATCTCCCTTATTTTATCATCCTTCTCAGGAACCCATGGAGTTGTAGTTCTTATAAACTCACTCATGCAATGAGTAAAAAAAAGTCCCACCTTCTTATCTTTATGATTTAGCAACCTATGCTCACCCAAGAAGGTCACTATTGGAACCATTACTGTTTGAATCACTTTGGAAGGTGGTTGATCCACTATATGCAAATAGTTCACTAGATCCACCATCGATGTAAGTAAAACATCCTTTACAAAGACATGTCACCAAGTTTATCTCCTACAGTAGAGATCTCTTTACTCCACTTTCTTTCATCTGCTAAACTTGTAAAATGATTCATCTTATTATTTGTTCTTTCTTCTTCTTTCATTAACCCTTCTTCAAGGCTAACTTCTGATTCTTCTTTTGTTATTCTTTTGATGTACTACATCAAGTTCATTTATGATACCTCAAGATTATGACCACACTTAAGAATTCATCAAAGGAAATTTTTTTCTTAAACCCCTCTTGCTTGCTTTTTGGTACTCTTCAAAGATTTGAATAGCTTCATATTTGTAACTTCTCTTTTCATTTGTCTTTGGTTTTAACATTTTAATTTTAGACTCTAATGTACTCTTCAATGCTTCAAGTCCCATTATCTTGGGTTCTTTCTCTTTCAAGAATGAGCCTTTTGACTCTAATTGAGTGCCTGATTCAAGATCCATTTCCTTTCTCCTTTTTCTTATGTAGTGCAGTGGTACCTATCAAAAGATTTAGTAGCCTTGACCTTCTCCGGTTCATTTGTGTACTCATCAAAGACTGTGATGACCTCATCCATAGGTATAGTATTACCTAACAAGCATAAATATTTGGCAAAAGTTAAAAGATTTTTCATCTTTTGATATCTGTTATACCATCTAGCAATTTTAGAGGCTTCTATTTCATTATCCTTTTCTTCCATTTCTGTAATCATCCTTAACATCCTAGACTGGTAGGATTTTGTCTTTGGTACCACTATAAAAACCTTAAGGTCTATATGATCTGAACTTTTTTTTTCTAAACTATTTAAACCTCAAAACAAATAACTATACGTAACATCGATTCAAGAAAAGAAACAGTCAATTATGCTTATGCAGTCTCAAAGCATCCCATTTTTACCTAATATCTATAAATTTAAGAATATATTTACTCTTGAAATTGATATAGAATTTCTTTACAATGCTAATTTAAGCTTTCAAATTACACAAAACTCAATAGAGAGAGTTTGAATAGTAATACACAACAGATGAGAACTCTCAAGGGTTTCATCCCAAGACCATGTAGAGCTCAAACAACAACATACAATAGAAAAGATGATCTCCTGGGAGTTTTTTCACAAGATCCAAATTGTGTATAGATAAGAAAAAATAAAACAAAATAAAATAAAGAATAATTATAAAATTTTGCAAGAAGACAAAATTGCACAGTTGGCAGCAATTTGTTGTTTCCTTCTCGGAGACATCTGTCACTACAAGACAAAATTGGGCTTCTTCAAGAAGTCAGTGGTTCGTACTAGAAAATTCAAGACTAAAATTTGTTTCTTTATTTCCTCCACCAGATAAGACCAATGGTTGGAAGCAATCTAATCTTTTCCTACTTTTTCTAGAAGGAGATGAAACTTCATAGTTGGCAACCAACACTGCCATCTAGGCTAGGTGCTTGCTAGCACTGCCATCAAGGCCAGGTGGACTGAACTTTATGGGTTCATCACATACAAGTTTAAAACACAATCTAAATGTGAAGCTTCTTAGTTCCAACTCTACAAGTTTGTCAAGCTTGGCTGACTCGGCTGAGTTTGGGTCCTAGTAGAGCCGACTTGACTCTTCATTAACAAAGTTTAGAGAAGATTTTGTGAGTCTTAGAATGTTAGGATTTAATAAATGGTTATAAGAAGGTATTAATGGTCGTGGATGAACTACCCACCAAATAGCATTGTCATTGTCATATTGTGGTGAGCATTCATATCTGTAAACAAATTGGGCACCAAGATTAGTAGGAATGATCATGAGGGAGTTCCATTGTTTAGCATGCTCTAGCAAAAATACTTTTTGGATGGTTGGACTCTCGAGAAGAGTTGGTTTACCTTATGGTGCTGATTGATACTATGTGGTGTTTATTTTTTGCCATTTTGATTCCACTACATCACTAATATGATCATATCTTGATGCAGTCAATGACAAGTAGAACATTCAATCTCATAAGAGATGGTCTCTTGTGAATCATTCTATTTGAAAAGATGCATCATATAGATTGATTTCATTCAATAAATGTGCAATTGATTCCAAAGAAAATGAAATCTATATCTTTCAAAAGTTATGCTACTATATGTTGGGCTCGATCTGCCATAATGAACTGCTTTACATTCCTCCTATGACCTTATTCTAAATCTCTCTAGGATAGATGTTTATTATTAAATCCATTCTCTACTTTTCATTTTATATAGTATCTTGAGGTGTCCCTTATTGTGTGCATTGTGGTAATAGCCAGTGTTTGTTTTTAGAAAAAGGGTGAAGTTGAATTCCTTTTTCTAAAGAAATGAGCTACTTACTACAAACTCTCACGAGGAAACAAGAAGTTGACAAGCACATTAGGGATACATTGGACAAAGTTTCGGTTCTTCATTTTGGAAGGGCCACATATATTGTCTGCATGCAACTTGATGAAATGGTAATGTTTCCTCTCTAATGCCTACCCTATTTTTTAATTATAAGGATTTTTTGATGGATTATGGACTTGTTGACATTAATTTTATTATTTTCTATACAAGTTCACTGTTTCTATAGCTTGCAAAGTGTGCATGTGAAGTGTCAAAGTTTGCATCAATAGCTTTTGTGGATGTGGATGTTGAGGAAATCCAAGTTTATATCAAGTATTTTGACATTACTTTGATACCTGCTACAATCTTCTTCTTTAATGCATAATACATGAAGATGGATTCTTGGTATTTCATACATCCTATTTGAAATCAATTTTGAAATCAAGTAAGAATTATAATAAAACTATGTTGCACATGTTGGTGGGAATAAATTTTATATTTTGGACTGAAAAACATATTTATTATTAGTAATTGCACTGTAAACTTTAGAATTCTGCTATGAGCAAATCTCATTATAAAATGCAGGTACAGCCTGGTTATTAAATTCATTAATATAAGTATTGATTGTGAGGTACACAAGAGCTATGTAAGTATACCCTCTGCCATTCTTTCTTTGTCTAGTTTCTCTTCAAGCAAGGTAGGCATTGTTTTATTAAAATTTTAAAATGAGCTGATTTTTATTAGAATAGAAATTCAGAGTGATGTAATTGAAGTATTCAATGGTTGTTAGCTTCGTCACATATTACAAAGATTGCATCAATTATTTTCCAAATGGGAAGTATGCTCTGACGTGGACGAAATAGCCAACTATGCATAATGTTCAGCTAGTAGATTTTTCAGACCTCGAATGTTTGCACACTTTGTAGTTTTTTTAATGTTTAATACTATTTAGAACACAAGTCAGCTTGTGTAAGATACGTGAAGTTAGTACACCAAAATGATAGGTTTTTAAATTTACCGTTGAAGTTCATAAGAAACTAAACATCATTTACTGTGGAAGTTCATAAGAAACTAGACAGCATCAGAAAATATCTAGTTGTAAGTTACTGAATAAATGGTTCTAAGCATAGTTTAAAAACTTTATGTGGAGATGAAGTGGATTTTAAATGCCCGTGCTGGTGTGTATGGAAGACAACCTGCTGATGATATTCAGCATTCTCAATTGTTGAAGTCACCACCATAGATATTGTAGGCACATTATTAGATAACACATTGATATGTTAGGATTGTGATTTTGCCTATCTATTTACTTCTGAAGTTTATGATTTTTGGACCATTCCTTAATCTTGTGCCCAAACACTACATACTCTCAGGCACTGCCTTCATAGCTGACTATTCTAATGATGTACTCTATAAAGTGGCCACTTTTATGTGTTCTACCAAAGATTTGGTGCCTCTTGTAGCTGCTTTATCTAGAAATTTTAATTGGGAGTGTGAGAATTGGGGACAGAATTAAAAAAATAATTCATGGTCAAATTAGTGAACAACAAATGGATTCGATGGGGGTTGCATTGTCTGGTAGAATGTAGAGGAAAGGCTCGTGGACTGCAGAGGGTGAGAATTCCTTTGATTGGAGTGGCCAAAGGAGGGTAACATTCATTTCCTAGCCATACGCTATAGAGAAACATGGACATGGATGGGATAGGAAGAAAACTGGCCTTGTAGAAGACAACAAGGTTATCGAGAAAGCCGAGGAGCTGAGACATGTGCATTTTATTTCTTCCACTTTTGCTATGGTATGTTTATCTAAGCAATGCATCAAATTTAGTGTAATTTTTATCATTTGGAATGCAATTTATTGGGAATATTCATCATTGAGTCCTTTTTTAACCCCTTTTCACCCACAGGGCGAGGTTTGCAAATCGGTTCTCTACTTTGAACTCACTACTACAAAGTAATTTTTCTTGAACCTTATTCAGATGGGTTCATCTGATTTTACATTGAAAAGGATCGAATCATTTCTCAAATTTATAGCATGATCCTTACAACAAAGATCATGCCACATGCTAGCAGTGAGATAATATAACACTGGGTCAAATCTTAGTCGAATCTTATTAATGTCATCTCTCCTTGCTATTACACTGCATTCCTCAGGACTGGATCTATGTTGCCCAGGAAGAAATAATTTAACAAGAGGAGAAATTATTCCTTGAACATTAGATGATTCTCATTGCTTACCCTTCATGGATTTCCAGTTCTCATTCTTTATGATTTTATTAGAAAAATTGTAACAATGACATTTAATTTGCAATGATTGAATGCATTGTTTGTATAGATTACAAGTTCCCTTTGACAGACAAAAGGCCATTAGGCTAAGTGGCATGTCTGAGAAGGCATATACCAGATCCTTGAATGCAAAATGCAGTTGCAATTCTTTGTCGATTTTCTCTTTTGACATTAATGGATTATATTAAAAAATGATGATGAGTCTGCACTTTTAATTTTCCTTGCAGGCCAAAGCTGGACATCCGAGAACTTGGAATCTAGTTTGGATGTCTTAGATTGATTGGGTCTGCCCAAAGAGCATTGTCCTTGTAAGTTCCATTTTCCTTGACTCAGTTTTCAGCTCCCAAATGGTTTGTTTACTTAAACTTCAGACCTTTTGCAACTTACTGGTCAAATATTTATATAGTGCTCTATGGAACTTGAGAAACCAGGTTTCCTTAGTTCAGATTTTAGGACCCAAATGGTTTGTTTTCTTGGATTTCCAATCTTTTGAAATTTATGGCTCAAAGGCTTATAGTATGCTCTATGCTTGGGGAAATTATTAGGGTGGGTATAATGATTTCATCGAAGTAAGGCCTAAGGGCATACCAAATGAAATCCTATGCTCTTATACTTTGACCTTGAGCTCTCTGATAACTGTGGGGTTAGCATATGATCCCCGAGTCTTGTTAGCCCAAAATCATGATTGAATATGCAATTCTAATATTAACCTTATACAGATACAAAGAAAGATTTATAGCTGCTCTACCAGAGCCCCAAAGATCAAGTGCTGATTTTGGTCATCCAGTGTTCACTGCAGTAGCTTTTTACCTATGTGCAAGAAGAAATAAGGTTTGCTTGTACTTGCATATTTCAAGCTTGTTATTAGGCCAATAATAATCCTTTGATTCTGTAGTCAATATGAATGAAGGATATAACCTAGGAGCAGTTTTTTTCTCTTTTTTCTTTTTCTTTTGGGTGAACAACTTAAACAAAATTCAAACCTTTACTCTTGTGTTGCTTTTTATCATCACACATATGACAATGCTATAGTAATGGCCTCAAGTTAGTCTTCTCTAAAATTTGGTTTCTTGTTTATCCATATACCCACCCTAAGTTCTGGAACTTGTTGTGCAAAAACCTAAATTATTTATCTGGATGCAGTTAAAAGTTGATAGGATGAAACTGATCGAGATATGTGGTACATCAGACTTTGAGTTTTCAAATGTGAGTGTTCTTTTTGGGTGTTCTTGAAGGTTTTGTAATATTATTCACATTGTTAATTTGCAGATGCTAACTAAATCAAACAAGGAAACCCTCTCGATGATTTATGTTTGTTCTTAACTACATATATATATATATATATATATATATATATATATATTTCTAATTGTTTGGGCTAGGTTACAACATCTATGAATGATCTCTGTTTTGATGTTGTGGGAATTGCCAAAGAAAAGAAGGATCCAAAATCTATGAAAAACAATACAGTTGTTTTTTCCTTAGAGACTATTTTGTTTCTGTGATGACATTGATTTTTTAACCTTTGCATATTTTTTATATGGCAAGTTCTTTTCATTAATTATGGTCAAGTTTAGACTAGGTTCATTCTTCTTACTTAATAGATACATTCTTATATTTTTGTGCTTGCTTGGTGCTGAAAAGTTTGAAATATTATTTCAAGCTTGTTTACATTTTAGTGATTATGGCCTTTACAAATTTCTCCTATATAAAGTTCATATGGGCTGGTATATCTCAGATCCTTATTGTTGAAGATTTCAAAGTGCATTGTACTCTTATGTCTTAAATTAGTTTGACAGACCAGCTACATATTCATTTTTCTATTCTTTACATGGTTGAATTTATTTTCACACCATCTTTAACTATTTCTTAGGTTCACATTGATTTGGTATGGCAAATTGGAACAAAAGCTTGGTCTAAATTCTGGTTGTTATGATTGTTGTAGGCAACTAAGTGTATTGGGTGTGTATGGACAGAACTTTTGGATGCATTGCCAAGCAAGATAATACGTGAAGATGAGGCAGAATCTGACAATAGTGGCGAATCAATTGATGATGAATATGAACTTGAGGTAACTCGGTTCATATATTATACCTAAAATTTTACGATGTTATTTTTATATATTTGATGTTATTCCAATGTGAATAGACATGCAATGCATTTCTCATATAATAATTAATAACTAAGGATGTAAAATCAACTTAGTTGCATTGTTTTATGTGAAAGAATGTGTTTCTTAGTTAAGCATTGGTACTTGAGTATTTCTTTTATTGATGATTGGAAGCACAAGCTTATATTTCTGCATGGTTGAAGGATGCTGTAGTTAACATAATAATATTTTATTGTAACTATAGTAACATTCCATTTGCATGGTAGTGAAACGGTGTAGGAAAAGTGTAAGTGGAATTCAAATATTGACATCCAATTAAAACACAAGGAAAAAACTTGGTGGTTAACTAAACAAAACACTAGCTCTTATAAAAAAGCTACATTATGTTCTGAGAGCTTGAGAGAGCTGATCTGACTATAGTGTTTGTATCCCTTGCCTAGTTTCCTAGTTTAAATTGCAATCTGGATCAATATGAGATTTTCATATGTTGCCTTTATTGTGAAAACCTTGCTCTTGGACAGTTTAGCCTTTTCAAAGATGACACCAAGATAGTCTGGTTCAATAGTTGATGCTGAAACAGTTAAACTTAGAGCTCTATACAATGACATTGCCGCAAAAATCCAAGGAAGTTTGTTTGAAATGTCCTTTGTAAGCTAAAAGTTCTAAGCCTCCCTTGGATGTTAACCTTACTCTTGATTTTGATTATGTGAATACAAGAAAAAGAGATGGCTGAATTGTCGAGAATAGGATTGGCTGGATTGGCTGTGCTCGGACCCATCGTGGACCCAAGCTCGAATCCAGACCTGGGCTCGAATCCAGACTTGGATGAATCTAGATCTGGACCCAAGGTCCAGGGTTTGAACCCGGTAACTTAGTAAACGAACAATCTTTGAGTTGGTAGCTTTGTCCTGTGTCAAAGTCACATTTTTCTATGAAGTTTTCCTCCAATGCAAGTTTGTTGTATAAGAGTAGAAACTGTAATATGTTTTTCATTAACCAATTATCTTAACGACATTACATTTTTTGTTTCCAAATACTGTTACCTTGTAGGAAAATATTTTTTTTCCTCTTTTATCTAGAGATTTTCAATCAAGCATTTATAAACTCTTTTTACCCTAGTTTCTACCTTTGTCCTCATGTTGATCAAATGGTATAGCTATTCTTAAATGATACACCTTTTCAGGGAAGTGATGCTTGAAAAGCAATGGATGGGACAACAGGTGGACAAATCTATATGTGTTTGGTTTTGGGAACAAGTTTTTCCCGTGAGAGATTCTTTCAAGGTATGTGTCTTCTATCATAATATTAATCATGAAAAGTTAAATGGTTCTCTCTGTTTTTTATCATATACATGAATATTAGAAAGCCCTCACACAGCAAGCAGCAGAAATTGATCTTTTGAACAATAATAGGGCTCCAGACGCAGGTCTGCTATTAGTTTTAAACAATCATTCTCTAATGATATCCTGCCACTCAGGTTCACTTCATTCTCATGTTGTAACTACTCCAAGAAAGTATATTGCACCTGCAAAGTCTTACACAATTCGAAATAATGCTTGCTGATTAAGCTTAATGTGATGGCTTCACCGAATTATCTAGGCACACTTCTGCGAATGATATTTCCATGATTTTTTTTGCCTTTGCTGCCCCAAATATTTGCCTTCTCACTTAGAAACCTTTGATTAGCAACATCAATGGTGTGCCCAGCTTCTGAGTTTCAACATTGATCTTCCATGCCAAAGGAAAAACTCGTGAACAGGATTCTCTCAGAAAGAAAAGATCAGGGCTGAATCAAGACACCCACTATTGAAAGGAGCTGCACCCAGCTCACAATAGTAATTCCACAAATTGAAATATATAGTGCTTGGCTACTTAAAGTAATTAACACTTCTAATATGAATGAAAACAGATTTCTCAGCCATGAACAACTCGAGAACCTGCATCTGATATCTTCACAAAATGTTGGAAGTCTCCAACAACTTATAATATATCACAGAAAGGTATTATTACTCTTTACCAGGGGATTACACATAAGAAAAATCTCATCTCAACATAAGTCATCTGAACTCTATAAATCATTCACGATGCCATTGCTTCTCCCACACGGTAATTGTGAATATGGGATGCATTTCAAGTACAAACAGGAAACCCGATATAAGTCTCAGTTGGAAATACATGCCGTTCCAACAACAGAGCCAATAATATATTGCAATCATCCGATAATATATTTTTTAATGTTCACACTTTGCAAATATAATTACTTTCCACAACAACCATTAAATCCAATGGCATTTACCATGGCAAATATAAAATATTTCCCTTCAGAAGGTATCGGAAATCACTTGCCCAACATGGGTGTATATTATTGCAATTATATTCTGAAGTAGACAGTGAAGCACGTTGGTGAATTTTGAATGAATCCACTCTGATGATAAAATGGGTCTCCATCCAATCCTCAGAGAAATCATGAAGGGTTTCTATCCTCAAGTTTCAGAATTGAAAGCAAGATGCTCTCAAACTTTCCAAGAGGAAAAAATTACCAAACTAAGCAATCAGAACGAGTCTCTCATTCTTCTTTTATAACAAACTAGAGAGACTCTTGGTCTTCCCTCTGGTGGTCTCTTCAATTTCCTTTCTTGTGTCATTTAATTTCTCCTCTTTTATTTGATTTAGATGTAGGGAAATAATAATAAAGTGACTTAATTAACTTTACATTTAACTCACCTGGAAGTCACTTACAATATTTCACTAAATTAATCAAATGATATTATCCTTATGATTTACTTTTGACAGATAATATTTAACTAAATGAACTATTGACTTTCATCACTTTATTAAATATTAATATTTCAAGGTAGCATTAGAAGGGAACATTACATTTTCTACCTAGCACAGCCAAGCTGGGGTTCGGAATGGCAGCCCCTAGCAGGTTCATGTGGGGTCTAGGTGCCTCCACAACCAAGCCAAATTAATGTCTTTAAGACCACAGTTCTTCCTAGCCCATTCCATTTTTCATAATTAATTATCTTTAACCAAGCTCCAAACTTTTAAAAAGATGTGGCCTTGAAGCTGTAATAACCCTTGTCTATTTTTTGAATTTTCCCAGTTTGCCTCAGAAATTTTATATCAAACACTATCTCTTTTTAAATGTAACATCTGTTCACTTAGATCACAATATCTCAAGTCTTAGAAGACAAATATTTACACTCTTCTAGTTGTTGCAGGATTTTATTTCTCCCATATTATTCGGATAGCTAACTAGCATGTGCTTCACATAATATGGTCTTCCTCGTGGTAGCTCGAGGACAACACAATTTCTTTTCTTTGGAATAAGATTGATCATGCATCATGAAGTCCAAATGGGAACTCATAATGCCTATATTTGATTCTCTACAAGGATTATTAGTGGCTCGAAGGGTTGGATTTTAGTGTAATACATCCTTGAGATGCTTCAAACCTGCCACCTCATTAGTCATAGCTATACATGAAATCCTTTGAGAACCAGAGCACTGGTAACCACATTTATCTTCCCTACCTTGTACTTGATTATAAATGTGAAAGTCCACAAATAACTAGACTATTTAATATGGGGAGCATGTAGTTGTTCTTGAGTTTGCAAGCATTGTAAAGCTTGATTATCCATATTTAATGTGAATATAAATGTATATTGATGCCTGAAAGCTAGATTTGTTGGCCTCGCCTGCAAATGATTGATATAGCTTATGTTCATTGGGTTCTTTGTTAGGAGGACATCACTTGGAAATGTTCAATATTTGGATCTATATTGTGTGGTCCTCTCATGGGATTTAAGTTGAAATGTGTTTTTAAGAACTTAACAAAAGCTTTAGCTTGATCACTTTATAATAGTCAATCATAGATGTTCTTAGTTATGGCCCTTATTATGTCCACAAATTTTTTATTGCTTGGACAAAGGATTTTTTGGTCTCTGATCTATAAGCATGAAATGCCAATTTTAACTTGAATTTTTACACCAGCCACTAGTATATAGGCCATTCCTATCTACAATGCCACCTCTTTTGGTTATGTGGTGTAGGTCGAAGTGGATAAATTTTAATTAACTTGTTCTTATTGCCAAGTTTGCACGAAGCTTTATATTTCATAGGATCTCAAAGACTTCAGTAATATGTAAATTGATGGTAGATACCATATTAGAGGGCTTTGGCTTGTTCTTATTGCCAAGTTTGCACGAAGCTTTATATTTCATAGGATCTCAAAGACTTCAGTAATATGTAAATTGATGGTAGATACCATATTAGAGGGCTTTGGATATCCATATTATGTGGCAATGAACTCAAAACTTAATTATATATTTGCTCAACATTAAGCAGTCTCCTTCCACAAGGTTTCACAACTCTCAATGCAATTTGTTGATCCTTATGTTGCTAAAGGGCTCAAGTCAAAGCCAAACATAATCGTTTGAAGATGGTGGTATAACCTCTAGTGAAGTTTTTGAAGCCATGCAAACTTGATGTTTTGTGCAACATCAAGGCAATTTAGGAGTCAAATTTTGACCATATAGAACTTCTTAGTGTTATGCGTGCTTTTGTGCAACAACATGAAAAAAATGTTTTCAAAATTTAGGGAACCCTCTTAGGCTTAGATGTTTCAACGTAAACTAGTATAAGTAATGCATGTCTTAAGTTTTCTAAATTGCCAATTCTTAGGTTCCAAGATCTCCATGTATTTCTGTTCATCTTATTTCACTCATTATTAAATAGAAAAAACATGAATTTTTTAGCATCTGTACATGAAAGATTTTGTCACTTGTTGAAAGTCCAATAGTTTGATGGTCCAATGTGCTAGAAAAAAAAAATATTGTGAATTTCAATTTTAGGATTCATTGGTTTGTAAATGATAAATTCATAGATTAGCAAAGATTTCTTTGGGGCAAGTGTAAATATAGCCTCAAAATGTTTTCACCAATTTTAGTCAACCAGCACGATTTTACATGCACCCAGTGATTGTAAGTGAAGTCTTTTGAACATTACAATATCAAAATTTTATTGCATATAGAAATAAAATATTGAGGCTATAATATATGTTTGACAAAATGCTTGTTAGTTGGACAGATAGTGGCCCTGGAACCCTTTGTGAAGGCTGTAAATAGAAGGAACCTCTGTGGATTGTTTTTGAAGTGTCAGGAATGATTAATCTTTTGTCTTATTTGAGAGTTTCCTCATAGAAGACAACTGATGGATGTGGGCATCGAATAAAGCTGGTGGGCAAGGGCGTATAGTTAAAAGAGTGTGAACATATCATTATAAACAATTTAGAATTTGAAGATGGCCGAGGGCTTGATGTTGATGGAATTCAAATAAAACCAAATTCATGGCATATATGGATAGATCGCTCCAGCCTTAGTGATTATGATGATGGACTTATTGATATCACATGCCAAAGTACTAATATAACTATCTAAAGGTAAAGTAACATTTTTTTAGTTTAGTCTGATTCAAGTAGTGCTTTAAAGAGCTATTAGCTGCCATAGGACCTTGAAAATAACTTATATATTAATAGTCTTAATTATGCAACAAGCATATATAACTACATTTCTACTATGCCTCTAGTTAATTCATAGATGCTTGTCTTAGACTGGACAAACCTATAACTGGATCTTTGTTTGAGAAAATATTTGCTCTTATCATGATCTAGCTTGCTTCCAAAATACCTTAGGATATAATTATCATTCAGTCTTCTTACAATCATAATTGATCCCTACTTTCAGTAGCCTATACGCTATATGCTGATATGATTAGTATAGAAAAAAATAAGGCCTTAGAAAAAAATATTTACGTACTTGGCTTAATTGTGGCTTGTGGCTGTACACTTATGATACTATTCAATTAAGTTTCACAACTTTCATGGAATCATGTCTATATAATTTTATGGTTCAAGGAATAGTGGCAGTGGATTTGTGGGGTTGTGATGTAGGCTGGTCCAATACTGAGATTCTTCTTTCAGATTTGAGTGTTGCATTATTTTATAGTCAACTCAAAGCTTAACATGCAATTTAATTGATCCCATTTGACATGAATTGTCATGGGAAGGATATATATTCCTTTATTGCACTCTTAATTTTGCAATTGTTGAGCACTAGGCTAAAAAGGAATATTTATACTCTATGGTCATTTTATTCAATGGCCTGCTCTCTATGTCACATGGGTATAGATATAAGAAGGGCATTGAACATAGAACAATCTTTTATAAAACCCCAGATACAATACAGCTGACATACAACATATGCCAAAAAACAGACGAGTGTAGACCATTTGATTAATTCAAATATAACCACTTCCTCCCCACCCCCCAACACACCAAATACACAAACAAGCATATTAGATATGGATTCGTATATGAATTAGTAGAGCTATCTACTTGCTAGACAATAAGCTCTCATCTGAGACATATCACAATATCCTGATTTAGGAACAAGCTGTCTGTGTGTCAAACAAATAAAACATTAAAAGAAAGCAACTTTGTTGCAAACAAAATACATATAAAGATAAAAAACCAAAAAAATAAACAATAAATTGTTATATAATATAAGTCTCACTGACAACAACCCTCACTAGCAATACAAGAGTCTTACTAACTACAATCAGGCCACCAACCCCTGCCCACTACTGAAAGAAGAATGACTAAAACATAGAGGGATACTCTATTTCATTTCAAAACAATAAATTTATTGTCTTATATTTGTAACAGTCTGCATAATCTTTTTATATGTATTCATTGTTACTTGACTCCTCTATAGTTTTCAATAACCGCTGGGATATTAAGAGCATATCTTTTTGGAATGTTGGTATCATGATGCAAACTTGCTATTATAGGTAATGTGCTTTGGTGGGGTGACTTGATGAGCGAACTCAAAGTCAACTTGGTGAGCATACTTGAACAGTTGACTTGGTGACATGACTTGGTGGGGTGACTTGGCGAGCCCACCTGGCGAGCGTACTTGAACAGTCAACTTGGTTAGCCGACCAAGTGAGCTAACATGGTGAGAGGGCTTAAAGAAGCAACTCAGTGGGGCAACTTGGCAAGCACACATAATGAGCCAACTTGTCGAGGCAAGGTGGTAAAACCATTGGGTGAGTCAACTTGGTGAGTTGACTTAAAGAGTCGATTCATTGAGGTGACTTGGTGAGCGTACTTGAATTGTTAGCTTGGCGAGCTGACTAGAGGAGTCAGCCTGGCGAGTTGACATGGCGAGTCAACTTAAAGTGGCAAGTTGGTGGGGCAAGTGGGGGTGACTTGGTGAGTTGACCTAGAGAGTTGGCCTAGGGGGCAGACTTGGTGAGAGAACTTAGAGAGTCAACTTGGTGAGTGTAATTCAATTGTCAGCTTGGCGATCTGACTAGGCGAGCCAGCCTGACAATCTAACATGGTGAGTGGGATTAAAGTGGCAACTTGGTGGGGCAAGTTGGCGAGCCGACTTAGCGAGGCCATTTAGAGATGCAACATGGCGAGCTAACTTGCTGAGCAAGCTCAATGAGCGGACCTAAAGACTGACCTTGATGAGGAACTTTTGTGGGGTGACTTGATGACTAAACTCAAAGAGTCAACTTGGCGAGCATACTTGAACAGTCGACTTGGTGGGGCAAGTTGGCGAGCTAACTTAGTGAGTCCACTTGGTGAGGCGAGATGGTGAGTCGACTTGGTGCGACGACTTGGCGAGCTGACTTGGTGGGAAAACTTAAAGACTAACCTTGATGAGGCACTTTGGTGGGGTGACTTGATGAGAAAACTTAAAGAGTCAACCTTGTGAGCATACTTGAACAATCAAATTGGTGACATGACTTGGTGGGCTGGCTTGGCGATCTGACCTCGCATGCATACTTGAATAGTAGACTTAGTGCACTGACTAAAAGATTCAACTCATTGAGGTGACTGTGTGGGAGTGACTTGGTGAGCTGACCTGGAGAGTTGTCTTAGGGGATGGGCTTGGTGAGCAAACTTAAAGAGTCAACTTGGTGAGTGCACTTGAATTGTAGGCTTGACGAGCGGACTTGGGGACTTGGTGGGACATGTGGGACTTGAATTAAAGAAACTAGAAAGACATTGTGTATAGATGAAGGCATGAAATGGATGGTTTTGAAGCACTCAGCACAAATACTCAACATTCAGTACATATCATCATTCCAGATCAAATGGGTGTATGGGATTATATGGGTTCATGATATGGGTGATGGACAACTGCCTCCTAGATTCATGTTCCATCCCATTGATGAAGAGCTCATAACACATTATCTCATTAGAAAGGTTTTAGATGGCAATTTCACAGGAAGGGCCATTGCTGAAGTGGACTTCAACAACTGTGAGCCTCAAAAATAATTTGACCAAGCATTGGTCGAAATTTCAACCAATGCCCTACAGTTTTCTACCAAGCATCAAAATTTTGACCAATGCCAGCAGTTTTCTACCAAGCATTGGTCAAAATTTTGAAAAATGCCTAACAGTTTTCTGCCAAGCATTGGTCAAAATTTCAAGCAATGCCTAGCAATTTTCTACCAAGCATTGGTCGAAATTTCAACCAATGCCAGCACTTTTCTACCAAGCATTGGCTGAAATTTTGACCAATGCCTTGCAGTTTTCTACTAAGCATTGGTTGAAATTTTTGAGTATTTTTAATCCTAAGCATTGGTAGATCTATAAATGGCTAGGATTTGCATTTATTTAATTACATTTTCCTTAACTTGATTTAAATAAACTAAGGTTTATTTAAATGCTAACCCATTCACTTTAATTAAGTACTTCGTTAATCCCTTTCCTAATCCCACTAGGAATTAAATATTACATTTAATCCTATTTGAGCACATGGCTCCTACATTTAACCCTCACCTAACCTCACTATCCTAACTAAGCCATCATGCTAAACCTACCCACTTCCTTAATCATGCTTTCTTTTCCTAATCACCTAGCTAATCTCCTTTTCATCCTTAGAGTGTGCTCACAAATGTGTGTGGAATCCTCACACATGTGTGAGAGATGTTCACACCTTCCTCATCCCTCATGTCTTGCATGTCTCTTGCACACTTGTCCTCTTGCATGAGAGTCAAGTTGTCTCACACATGTGTGAGAAGCCATGCCTTCTCACACCCCTTGCAAACTTGTCCTCTTGAATGAGAATCAAGTTGTCTCACACGTGTGAGAAGCCATGCCTCTCACACCTCATTGATCATGTCACCATCAAAGGTTGCTCACACATGTGTGAGCATTTTCCCCCTTTGAATGGTCAAAAACCCTAATCCATGTGGAGTCTACTTGGCCTCCACCTCATTGACACCTCATCGATCCTAAGAGATCTTAGCCCTCCGTCTTGCATTCAATCTCAACCATCTGTTGCATCCTTTTTCCTATAAAAGGAGAGCCCTCTCCTCATTTTCACAAGCACTGTCTACCTCATTGTTATGCTGCTAGATTTGTGAGCAACCACATCCCATGAGTGATGAAATCATCTCCACTTGATGGTTTCATGAGGTTTTCATAGTGGTATTTTGATAGTTTATACTCTTTTTTGTTTCATGTTATGTTTATGTCCATGTCTTCTTTCATATTTTGAGGTTTTGCATGATAATGTGGGAAGATGAATTAGTTTTTTAGTGTTATTTTCTTTATTACATTTTTATTCAACACAATTATTTAGCAGACTTAATGTTGAAATAGCTAAATAAGAACATGGAAAGCATTAGAACCTCAAAGAATAATCCATGAAAAATAAATTTCTTTGTTGACTTATTTGTTCTTTTATGTTCAAATTTTTTTCCCTTCAAAAGGCACAATGGTACAGAAAAAGGACACCAATTTTATACTAGATTAATGAGTTTATTGCAAAGATGGGTGAGAATTTTGATAGTATCATGGATAATTATTTTGAAGCATTCAAGGAAAAGATGAATAATAGGTCCTAGATTCCACCAAAATTGGTTGAAGATTATAAGGATGATGTTTGTTTTATGGTTGACTGTGATAGAGTATATGTCCAAGCAGTTAGGCCTAGAATAGTATGGGTGAAATATCTTCCTTGATGAGACAAAGGAGATAATTGAAGCCCTAGTAATTAAGCTTGTAGATCCAAAGGCACCTATCTTTGGAACTCTTGATCAAGCCAAAGCCAGAATGGAACTTGAAATTAAGCTTCCACAGGAAATAAATAAAGGTAAGAGGAGGATATCCAAACTAAAAAAAAAAAATGACCCTCTTATTCTTATTGAGGGAAAAGGTGAAGATGAAGAAGAATCTAAGAATGAAGAAGAAGAATTAGAAAGGGAGGAAGAACCTATAAGAAAGAAAGGCAAGGTGATTATCTCCAAGCCACCCAAGTCCTCCACAGTTGTGTTTACAAGAAGATCTAAGAAGAAAGTAGGAAAAGATGAAAGTGATGTCATCTTTAACCAAACTCCTGCAAAATTCCAAGAAATATTGAAACAATTAAGAGAAGGTACTGGAATAAACAACTTCAAGGCACTCAAATATGAAACTAGGACTCTAGCAGAACAGAAAGAGTTTGAAGATTTGATCATGGATAAGTTAGGTAGATCAAAATTCTCTCCTGGTCTGTTTTCTTCACAAGTCCCTATAGTTTTGTTAGATAAGGTCAAGGTTAGATGGGATAACACCATTCAAACTATTAAGGATATTTTTGCTCAAACTCTAAAGTAGTTGGTGCCCAACTTGATAGATGTAGAGATGAAGAAAGCATTAAAAGACAATGAGAGCAAAATGATGTTGAAGTTCAACACTTGTCTTGTTTTAATAAAAGATATTGAGTATGTTGTGAAGAATGCTACAGACTTATGGAAAAATGTGTTTCATCTTCACAAGCCAAGTGAGAATCCAGTAGAAATCAATGATGATGATAGTGATAAGGATGAAGATAATGAAGAAGACAATACCCCTTGTGTCACCATTGATGCTAAAGATTATCAAGAGTTGATGAAGGATGGTGAAGAAGATAAAGAGGATGAAGCTGAGAAGGAAGATAGGCAATAAGAAGAAGAAGAAAATGATCCAATTAGGATAGCTATAGAAGTCATTGCCTCCCTTCCTTACTCTCCACCAAAATCTCCAGTATCATCAAGCATGGAGATAGCTTCAACTAGTGTGATTGTGTCCACAAAAGATACATCATCTATCCAATCACTCTCTACTCCCTCTTAGCTCTAGGTATCTCTAATGGAAGTGTCTACCACTTCATCTACTGAGCTATAGCCCTCCTCTTCTTTAGCTCCTGAGTTAGATCCATCAGTAGTAAGTGCAACTTCTAGTTCTATAGTTTTGGACTCTTAAATTTTGTGTACTTCAATTTTTCTTACTCTAGTAAGTGCTCCTATTCTAAATACTTCAATTAGCATTCCACCTATTAATACATCAATTTTGGGATGTACATCAATTTTGGATTCATTTAGTGCTCCAGTTAGCATTCCATCAGTAGGCACTATACAAGTTTTTACTGCAAGCCCTACTATTTCTACCATTATTTCTATTTCAAAATCTAAAGCATTAAGTTCAAAAGTTGAACCAAAGACACCATTAAAACTTATAATTAGTGGAAAAGAAATTGAGGAAGATATTGATTTGGACAAGAAAATTGAGATCCCTGTGTTAGAATTTGGTAATGCTATTGTAGAACAAATGAGACTAGTCAGCCAACTACTTGAACAAAAAGCTAAATAGAAGTAGCCAAGTGAAGAGAGAGATAGGGAATTATGAATCATTGAGAGTGCTAAGAACATTTTAACAAAGGCTATAGGTGTGGATGTTGATTCCTCTCAACATATTTTGTTACAGTTAGAAGAGGTAGTAAATAAATTCAATGAGGATTCTACTAGCCAGGATAAGCTTATAAAGAAGGTAAAGAAGAAGTTTGGCAATAAAGTTCTTGAGCACAGTGCTCAGAAAATAACTATTAATTAGGTAAAACTTTCTACAATTTTGGCAAACCTTGAAAATTCTTACAGAAATGTAACATCTCTTTTTGCTAAGTTATGTGATGTTACCGAGTATAAAAAGGAAATAAAAGGAAAATTGAATAAGATTGATGAGGATATGAAGGGTAGTGCTCAAAAATTGTAGCTTGACCCTAGTTCAAGCTTTGCACACCATACGAGAGTTAGATTCCTATAAGATATGTAGGTTGAGTTATTAAGAGAGGAATCAAAGATCTGACCTACACTTATAGACATCTAGAACATGATCTTTCCTATCATGGATACAATGTAGAAGCATATTGCTTATTCAAAAACATTGATCCATGATAATAATTTTTCAATTGCAAATCATATGATTTAACTCTCTATAGAAGTCTAGGTTGCACTTCAAACCTGCAAAATTTTGCAAGAAAACTAGGACAGGACCATAACTCTTATTCTTAAGGTACATTCTATATTTCTCTCACATTTTGGTGTCTCCATATAAGTAAATTTTAAATCTTTGGCATTATTGTCAAAAAGGGGGGAGAGATATGTGCATAATATAAAGGGGGAGAGACATGTATATAAGAAGGAGAGATATTTGTATATACACTCAGTATGATATTATGCCTAATATGATATGAACATTGTATTGGGGAGATATGTGCAAAAGTATATACAACAGAGTTACAAAGAATTTTTTTGAAAAAATCAAAAATCAAAATCAGCATGTCATTGTACATGAGTCTTGGCGAATAAGTGTTTTTGTCACTAATGCCAAAGGGGGAGATTGTTGGCATTAATTCATTTTTTTTTATTAGTGACAACACTTATTCAGATTTTGTATGGTTATCGAGCTCTCCAGTTTTTTTCGAGCATTATAGTAGTTACCAAGTTTCATAGTTCGTACCAAGCATTCTAGTGGTTACAAGTGAATTTAGGCAGTATGAAGTCTAGCAATTCAAACTGAGCAGTCAATGGTTACTGAGCTTTGTAGTGTCTACCAAGTTAGTAGTTCTTGTGATGTGAAGCAAGTGTTAACCGAGTGATGAGAAGTTAGTGTTTACCGAGTGTAGGCATGGTAAACATGGAATTTAGTTTCTACCAAGTGACACTATATCTACCAAGTCTCTAGCGTATACTGAGTTTGAAGCTACGTTGAGTGATTAGTATGGACTGATCCTATACTTCTACTGAGTACATGACGATGCTGAGTAATGCAGTGGATGTTGAGTATCAAAAATTCACCAAGTCAGCTTTTAGAGCCTAAGTGTCTACATTTGGGCTAACTCAATAATATTTTTGTTATCTTGTGTTTTAGTTGACCTTGTAGTTATAAGAATTGGGTTGGTAAGCAATTAGACCAAAGTAAGCAATTATCCCACCAACAAGTAGTAGGTTTGACATCAGTGAAAAAATAATGATTATTCCACATTTTTATACTTGCAAAAATATTTTTTTCTCAACAATATTCCTCTTTGGTATTGATGGAAAACCAATACATACAACAATACTAAAAAGACAATGACACCTTGTATTGAAATCTCTGTTTCTATTAGTGTCTCGCCTTCTTTTGTATAGGCTATAATCCTCTATTCTGATCAATTCTATAAGTCTCCTCTTGTGCCTCAATCTCAAACTTCTCCATATCTTAGTAAAACTTCTCCCTCATTCTTCTAGTGAATTTGCATGCAGTAGACTCTCCTTCTTTGCTTTATCTTTCTCATGACTCCCTCTTTGATAACAATCTTTAATTTATATCTTCTCCCTCTTTGACAACAATGCCAAAGACTTGCCATCTCTTCATGTAGATTTTAGCAATTCACGTTCTCCCTCTATCACCTTGCATGTGATTGTAATTCATTTTGTTTTATCTCATTCTTTACTTTAGGCAGATCCTAAAGTAAGATCCTCTACATCAAGTTGTAAAATATAACATTCAACTTAGTTGATGCAAGGCACTACTTACACTTCTTAAGCATCTTGGGATAGGGGAATCACCCCTATTTTATCTCTTAGATACTCATGAGAATCCTTAGGTAAAGCCTTTGTGAATATATCAGCTATCTATTCCTTTCTATTCACATATTCCATTTTCACTTCTTTGTCTTGAACCAACTCTCTCAAGTAATGATACTTGATTGGGATGTGGTTTTTCTTTGTATGCATCACATGATTCTTTCATATGTTTATAGCACTAGTACTATCACAATAAATCACTATTAGTTCAATGATTTCCTCCTTCATTCCTTTTAGTAACTATTTAATCCATACAACATTGGTATGATTCACTACAACAACCACATATTCAGCTTCAACAATAGATTGTAAAATGCAATTTTGTTTCTTACTAGTCTAGCTAACTAGTCTTTCTCCCAAGAAAAATACTCCACCACTGGTGTTTTTCCAGTCATCCATGTTTCCAACCTAATCAACATTAGTGTAGGCTCTCAATTCAAATTTTTCAATCTTATTTTAGTATAAACCATAGTCTTTTGTCCCTTTCAAATATCCCATTATCCTTTTGACAACCATTAAGTGAATCTCTTTAGGATTTGCAAAAAGCCTTGCAATAATCCCAACAAATAGAGTGATATTAGGCTTTCTATGAACTACATATTGCAATTTGCTAATCATAGACTTGTACAATGTTTGATTTACCTCTAGAGAATCATTAGTCTTGGATAGTTTATGTCCTATCACCATAGGAGTGCCAACTAGTTTTGAATCTTCCATTTGAAAATTTTTCAAGATTTACTTCACATACATGGACTCAGTAATGTAATTACCATGTTTCATCTAATATACTTGTAAAACAACAATGAACTTTATCTCTCAAAAAATAGACATCTCAAATCCTCTCATCATTTCATTTGCAAATGTCTTGCATAAAGCATTTTTTCCACCAAATATGAAACCATTAACAAATATTTCTGCTAGAAAAATTCCTTTGCCTCCTTCTATCTTCAAGTATAAGTTGTTGTTATAATCTGTCTTCTCAAAACCAATCTTCACAAGATAATTGTTGTCCTTTCATACCATGCTCTAGGAGATTGCTTTAAATAACATAAAGCCTTGTGTAATCTACATACCATGTTCTTCTTTTTTGGATCAAAAAATCCTTCAAGATGTTCAATGTAAACCTCTTCTTCTAGAATACCATTTAAAAGTGTAGACTTTACATCCATTTGATAAAATTTGAATCATTTGTAAGAAAAGTAAGCAAGCAGAGTTCTTACTCCTTCCAATCTTGCAATTGGGGTAAATGCCTCTCCATAGTCAATACCTTCTTCTTGTGTATATCCTTTGCAAACTAGTATTGCCTTATCCCTTGTTACCTCAACATTCTCATCCAACTTGTTTCTATGCACCCACTTGGTTCCAATAACATTCTTGTCCTATGGTCTGAATATAAGTGTCCATGTCTTGTTCTTCTCAATTTGATCCATTTCTTCATTTTCTTGGCTTGAATCCAGACTTCACTTTCTAATGCATCCTTCACTATACTGGGTTCATTAAAAATTATCAAACATGACTCATCTCTCAATCTATTGCTTGTCATTGGTCCATCTTCTTTTCCTCCAATGACTTTTTCTATAGGGTGATGTCTTCTTACATATTTTGATAACCTTGGTTCTATTCTTCTTTCTTCAACAATGGGTCTTTCATGAAGTTCAATTTTAGGTTCACTGTGTACTTCTTTGTCATGTAATTAAACAAGCATCTCTTGTACATTAATCTCAGAATCAAAATGTACCACAACTTCTAACTGTGACTCAGCTCCTATATTCAATTCAACATCTATTGTACATGACTTAGTAGACACAGATTCTTTCTGATTAGCAACTTGATTCTCAGTTTCATCAGTCATTCCTTCATAGTAATACATAAAGGTTTTGTAGTTCTTAGGTTCCTCCTTTGGTTCATCTCCATGTACCTCTTTATATTCATCAATCTTTACATTTGCACTTTCCATAATTTTTTTAGTGTTAGTATTTAAGCACTTATAAGCTTTACTTCTTGGGGAATATCCTAGGAATATACCTTCATCACTTTTAGCATCAAATTTACATTTTTTTTTATCCTTCAAAATGTAGCACTTGCTTCCAAATACCTTAAAATATTTAATATTGGGTGAGTATCAATACCATAGCTTAAAAGGTGCAAGATTTGTACCTTTCTTGACTTGTACTCTATTCAAGGTATAGACAATTGTACTAAAAAATTCTCTCCAGTATTTCAAAGCAACATTCTTCTCCATCATCAGTGTTCTAGCACAATCCACAACTGATCTATTTCTTCATTTAAAAATCCTATTTTGTGGAGGGGTTCTAGGTGTAGATGTTTTTCTTTTGGTTCCTCTGCCATTGCAAAGGTTATTGAATTTATTTGATGTAAACTTTCTACCTCTATTAGATCTTAGACATCTCAAGCTTTTACCAATTTCATTTTTAACTCTTGTTAGGACCACTTAAACATTTAAAAAGTGTTAGATTTCTCTCTTAAAAACATAATTTTTGTCATCCTAGAATAATCATCAACAAATAGTATGAAATACTTGTCACCTTTTTAGTTTTTCACATAAATTCCTCCACATAGATCAATATGAACTAACTCAACAATTTTGTTTGAAGTATGAGTCTTTGTCTTAAAACTAGACTTAGTCATCTTACCTAGTTGACATTGTTTGCAAATTACATTATCAGATTTCTTCAGTTTTGGCAAACCTTTGACTCTCTTCATCTTACTAATACTAACCAAATTGTCAAAATTTACATGACATAACCTTTTGTACCATAGGAACACTTCATCAAATTATTGAAATTCTTTAGAATAATTGAGAGTGGGGTGAATTAGTTATCCAAGGTCTAGATGTATAAATAAGACTTTTCACAACTTAGGGAACCCATGTCCATAAAACATTATTATGCATGCATCCATTAGATCATACAACTCTTAAACTCTCTACTTTATTGTCTTAGGTCAAAATAATTTTGTAGAAATGTAAACATGAAACATAATAGATTCAATAATACAGTTGACACATGGATTTTATGTGGAAACCCAATTTTGGAAAAAATCACCAGTAACATGCTACTAATTCTCCCTTTTCTAAAGTGATGCCCTATGGAAGGCCAACCCTGTTAAAGATTACAATACACACTATTAAATGTGACCTAGTTAGAGGATTTAAATCACCCTATTAGGAGTGAGCATTGTTAGAGGACTTTAGACCATTCACTTGGAATGTCATCTAGTTAAAGAATTTACAAATGACTGTTAGGTCAACCTTAATGCAAAGGATTTAGCCTAGATTGATACAATGATTAGAGAGTAATAGTAAGGATTGATTGGATGAAAAATTACAACTTACTTGTAGATTACAAATCTATGTTTCAGTCCTCCATTTAGCTTGGCTTTCATACACTTCAACTCTGATAGCTTGTTCAAACTTCAAGAATTAATACTCTTAAGCCTTCTTTCTTTATATACCCTAATCTCCTTGTCTTCCTTAGGTTCTTGCACATGATAACCTTTTGTTCTGACCAACTCTCTCTATAAATAGAGATTTAAGATCTTTTTCTACTTTACCACAATCATCCATTTTAGGGTTATGTAGGATTAGGCAGGATACAATGAATCTACCCACTTTTTCATTTGGTTCCTTGAGAAACTTCTTCTACAATCTTCATTGAATTCACCTAAAGATAGTTTACCTTGAATTCTGTGTTGCTAACTCATCATAGTTATCTTCCACATGCTTTACACAATTCAAGAAAATAAAATAGTCAGCTTAGATTTGTCAAATCTATGATTTAACATGAATACTAGTACTTGAAATTAATATGGTGTTACTCAGCTAACACTAAAGTTTACTAGTGCTTAACATCGACTAAACTTTACTTGTTCCTTTAGACTTAATCAGTGTATCTAACCTTTGTAGCCTTAAGTAGATAATTAATACACTATCCCATCACAATCTTAATTGTTCTTTGTACTCCTTTTTCATACCATAACTCAACCTTTCCTTTGGTGCTCTTATCAAAATATTTGATCAAATCCTCTTCATCAATCAAACAAATGATAGTACACAAATCAACTAAGCAGTTGTCTTACTAGCAAGTAGTAGGTTTGACATTAGTGACAAAACCATGATTGAAACACATTCTCATACTTGTATCAATGTTTTCTCAACAAATTGTACAACTCAACAAGTACTTTCACTCATGTTAAGATAAAATAGATTACTTCTAGTCTAATCACCATTTCCAATGAGTTCACCATCAAAGTCAATGATCTTGGTCTTCTTATGTTCAAACTCAACTTTACATCCTAAACTGCTCAATTGTGACACAATCAAAAAATTATAGTTAAGTCCTTCCACATTATAAGGATTTTCCCATGTGATCTTATCTATCAATTTTTTTGATCCTTTACCTTTTATCAGACATGGTGCATCATTTCCAAATCTTACACTATTTTCATTATAATGCTCAAGGTTTTGGAACTTACTTTTTTCTCCAGTCATGTGATGTGAACATCCACTATTAATGACTCATCTATCTCCTTTACTCACATAGGATACCAATTTAGTTGCCTCATCTTCACCACAACCATCTTTCATAGCAACATACACAACTTCATCATCATGATCATCTGATTCTTCATTAGACTCTTCTTCAACAATGTAGTAGGATTTATTTCCTTTGTCTTTATAATCCTTATTGCTCTCATCTCTTCTACTTCTATACTTGTCTTCATTTCTATTGTTTTTCTTCTTTGGACATCTAGCAACAATATTACCATCTTCATTATAGTTAAGGCATATGATAGGTAACTTGCCTTTGTATTTCCCTCTGCCTCTATGAAATCTCCTAGCCAACAATGCTTCAAGTTCTTCTAGCTCTTCATCATCTATATCACTGCCACAAGAAACATGTTTGACCTTTTCCTTTTTCTTATCCTTAGGTCCATCAAGTGTTAGCTTAGCTTTGAAAGAAAATTCAATATTTTCAGATTTGAAATTATCAAAATTTGAAACTTTAAAAGCTGTAAGTCTACCAACCAGTCCTTCAAGGGTCAAATCACTACAAGGAATGCATCGCAGTTCTTGTATAGCAAAAAATCTAACAACATAGCTAGGTAGCAGTGTTATTTATATTTTGTTGATCATAGTCTCAACTTCAATTATTCCATTTTATCCTCTTATAGAATTGATAACATCCTTGATTCTTGTACAATATTGAACAATAGTTTCACCTTCTTGCATTTTCATATTATCAAACTTTCCTCTAAGACTTTCTGATTTGGCTCTTAGCACATTCTTATCTCTTCCATAGATATTCTTTATAGCATCCCACATACTTTTAGCAATTTTACATCCTTTGATGTCTTCAAACTCTGAGTAGCTTAGGGCAGATGCAATCTTCATCATTGCCTAAATGTGTACTTGCTTATCTTTTAGTTTTTGAGCAGTGAGGGGTCCAACAATATCAACATACTATTTAGTGATGGTTGACTGAGAAAAATACCCAAGTCCTCCTAGATGCAACCTAATCAAACTTTTCCATGCAGGAAAGTTTTCTTCATTCAACTTGGGCACCCCCTTTCTATACATCTTGATCTTTAGCTTCAACTACCTTCAATTTTGTTCCTCTTAAGCAACTAAGGCTCTGGCACCTATTGTTGGAGTGTTTAGAATAACTAAGAGGAGGGGGGGGTAGGGGTGTGAATCTATTATCCAAGGTCCAAATGTACAAATAAAACTTTTTAGTACTTAATAGATTCATATCCATATATCCATATCATGCATGCATCCATTAGATCATCCAATACCTTAAACTTTGTATGTTACTATCCTAGGTCAAAACAACTTTGTAGAAATATAAGCATGAAACATCACAAATTCAATTACACATTTGACACAAGGATTTAATGTGGAAAACTAATTTGGAAAAAACCACCAGTAACATGCTACCAATTTTCACTCTTTTGAAGTGAGCCCTATTAGGAGCCAACCCTATTAAAGGTTACAATGCACACTGTTAAATGTGACCTAGTTAAATTATTTCAATCACCCTATTAGGAGTGAGTATTTTTAGAGGACTTTAAAACTTTCCATTATAATGTCACCCTATTAAACAATTTAGTCATGACTATTAGGTCAACCTTAATCCAAGGATTTATCCAAATTGATACAATTATTATAGAGTAGTAGTAGGAGTTGATCTGATAACAAAAAAACTTAATTATAGATAATAGATCTCTATTAAACTTTGCATTCTACTTGGCATTCAATATCCTATGTCTCTGATAGCTTGTTCACCCCTTCAAGCCTTCTCCTCTTTAAGCCTTCATGCTTGGTATGACATTTGCATATCCATCTCTTAACCCCTCATATGAAGAAATACCAGTAGACCTCTTCTATGTCCTTCTTCACTCCTCAAACTATTCTCTAGACTTTAGCAACCATCAACAACCATTGCTTCTAGCTTAGTATACTCTTAAATAGAGAATTTAGATCTTTTGCCACTTAACCACAATTGTCCATATTAGGTTTAGGTAAGTTTTGTGGTTTCACAATGCATGCTCCATTTCTCCTAGAAATGGGGACCCCCTAGTAAATTTTTTAGTCTCTTAGACCCCTAGTCTAGGGCTTGGGTCATTTGATAACTCTTCTTGAGTCTAGATCAAGTCCTAGTGTCTAACTAGACAAGTACAGGGCGTCAGAACTAGGAAAAATTGAAAGATTTAAAGTGTTTTAGTGTATAAATGTGCACTTGCACACTAGCACACATGCACACCTATCCAAGGTGTGTAGTTGTGTTAAATCCACTAGTGTGCACTTATCTCCCTTTGGAGATGCACACATATGCACATGTGTAGGTGTGCACCTCCAAAGGGTGCACATGGGTTCAAAACCTAAGGCATCAACACTTAAGGAAAGGTGTGCATGTGCGCACCTCCCTAAGATGTGCACATGTGCACCTTTTATAAGAAACCTTAAGGCACAGATAAGGGTATGCACATGCACACCCCATCAAGGTGCACATGTGTGCACCCTTTTCACAAAAAAAATATGGGACAATTTTTTTCTCTTTGCACCTAGAATGTGCAGCTGTGCATGTGCACACCTCATCAAGGTGCACGCATGTGAAAGTGTGCGTCTGTAGTAAAATGGTCATAAGATAACCATTAAGTGCACCTTGCACACCTGTAAGGGTGTGCTAGGTGGGCTATTTTGCATTCTAGGATTTTGGGGGAGAAATTGACTGTTCTGATTGTTTTCGACTAGGGTTTTTGTAAGTTTGGGTTTTTTTTGGGTTTTCCAACATAAAATAATTAATGTTTTCTTCTTTGTGCATATAAAAATGCATCCTTAACTTGTTGGGTCATAAATTTTGACCTAGAGCTCAAAATTCAAAACCATTTACACCATTGCAAAAAACCTAATTTCAACTTTAAAAATTGATGAAAATTTCAACTTGAAATTTTGAGCAAAAGACCTTCGAAAAAGCCAGTTAAAAATGCTTAGAAAAGCTTGTTTAAAAAAAATCTGATTTTTTTTTTTAAAACTTGATCATTTTGGATAATCTTGATCACTTGGTCTCAGACCGAGAAGGATCAAGTAGTCAAAGAAAAGAAGAAATCAAGGAATAGACTTCATAGTGCACGAAGGTGTGCATAATATGAAGATATGCATAACACAAAGGTGTGGCACATAACATGCAAGTGTACAGTATCATAACATCTCTATTATCAATAGCAATAGAGATCTCACCTAAGCTAGTAACCTTCACCTTCAAAGGAGTCATGCATAAGTTTTGATTCATGAATTTGCACTCAAGATCAAAGATATAGAGGTTGGACACATAGGTGTCTTGGGATTTCAGATAGAAGAAGGAGAAGCAGTTCAAATCTATGAAAATGTTTGGCTATAAATAGGGTATAAATCATCAAAAAGGTTTAAAATAAGTACACTAGAGTGCTCCTAGACCCTATCTGAGAAAAACCCAAAAATTATTTTCAAAAGTAAGATCTTTGATTTTTTGGTGAATTGACCACCTTGAAAATATTTCATTAAGGTGCACAAGGTGTTCTAGAAATTTTGAAAAATTCAGAGGTGCACCTATAGTTGCCTGCCATTTCCAAATGTAGAGCTTTCCATGCACTAAAAATGCATTTTGACAGTAATTTAACTCCTAGAAACTCCTAGAGAAGGTCAAGCTTCCATTTTTAGAGCTTCTAGTGACTCCCAAATCCTCACATAGCTTCCTACTTCTTATCTACTTCTGATTTCATTATTTTAAAGTTATGTAAAGGCTCATGCACCCATTAATTGATATAAACAAGGGTGGAGTCCTCCTTAGCACCATTTAGAGAGTCAGTTTATATATAATTAGATTTGTTTTATTCATTTTTAAGCATATATTTGAATGAAGGAATCTCTCACTCTCAACACAAATTGAGGAGATGATTGCCTATAAATTGAGGAATTAAATATGTATTCCATGCTAATATTTTAATGCACTTATATATGGTTTTAGTGCTCTCATTTTGAGTGTAGTTATTCTTATTGGAGTGTGTTATTTCTATGGATTCTTGTTCATGATAATAATGGAGCTAATAGTTTTGTTGTGTTGATTTGATTGTGTGCAATATTTGAGTTCTAGTGTTTTTCATGTGTTGACGAATTCCACTGATGTGCTAAGTTGGAGAAGAGATCATCCTTTTGTTCCTACATAGCTTCTCATCTCACATGAGTGCATTTTCTTTGGCCTTACAATTTGATAGGAAGTGAAACATCTTTTTGTTTTACTATATTTCCATCGACGATTGCATTAGTGGATTTGAGGAAGCACTGCTGCTACTTTCATTGGTTTCCTACCCGATCTTTTCAATGATTTAACTTGCAAACATGTTGTTACCATGGTTTATGTCCATTAGGAATTTATCTTTCATGCTATTTACTTTCATCTCTCATTACCTTATCTTTGTTATTTGCTTTGCTAACCCTTGGTTAAATTAGGAATTCATATATCTACATTGTTAGATTGCATTCATAAAAAAATAAAAAAATACCAAAAAACATATCTTTTCTTTGTGTGGTTAATTTTGAAATAGCAAGTAGATTGATCATCTTATCCTAAATTGGTTTGAACCAACAAAGGCCTCTTTGTGAAAAAAACATTTATCTTCAACTGAGCAGATTCTAGTAGGTCGCAAGATCGCCTGGAACCTTGGAGTTGATCCCAGATTAGCTTTTCAAGGGAGGGGTTCAAAAGGATTCTTGTCATTAAGAAACATGCAAAACAACAGCTCAATAGTAAGATTCATTAAATCTAACTATCTTTCTATTTTGTTCTTCCTCTAGAAACTTCTCTTACAACCCTTCTTAAATTTGTCTCAAAATGGTTTATCTTGAATTCTGTGCCTCTAGCTCATCAAGATTATCTTCCACACACTTTACACAATACAACAAATCAAGTTTGTCAGCTCAGATTCTTCAAATCTTCGATCAAACTTTGTATGCTGTCACTTGACAACAACTAACTTCTGATGCTTGGCCAACCCTAGGTTACTCAATATCAACTAAACTTTAGATTTGTCTCAAAATGGTTTTTCTTGAATTCTATGCCTCTAGCTCATCAAGATTATCTTCCACACACTTTACACAATTCAACAAATCAAGTTTGTCGGCTCAGATTCTTCAAATCTTTGATCAAACTCTATATGTTGTCACTCAGCAACAACTAACTTCTGATGCTTGGCCAACCATAGGTTACTTGATATCAACTAAACTTTAGATTTTTCTCAAAATGGTTTATCTTGAATTCTATGCCTCTAGCTCATCAAGATTATCTTCCACACACTTTACATAATTCAACAAATCAAGTTTGTCGGTTCAAATTCTTCAAATCTTTGATCAAACTCTGTATGCTATCACTCAACAATAACTAACTTCTGATGCTTGGCTAACCCTGGGTTACTTGATATCAACTAAACTTTATTCAACACATATTGTCTTTTTACTAGTGCTTGACACATAGTAAATTTTCTTGGCATACACTATTTCTTCACTTTGTTTGACACCTACTAATTTTCTTCTTGGCTTGAACTAACATCGTTCAGATCCCACTGATTACTCAGTCAAGCTTAGACACATTTTTCTTTTCTTCTTATTCTTGAATTTTCTAGTGTATCCACCCATTATAGCCTTAAGTAGATAAACAATACACTATATCATCAATTTCTTATCTTGTCTTAGTGCTCCTTTTATAAACCATATAACTCAACCTTTCTCTAGGTACTCTTATTATCTTTCTTCTTCAAATCCTCTTCATCAATCAATCAAATGATAGCATTCAAAGAAAGGTAAGCAATTGTCTCACTAGAAAGTAGAAAGTTTGACATCAATGACAAAATAATGATTATCCCACATTCTTATACTTGAAACAAACTTCTTTTCTCAACATTGTTACACAAAGAAGTCGACCAAGATAACTAGGGAGGGGGGGTTGGGGGGTTGTATCAGTTATGAATTTAAAACAACTCTCAATATCTTTATTAATTCATAAACATGTAAATAATAGTTACAAAAACCATAGAAATATAACCATACACAATAAGCCTTGATATTTTAACTAGGGAAACCATTGATCACAGGGACAACCCCAATAGGAATTATGCCCAAAAGATGATGTACTTTAATATAAAAGTTCTCTTAAAAGGATGAACACTATTAGGAGGCATTGAAATACTATTAGTATATATGATTCCATGTAAGGATCCTTTTAATCCCTGTTAGAAGATTTCAACCCTTTTAGGAGCCATGCAAATCCTCTTAGGAGCTAAAAGGAGGAAAAATGAACCCACTATTCAAATAGCCTCAAATTGTCTTCACTAAACAATATTCAGGATATCATAAAAAAAAATTGAACTGATTGAACATCAATTTCTTTTCCAATACAATTCCTTTGAAGCTCATGTTGGAATTCTTTAGAATAATAGAGAGGGGGGGTGAGTGAATAAGTTATCCAAGGTCCAAATGTATAATTAAAACTTTTCACAGCTTAGTCAACCCATAAAACATTTATTTTCATGCATGCATCCATAAGATTATGCAATTACTTAAAACTTGTAGGTTACTATCAAATTAATTTATAGAAATGTAAACATGAAACATAACAGATTCAATCAACACATTTGACACAATGATTTATGTAGAAACCCAATATGGGAAAAACCACCAGTAACATGGTACTCTTTTTCACTCTTCTAAAGTGATGCCCTGTGAAAGGCCAACCCTGTTAAAGGTTACAATGAACACTATTAAATGTGACCTTGTTAAAGGATTTCAATCACCATGTTAGGAGTGAGCCTTGATAGAGAAATTTAGACCATTTACTTGGAATGTCACCCAGTTAAAGGATTTACAAATGATTATTAGGCCAACCTTAATACAAAGGATTTACCCTAGATTGATGTAATTATTAGAGAGTAATAGTAAGGCTAAATCTGATAACAACTTACAACTACACTTGTAGATTACAAATCTCTATTTCAATCCTCCATTCTTCTTGGCTTTCACACACTTTAGCTCTAATAGCTTGTTCACCCTTCAAGCATCCATATCCTTAAGAATTCTTTCTTAACTTGCCAATGCAGACTCTACACTTAGGTCACTTAATGCAGCAATGCCCTAGACTCTTTGTCTTCCTTAGGTTCTCACACATGACAACCCTTGCTTCTGACCAACCATCCCTATAAATAGAGAATTAAGATATTTTTCTGTTCATTCTCCATGATCCAGTTTAGGGTTAGGACAGATTAGGTAGGATTCAATGAATCTACCAATCATTCCATTTCATTTCTAGAAACTTCTGCTTCAATCCTCTTTGAAATTGCCTCAAAATGGTTTACCATGAATTTTGTGCCACCAGCTCATCAATCTTATCTTCCACCCGGTATCCTCTAAAAAATCACTTAGCACGAACTAAAGTTTATTGGTGCTCAACATCAACTAAACTTTACTTGGCATCAACTATTTTTCTCAACATACACTAAAATAGAATTTTACTCAGCTCCAACTAAATTTCTGCTCAGCTTGCACTAACTTTTCTTGGCACCTAGTTTCCATTCAGTCAAGCTTGGGAGACAAAATTTGTTTAACTTGTTCTTTTGAACTTTCTTAGTGTAACTAACCCTTGCAACCTTAAGTAGATTATCATAGCACTATGATATCATTGTCTTAGCTAATTCTTGTACTTCTTTTCATATCATAACACAACCTTTCCTCTAGGTGCTATTGTTACATCATTTGATCAAATCCTCTTCATCAATCAAATAAGTGATAGTACTCAAATCATATAAGTAGTTTTCTTACTAGAAAAATAGAAGATTTGGCATCAGTGAAAAAATAATGATTGAGACACATTATTCATACTTGTATCAATTCATTTTCAACAATCTTTCGCTTGACAATCTCCCTCTATGGCATTGATGGAAAACCAAACTAATGAACCAAACTGACTCGTTTAAAAGAATAAGACCAAAACAATACCAAAAAGAAAATAGTTCCTTGTATTGAAATCTCTTCCTCTATCAACATCTTCCATCTTTCATCTTCAGATTAGTTTTGACAATTGAGTGTCAACACACTTAAGATATTTACTAAGTTCATGCCGAGCTAGTAATGCATGCCAAGTATAATATGTATAGATGTCGAGTTACAATGAGTGCTGAGTCACTCATGTGCTGAGTTACTCAAGTGCTGAGCATCAACATTACCAAATGATGAGTAACACTGAATGGACATAGTTTCTTGTGAAGGCACAAACAACTATGTGAACCATTTTTTTGCCACCTTATAGATAGATCTCAAAGTTTAGAGGATAAGATTGAATCTATTTGATTCTCCATGCAATCAATATGCAACCAATCAGAATAATGAAATGGTAAATAGGAAAAAAGGATGAATCTCAGCCATAGATTCATACCTAACCCTAAGTCACAAAATCTTTATAAGGAAAAAAAAGGTGCATATTTCAATGATGAAATGGGATGCATGTGAGTGAAGAATAGAAGGAAGAAAAGGCGTGAATTAACTAGAAGGTATTCAAGGTGACTTAGAATAAGAACAAAATTGCAGAATCAGCTTGTAGAAAAAAAGATTGAGGATACAAAAATTTCATATTAGATTAGAAAGTATCAAGATGGACTGAATTGAGATCTAAAATCAACAATACCAGATTGTAATTTATCAAATCAAACATTCTACTATTACTTTCTAACAACTGTATCAATAGGGTGAAATCCTTAGGATTAAGGTTGGTTTAACAATCATTGTGAAATCTTTTAACAGGGTGACATTCCAAGTGAATGTTTAGAAATCCTTTAAACACGTACACTTCTAGCAAGGTGTGAAATCCTTTAATTGGGTAGGATCTATCAATCCTTTGCAAGCCTTTAATAGGGTAGGCCTTTGATAGGGTAGATCATGAAAATGGTCAAACTATGTAACCTTAACAGGTGAACTTTATTACTGTAGTAGTGAAGAATTGTGGGTGTCATCCCCACCCTAGTTTTACCTTCTTATTTGGATGGTTTCTAGGTAATCATATCTGGTGTCAAGTGTTTATGTGGATGCATTTACTTTACATGTTATTTCAATATGTTGATGCATGTATTTTTTTTGAAAGTAAAATTTTTATTGGTTAGAGATTAGAACTTTTGATTCACCCACCCCTCCCAGTCAAAAGTATATTTCCCAATTGAGAAGCCTTATGGCTTAGAGAAAAGATCTTGAGATGGAGGTCTATAGATTGGGAAAGACTATAGAGAACCAAGGAATTGAGATCTAGCTCATTCTGCATTCACTAGAAGAAGCTAGGGAGGAATTAAGAAAATCCTTAAAGAGAAGGAAAGACATTGCCATTGCAGAAAGTGACACACAATACAAAGAGATTGACACCACAAAGTTATTTACAAGTAGAGATTCAAATAAATTTGAATCAACAATTGTAGATTTGATGGAAAAGAATAGGAAACAAGCTAAAGAAATAAAAAATCTCAAATTGGAACAAGAATCACAAGCCATGATGTTGTGTGAAGTAATTGAACAAAAGAAGGGGGCCATTGAGGACAAGGTCATGATAGAAGAAGGCAAGAGAAACCTAGCCAACAGACTGGAAGAGAAGTCAACTAAGCTTGCTAAAATCTCCAACATGCAATTGAATACCCTAAGTCAGATGATGAATGCTCACCATGAGTTGAATGTCAAAGACATTGAAATCACCACATTGAATTTGTAGAATAAACAACTAAAAAATGATCTAAGAAGAGAGAGAGATTGTTGAGAGCTTCAACAAGCCAAATGAAGCCATCAAGTACTTTGAGAAACTATTGAAATCTCCAAGATCCAATAGTGATACATCAGGACTAGGCTATACTAGCATTAAAGAAGGAGAATCATCTAAGACTATTGAAGAAAGAAATGATAAAGGTAAGAATTCCCAACCTACTTGTAATTTTTGTGGTAAGAAAGGACATATACTAATGTGTACAGGAGCAAGAATTTAAATCAACATGACAAACTTAAAAACATGGGTCACTATCATAAGTGCAAAAAGAAAGGCCATCAAGCACATGAATGCAAAACTAGAACTATGCATGCACCAAGATTTGAAGGTTACAGTTACAACTATCAAAAGTATGGACACAGAGCCTTTGAATGTAGATCTAAGTCCACATGGTCATCAAACAAGACAACAAAGGGAAGAAGTTATGAAAAATCTTATTACTAAGATTACAATACAAGAAATAGCTATAATTATTGTCAAGAGTGTGGACACATCCCTAAGAATTGCATAAGAACACACTTTAGTGGTAACTACAACAAATGGTTGAGTCAGACTACATGCTTTAGCTATTTGAAGACTAGTCATATTAGCAAGCATTTCCCAATAAGGTCAAAAGCACCTAATTAAAAATTCAACAAAGGAAAAGGAAAGGTAGATGTTGAGCACATTAGAGGAGAGATGAACAAGACATGGAAGAAAAGAGATGGAAGTAGCACATTAAATGAAGGGATCGCTTCACTTGATAGGTCAAGTGATCGCACTTCATCAAACTAAGAGAAAGAGAGGTATGTGAGACTGATATTGAAATGCTCCATTATACATCAGTTCCAAGATAAGTTAGTACTGAAAAAGATAAACTAGCATGAATAAAAGATGCAAGGAAACAAGGAAAATTCATTGTTAAATCTTCAAATTGCCACATCAGTGCTGAGTGTGAAAAGTTCTCTTCAGATGCTAAGTGAATTCCAGTATGTGCCTAGTTGTCACAAAAGTCAATTGGAGCTGAGTAAGTAGTGGTTGCCAACTAAAGGTAATGTTAGTAGCTACCAAGTGAAGGGAAATCTGCATATATGCTAAGTAATGCAGAAATTGTATTGAAGCTGAGTTTACAGCTATATATGCACTATGCATTAAATGCAATACTTTGAAGGGTATAAGGCTGATTTTTGCCCATTTTTTGTCATTATGAATCCAGAGCAAGAGCAAACAAGAGTGAAGAATGGTCTATGAACTTGGTTGAAGAATTTTCAAGGATCACAATAGAGATCAAGCATCATTTCATTGATCGAAGAGGTATTCTTCAAGTGCCAAGTTATGTAGTTTTAAATTTGTTAAATCCCTAGTTCATAGATATGGCTTCTAGTTCAAATAATGTTAAGGATAAAGAGACCTTTGAGGTTTAGTTGGTTAGCAGTGAGGTTAAACAAGTAGATTTTAAGGTCATACTAGAAGTGGCAAATAAAAATGACCCTTCAGGTGCTTTGTCTATGATTTTTCCCAAGGTAGTTATGGTGCGGGACATAAGAAAATGATACAACTACAATGTCAAAGGAATTGGGGACATGGAAATCCATTAGTCATACAACAAACTATGCAAAAATGGAGTGTTAAAGAAGGAATTTAACATTATGGAAAGGAAGGGCTTAACCTATGACCTAGATTTCCCAACTATTTAAAAAAAAAAGTGAATCAAAATAGTTCTAAGTAGAATCCATGACTATTATCTATTGTTAGAGGGTGGACCCATAAAATTTTTGAAGATAATTATACATAGGGTTACTGGTTACCCAACCGTAGATCAGCCCAAGACCCTAAGGAGTGACTCAAAAGAAGTAATTAAGAAAAATACAAGGGAAAAATGGGACAAACGTGGAATGACCATTGACACTATCATAGACCCTCTTCTTGACTTTTCCATTAGGGTCATTTCCCACAAATTCTATTAGTGAAGTAGACTAAACAGTGTTCCTTGTATAGCAGTTGATGTAGGCTATAAGATTGTCAAGAGATATCATACTTATGATCTTGCAGAACTCTAAATGTAGCAGATAATGGAGAATCTAAGAGCAATAAGAATGTCAAAGAGTGCTCAATGTAAGTTTGGTTCAATCCTTGTGTGCACATTATTTTATGTACAAAATGAATTTCCATCTTTTGGCAAGGTTGATTGGAAAACAAATAGGTCAGTTGCAAGTCAAGTTAATGAATATATTGAGCAAATGGGAGAAAATTTTGAATCATTAATGACAAGTTACTTTGAAGACTTTAAGAAGTCTATGAAATAGAGGTTGAGGATTCCTATTTCATTAGTAGAGAAACATTATAATGACATCTATTTCCTAGTAGACATTGACTACACATACATTTAGGCTACAGTGTCTAGAGTCAGATGGCTAAGGCCTTTGGGATATGAGATCAACATTGATGAAGCCTCAATTGCTATCACGACATTCCTTATAGAAGAAATTGACAAAAGTGCTAAAATTTTTGGTAATTATGATGTTGTCAAGTCTAAGGTTGAAATGGAGTTGAAAACTACCTCAACTCTAAAAAAGAAAGATAAATTGGTAAGGAAGCTAAAGGCCAAATTTGGAGAAGGTGATGATGATAAAGATGATGATGAAGAAGATGAAGAAAAAGAAGAGGTGCAATTTCAAGGACCTTTAACTTTAACCCAAGGCATGGGTGAATATGCAAAAGAAGAAGGTGACGAGGAGGAACAAGCCAAGAAAGCACTAGCCAAACCTAAAGCTAAAAGGAGGAAGGCTAAAACATACCCTACAGCTCAGCCAAAGGGAAAGAAAGCTACAAAAACAAGCCCTGCAAGGCCTACTACTCTAACTACAAGAGCTAGCACAAGGGCCACCACTCAAAAGGATAAGGAACAAGTAAAAGAAAAGAAAAATGCTACTTGAACAACAAGGTCCTGTGTAGAAGAAACTAAGAAGAAAATATATTGCACAACCAGAGACTAATGATGAAAGGATCGAGTCAGAGGACACCAACCAGTCTAGAGTGGTAAGTCATGCTCCCAAGTCTGATGTTAGGGATAATGTAGATTTAATAGAATTGAAAAATATTTAATTTAATAAGCTTGGTAGAGAAGATAAGAATATATTAGAAGAATCAGTGTATGCCATGATGGCAAAATTCAAGAACACTCCTCTTGAATTTGACAACACAATGTCTAAAGATTTATATACAATTGTTGAGAATAAATGGCATTATTGCCCAACATTAGAGAAAGAAATAAAGGAATCTACCCTAGCCCAAGTGATGCTAGAGTTGACAAGAGAGCAAATCACCAAGGCAAGTAAGAAACACAGTAGCAAGTTTTCACCCAAATATAGAGGCTTTTACATTTTGTAAATTAGTATTGAAGATGTTGTACAAAAATCTACAAAGATATGGAAGTTGATATATGGGTTAACTACTATGAAAGAAGGAGAAGAATATCCCCTTGAGGGAAGGAACAATGAAGAGGATAAGGATGATGAAAAAAATGAAGAAAAAAAGAAGGAAAAGGTAGAAAATATAGTGGAGGAGACACAACAAAAATAAGATGAAACAAAAATAGCTGATGAGAAGCAAACAAAACAAAGTGTGTAAGACACACAATTGCCAGCATTAAGAACCCAACATGATACAAACACACCTATAGACACAATAAAAGTGAAATATGTTTTTGATAAAACACCTCAGAACATTAATCCATTAACTACAGAGGATTCAAAGAAGATCCTTGACCAATCCACAGTTCAAGCCAAGTTGTGTGATAATCCAGTATTGGTCAATGTGGATGAACTACAAAAAGTTGTAGCTGATATCACTAGGGACAAGGTGAATACACAAGAACCACCTTCTATCATCCCTACAACTATAAGTGAACAGCCTCAAATGAAAACATCAATTGATACATTTTCAAAGGTTAACACCATAGTTAAAGTTATTATGATTGAACAACAAACTTAGACTGCCGAGGAAAGAGAGCCCACAAAAGATCAAGTAGGCCAAATAGAGGTATCTGTGTCTGACACACAAGCTCAAGGAGTAGGATGAATGATTATGATTGATCAAGGCAGGTCAAATGATGATAAGGACATTCCAAAGGAGAAGGAGCAAGAAGCCATACAAACATTGGTTAATTTACCAACAATTGACACTCCTACCCAAGTCCTTCAGAAGTCGAGCACTAATGAAATACCACTTTAGATTTTTGCACTAGGCTCAAACTCAACAAAGATTGCAAGGGTATCTCACTATGGAGACCTAACACTAGATGAAGAAATAATTATACCAAAGTATGACTATGCAACCATGACCTTAGAACAGATCAATGTGATGCAAGAGGCATTAGAGAGAAAAAAGAAACAAGAAATACTTAGAAATGAGTATAAACAAAAGCAAACACTTCATGAGAATAAAGACACCTTTTTAGATACCTTCAGCTTGTAGACACCTGATGAAACCATGCCCATATTGGAGCAATTGTTAGAAATTGTGGACCAAGTGACAAATAAAGGCCAGGATATAGATATTAAATTGATGGAATGGTCTAAAAAGAAGTTTCAAGGGAAAGTTAATGAGAAAATATCTAGTGAAATAGCACTATCATAAATTGAATTGGCTACTAAAATTGAGAAAGTGAAGAAGGTACTTGAGAGCATATTCTCATTGTACAACAAATTGTGTAATCCCACACTCTTCACAATAGAAACAAGCCATAGGATTCTGAGTATGGAAAGAAATCTAAAGATATCAGGTATGCAATTACCTCAAAACCTAGCTCAAAGTGAGAAGCATTTCCATTCATTACTTCAGACACAAAATCAACTAGTTGTATTAATAGAAAAAGAGGCTACCATAAGAGCCAAGTTGAATAGTATACAAGCCTCCCTTACCCCTCATATGGAAATACTCCACAAGGAACTAGCATATGCAAAAATAGTGTTGAAGAAATATTCCAATCTTTCAACATTAGAGGGACTAGTTCATATTGTAGCAAAGACATCCATCTAAATCAAGTCCTTAGATGTTGCAGTAGATAACTGGGATGCTGCTCTAAAGACTATAATGGATGTCCACAAGAAATTTTTGGAAAAATACACAATCAGTGTATAAACCCTTCTACATCAGTATCAAAAAGGGGGAGAATAAAAAGAGGGAGATAAATTAGATAAAGAGTAAGGGGGAGAACAAACAAAGGGGGAGAAAAACAACAAAACAACAGACACAAAGTATGTTAGATAAAGAGTATCAGTATTTTTTAAGACAAAGAGAGTCAACAAGAAATAAATCTACTCTGAGTAGAGAGAAGAGATTCTGGATATAGAAAAGACACATTAACTCAGGGGGAGTAATAGAATTTTGAGGTATATAGTCCTTTACAAAATTTTGAACAATTTTGAAGTTTTGTATATATGCTAAACTATGAATGTATTATACCCAAGGGAGATTAGATTCATCATGTATAGTTAAGTTTTTTTGGCACTCATGTCAAAGGGGGAGATTGTTGATCTCAGATTGGTTTTGACAATTGAGTGTCGACACACTTAAGATATTTACTAAGTTCATGTTGAGATAGTAATACATGCCAAGTATAATATGTATAGATGCCAAGTTGCAATGAGTACCAAGTCACTCATGTGTCGAGTTACTCAAGTCCCAAGCATCAACATTACCAAGTGCCAAGGAACACTAAATGGACATAGTTTTTTGTGAAAGCACAAAAAACTATGTAAACCATTTGTTTTGCTGCCTTATAGATAGATCTTGAAGTTTAGAGGATAAGATCAAATCTATTTGATTCTCCATGAAATCAACATGCAACCAATTAGAATAGCAGAATGGTAAAGAGGAAAAAGGGATGAATCTCAACCGTCGATTCATACCTAACCCTAAGTCATGAAATCTTTATAAGAAAGATGAAGCCCCATATTTCAATGATGAAATGGGATGCATGTGAGTGGAGAATAGAAGGAAGAAAAGGGGTGAATTGACTAGAAGGTATTCAAGGTTACTTAGAAGAAGAAAAAAATTGTAGAATCAATTTTTAGAATAGAAGATCGAGGATACAACAATTTCATATCAGATTAGAAAGGATCAAGATAGACTAAATTGAGATTTGAAATCAACAATACTAGATTGCAAGTTGTCAGATCAAACATTCTACTATTACTTTCTAACAACTATATCAGGAGGGTGAAATCCTTAGGATTAAGGTTGATTTAACAATCATTGTGAAATTCTTTAATGGGGTGACATTCCAAGTGAATTTTTAGAAATCCTTTAAACAGGTAAACTTCTAGCAGGGTGTAAAATCTTTTAACAGGGTAGGATCTATCAATCCTTTGTAAGCCTTTAACAGGGCAGGCCTTTCATATGGTAGATCATGAAAATGGTTGAACTATGTAACCTTAATAGGTGAAATTTGTTGCTACGATAGTGAAGAATTTTGTGTGTCATCCCCACCCCAATTTTACCTACTTATTTGAAGGGTTTCTAGGTAATCATATCTAGCATCAAGTTTTTATGTGGATGCATTTACTTTACATGTTATTTCAATATGTTCATGCATGTATTGTTTTTGAAAGTAAAAGTTTTATTGGTTAGAGATTAGAACTTCTAATTTACCCCCCCTCTTAGAAGTATATTTCCCACTTGTAAATTCTAGCATTCATAATATGTGACTTGGCAGTCACTAAAACTTGTTGTTTGTTTGTAAATTGATTTGCAACATCTTCTTCAGTAGGCATATCTTCATAAAAGTATACAAATACTTTGTATTATTTTTGTTCCTTCATAGGTTCAGCCTCATGTACTTCTCTGTGTTCATCAAATTTCACATTTGCAGTTTCCACAACTTTGTTAGTGTTAGTATTTAAACACTTATAAGATTTACATCTTTTGGAGTAACTTAGGAATATACTTTCTTCACTTTTTGCATCTAGTTTACCATGCTTGAAATCTTTGAGAATAAAACATTTGCTTCCAAATACCTTAAAATATTTTACATTGGATGAGTATCCATACCATAGTTCAAAAGGTGTTGAATGAGTACTTTTCTTGACTTGTACATGACTCAAGCTATAGACAACTGCACTGATAGCTTCTCTCCAGTATTTTAAAGAAACAATTTTCTCAATCATGAGTGTCCTAGCACAGTCCATTATAGACCCATTCCTCCTTTCAGCAATTCCATTTTGTGGAGGGGTTCTAGGAGAAGATGTATGTCTTTTGATCCCTCTGTCATTAAAGAACATCTCAAACTCATTTGATGTAAATTCTCCTCCTCTATCAGATCTCAAACATTTCACACTTTTACTTATTTCTTTTTCAAGTCTTTCTAAGTACCACTTAAACATTTGGAAAGTATCAAATTATAGTTTTAGAAACATAATTGTCATCATTCTAGAAGAATTATCAACAAGTAGCATGATGTACTTATCTCCTTTGTAGCTTTGCACTTCAATTGGTCCACACAAGTTAGTATGAACAATCTCTAGTATTTCTTTAGAAGTATGAGTTTTACTCTTAAAACATGACTTTGTCCTCCAAGGTGTAGCTTCATCACACTTTTCCATGTATGAAATTTATCTCTATTAATCTTGGGTACTTCTCTTTTTGACATCTTGATCTTTGTGCTTCTAGTACCTTCAAACTAGTCCTCTTAAGTAGATGGCTTTGATACCAATTGTTGGAATTGTTTAGAATAATTGAGAGAGGGGGGGAGGGGGGGGGGGGGGGGGGGGGGAGAGTGAATCAGTTATCCAAGGTCCAAATGTACAATTAAAACTTTTCACATCTTAGTGAACCCATACAACATTTATCATCATGCATGCATCCATAAGATTATGCAATTACTTAAAACTTATAGGTTAATATCAAATCAATTTGAAGAAATGTAAACATGAAACATAATAGATTCAATCAACACATTTGACACAATGATTTATGTGGAAACCCAATTTGAGAAAAATCACTAGTAACATGCTACTCTTTTTCACTCTTCTAAAGTGATGCCTTGTGAAAGGCCAACCCTGTTAAAGGTTACAATGCACACTGTTAAATGTGACTTGGTTAAAGGATTTCAATCACCCTATTAAGAGTGAGCCTTGTTAGAGGACTTTAGACCAATCACTTGGAATGTCACCCAGTTAAAGGATTTACAAATGACTATTAGGTCAACCTTAATCCAAAAGGATTTACCCTGGACTGATACAATTATTAGAGAGTAATAGTAAGGCTTGATCTGATAATAACTTACAACTCCATTTGTAGATTATAGGTCTATGTTTCATTCCTCCATTCTGCATGGCTTTCACACACTTTAGCTCTAATAGCTTATTCACCCTTCAAGCATCCATATCCTTAAGCCTTCTTCCTTAACTTGCCAATGTAGACTCTACAGTTAGGTCACTTAGTCAAGTAATACTCTAGACTCTTTGTCTTCCTTAAGTTCTCACACATGACAACCCTTGCTTCTGCCCTATTAATAGAGAATTAAGATATTTTTCCATTCATTCTCCATTGTCCAATTTAGGGTTAGGATAAATTAGGTAGGATTCAATGAATCTACCCCTCATTCCATTTCATTTCTAGAAACATTTCCTTCAATCCTCTTTGAACTTTCCTCAAAATGGTTTACCATGAATTCTATGCCACTAGCTCATCAATCTTATCTTCGACCTGGTTCACACAATCTAGGAAAAAAAACTTGTCAGCTCAGATCCAATGAATTCATGATCTTGCTAATAATGTTGACACTCATTATTAACTTTCTTTTGATGCTTGACACAAATTGCATTGCTCAACATCCTCTAAAAAATCACTCTACACAAACTAGAGTTTACTGGTGCTAAGCATCAAGTGAACTTTACTTGGCATCAACTATTTTTCTTGGCATACACTAAAATAGACTTTTACTCTACTCCAACTTATTTTTTTCTTGGCTTGCACTAACTTTTCTTAGCACTTGTTGTCCATTTGATCAAGCTTGGCAGACAATTTTTTTTTAACTTGATCTTCTGAACTTTCTTAGTGTAACCAACCTTTGCAACCTTAAGTAGATTATCATAGCACTATGATATCATTTTCTTAGTTGATTCTTGTACTTCTTTTCATATCATAACTCAACCTTTCCTCTAGGTGCTATTGTTACATCATTTGATCAAATCCTTTTCATCAATCAAATAAGTGATTGATGCTTGTAACATCATATAAGCAATTGTCTTACTAGAAAAATAGTAGGTTTGACATCAGTGACAAAACAATGATTGAAACACATTTATCATACTTGTATCAATCTCTTTTCAACAATCTTCCTCTTAAAAAATTATAGTACACCCTGAACATTAATCACTACTCTATTCATAGACAATTTCACATTTAAGTTCACATACTTAACAAAATGATCTCACTTATGATTTACCACAAGGAAACAACCTTTCCTTTATACCAAGTCCTAGAATGATTATTGGGTTAGCCTTGAGGATTTCTCAAATTGCAATGTATAGTGTAGGAAATCATTAAGATGTTATAATACATGTTAAATTTCAATTAACACTTCTCATAATGATTTTATTAATATTTGGCCTCTTGTGAATCATACACTAAATAGTGTTTACCAAACCTCATCGAATGAACATCTAATTTCACCATCATGAATATAGCATTTTGACATTGTCTTTGACCTTCCTCTAAACTTTGTTAACCAAATTCAATCTCTGCTAGAAGATACTACTAAAAATCTAAGAGGAGTAACTAAGAGGGGATGGGTGAATTAGTTACTACAAAAAGAAATCCCAATCCCTTAAGATGTCATTACAAAAGAAAAAAAAACTCTGTTGAATATATTGTTGTAACTCGGTTAGCAAAGGATGACTCAATTAACACAGTAACTCAATTTACACCATGAATGATTGTTACTCGGTTAACGCTTAGTTAATACTAAATATATTCATTGTTGATTGGTTAAGACTGAACATGCAGATCTTATGATATTAAGTGTGATTAACCTTAATTAACTTAGTTGCAAAAACAGAAAGAAAATAACATGAACACATGAGACACCAAGATTTAACGTGGAAACCAAATTTGGCAAAACCACCAATTACAACTAGTTACTATTTTTCACTCTTTTGAAGTGATCTCTACTAGGAGCCAACTTTGTTAAAGGTTACAAAAAACACTATTAGGTGTGACCCTATTAAAGGATTTAGATCACCCTGCTAGGAGTGGCCTTGTTAGAGGTCTTCAGACACTTCAATCTAGAAATTCCACCTTGTTAGAGGATTTGGAAAATAGTTGTTAAGATAACTTTGTTAAGATATTTGATTCACTCCTACAATTATTAGAGAGTAACAATGACTTGACCTAATTACTGATGCAACTAACTTGTTAATTTTAAACCTTTGTTCTAGCTTGATTACTTGATCCTCCTTGATTAGAATGTTCTTTGCATCTTGATCAACTAGAATACTCTTCTTATCCTTCCAATTTGCTTCGTTTATTCATATTTTTCTATTCCACACATTCTCCTCTTCAATCCTCAACTTGACTTTATGGTTATATGAATTACTTTGTCAAGTTAGCTTGAATACACTTTTAATTAATCAATAATTAACCATTATGTTGACTAGAACAAACAAATTAATCCAACAGACTTAATAACTTGGTACAAAAAAATCCTTCGTAGGCCGACCCAACTAAGTCAACACTAACTCAAAAAAGACTTTCCTTCATTAACCATGCAAACTTGGTTAACGTTGCATCCTAAACTAAATTCCCTTTGTTAACCGAGTGAGCTCAGTTAACACTGGTTCCACACCAACTTCTCTTTGGTAACCGAGTGAACTCAGTTAACAATGGTTCTAGGACAACTTCTCTTTGGTGCTCAAGTGAACTTGGTAGACATTGACTCAATGTCAACTTCTCTTTGGTGGCTGAGTGAACTTGGCAGTCATTGACTCTAAGCTTGGTTATCGGTGGAATGCTCAACATGCACTAGAAACTTCCTTCATTGCCCAAGTGAGATCAAAAGACATTGACTGGTAAAGACTTGACAATTTGTGTAGCATAAAATAAAAAATATATTTTGAACAATTATTTTCAACAATCTCCCTCTTTGGCATTGATGGCAACACATGCCATAATATGATGAAATTTTAGAGAAAAATAAAAGTAATGATAATATCCTTAGATTGATTTTGATTCTCATCCATGAGAACTCCCTCTATTCGTGTGAGATTCCTTTGACATCAATCTCTCCCTTAGGAATGATTCTCTGATTACTCTGATTGTAGTTTCTCCCTCTTTGACATCTCACTCTTAACAAAATTTCTTGATATTAACAATAAACTTCTCCCTCTTTGACACCCTATGCCAAAGACAAAATTTAATGGACTTCTTGTGTACATGATGTACTAATTCATATGCAATGTACTCTTACGATACTGCATGAACCCTGAATAATCTTCAAATGCTCGATTGATGAATCACTAAACATTGTTTAGCAAGCTTCAAATAGGGGAATAACCCCTAGATTACCTCTTAGATGCAAGAATGCATCCTTAGGAAATGGCTTCCTGAATATGTTTGCAATTTTTTCCTCAGTATTCACATATTCCAATCTCATCTCTTTATCTTTCACCAATTCTCTCAGAAAATTATATTTTATTGCAATGTGTTTAGTCTTGGTATGCATCACAAGATTCTTGGAAATTTTAATTGCACTGGTGTTATCAAAAAAAAATTTACTAGATCCTTGATTAGTTCCTTCATACTTGATAATAATTGTTTGAACCAAAAAATATTTGAACAATTGACTACTGGTGCAACATATTCTACTTCTGTTGTAGACTAAGAGAGGAAATTTTTGTTTTTTCTTGTTGAAGATACTAGCCTCTTTCTAAGAAAGAATGCTCCACCACTAGTTCTCTTTTTGTCATCAATACTTCCTACCCAATCAACATCAGTGAAGGATTTCAATTCAAAGTTACCTCCTTTCTTATACCACAATCCATAATCTTCAATACCTTTTAGATACGTCATGATTCTTTTAATTTCCATCATATGATTTTCTTTTGGATTAGCAGAAAATCTTGCCACCATACCAACTACTAGTGCAATATCAAGTCTTGTATGCACTACATACTGAAGTTTTCCAATCATAGATCTATATGTAGTATGATCTACCTCTTTGGAATCATCATTTTTGGAAAGCTTATGTCCAATAGGCATAGGTATTACAACTAGTCTAAAATCCTCCATATGAAACTTCTTCAGTATCTCCTTGATGTACTTTGATTGAGCTATGTAGATACCATCCTTCTTATGTTGAATCTACAGGCCAACAAAGAATTTGATCTCTCCAAATATTGACCTTTCAAATTCCTTATTCATTTCATCAGAAAAATATTTGCATAGGTCTTCATGTCCAGTGAACAATATATCATCTACAAAGATTTCTACTAGCAATATCTTCTTTTCTGGTCCTTCCTTGATGTATAGACTGTTGTATCATTTGTCCTTTGAAAAACCAATCTTTATCAAATAGCTATGCAATATTTCATACCAAGCTCTAGGGGCTTTTTTGAGACCACACAAAGCTTTGTGTAGTCTAAAAACCATATTCTTTTTGCTGGGATGAATGAAACCTTTAGGCTACTCAATGTAGACTTCTTCTTCTAGAATTCCATTCAAGAAAGTTGACATCACATCCATCTGATATACTTTAAATCCTTTATGTGCAACATAAGAAAGTAGTGTTCTAACACATTCTAGTCTAGAAACAAGAGCAAAAGTTTCTCCCTATCAATACCTTCCTCTTGAGCATAAACCTTGCATACTAGTCTTGCCTTATTCCTTGACACTTCTCCATTTACATTCAACTTATTTATGAAAACCCATTTTGTGCCAAGTCCATTTTCATCCTTGGGTCTAGGAATAGAAGACAAAGTCTTACTCCTTTAAATTTTTTCTATGTCTTCATTCATAGCTTCAATCCAACTTTCATTAACAAATTCATCGTTAATAGTTATAGGTTCAAATTCAGTAAGAAAACATGTACCTTTTAGTTTGTTCCTTGTCATTGTTCCTTTTGACTAATCTCCAATGATTTTCTCTAGTGCATGATGAATTCTAACATATCTAGCAAGCAAATATATCTTCTCCTTGGATTTAGAACTTGAATGACTTGGTTCACCATGCTCAAAATGATCTTCTAAATCATGCTCGGGTCCCTCTAACAGAGAATCGAGTCCTTCTGATTGTGACTCAAGTTGCAGTGGCTCAAACTTGGGTTGTATTGGAGATTTTGGAGACTCTGGTGGTGAAGACTGATGATTCCCAATTGCATTAGGTAAAGTATTAGGTTCATAGTAAATGAAGTTTCTATAATTTTTCAGATTCCTTGTTGCTTCGTTCTTCACTCTTTTCTGAAAACTTGTCAATATTTACATATGCACTTTCTATAACTTTATGAGTAGTTAGATTCAAACATTTATATACTTTTCTTTTGTTACATAAAACATTTTCTTCCAACTACTATGAAATAATAGAAATTAGGTTTATAGCCATACCATAAAATTGAATCTTTCTTTAGCTGAACTCGGTTCAAGGTATGATCTGCAGTGCTGATTGCTTCCTTCCAGTATTTGATTGCAATATTTTTCTCTATCATCAGTTTCCTTCCATAATCTATGATGGATCTATTTCTTCTTTCTACTATGCCATTTTTTTGAGGTGTACCAAGTGCTAATACCTATCTTTTGTTTCCTCTCTCGTTTCAAAATTCATTGAATTCATTAGAGATAAATTCTCCTCCTTTGTCTGACCTTAAAAACTTCAGTTTCTTTCCTATTTCTTTCTTCACTCTAGCTAGATACCACTTAAATTTTTGACAAGCTTCAAATTTATCCTTCAAGTACATTACTGTCATCATCCTAGAATAATCATCAACAAATAAAATAAAGTACTTATCTCCATAGTAACTTTCTATGCCAATAGGTCCACAAAGGTTTGTATGAACCAACTCCAGAACTTCTTCAGAATGATAGTTCTTTCTCTTGAATCTTTTCTTTCCCATCTTACCAATTTGAAAATTCTTGCACATGCCCATGTTAGGTTTCTTGAGGCTTGTAATGCCTCTCACTCTTTTGTTCTTGCATATGTTGACTAGGTTATCAAAATTCACATGACACAACCTTTTATGCCATAACCAACTTTCTTCTACTTGATCTAGTAAACTTGAACTTTCAGTTAGATCTAGATAGAATATATTACCTTTTTTTTGATTGCCAGTCCCAACAAGATTTCTTTTCGCATCCAATAGGTTGGCCTTACCATGTTCATAAATTATACCTTTAATCCTATATTATTCAATTGTGCCACACTAAGTAGATTATGTTTCAATCTTTCAACCCAATAATAATTATCAAATCTAAGTTCATTGGTCAATGCAATGCATCCTTTTTCTTTTACATAACATGGTTCATCATTGCCAAATGTGACACTTCCATCATCATACTGTACCAAGTTCTCAAATTTAGATTTATCACTAGTCATGTGGTGAGAACAACAAATATCCATGATCCATGTGTCATTCTTTCTATAATGAGAGATGACGACCATCTTATCATTTTCATCATCTGATTCATCTTTAATAGAAATATAAACCATTTCATCTTCATCACTATTGTTAGGATCTATAGCCATGTAACAAGATTTATTATCTTTATCCTTGTTATCCTTATATCTTTTTAAATCGTTCTTGCCTTTGTACTTGTTGTACTTCTTTTCTTCTTTTCCTTCTTTGTTTGGACACATTGTAGCAATGTGACTAACTTCTTCACAAGAAAAATAGATAAGAGATATTTTTCTCTTTTACTTTCCTTCGCCTTTAGGAAATCTTCTTGCCAGTAATGCTTCAATGGTTTCAAGATCATCATCAGAATCTAATTCATCTTCACTATCACACTACTTGCCTTTAGATTTTCCACCTTTCTTTTTGAGTGAAGGATTAGCTTGAAATGTAGACTCAATGTTACCAGGGTTAGGAACATAGTTATCATAGTTATCTGACTCAAAGGCTATCAACCTTTCCACTAGTGCATCCAAAGTTATATCATTTTTGGGATCACATCTCATCTCTTGAATTGGTGAAACTCTAATTGCATAAATAGGAAGAATAATTCTGAGTACCCTTTTTTCCTCTATCACATCATCTATCTCTCCCCCTGAGGCTCTAATTGTACATACACTTTCTTTGATTCTTTCATTGTAGTTTGCAATGTTTTCATCTTCTCTCATCTTTATTTGATCAAATTGACCTCTAAGAATTTCTCCCTTGGCTCTTCACGTTGATCCACATCTCATGAGAAGTAGCACTATCTTTGACTTCATCAAATTCAACATAATTGAGACTAGAGGTAGTGTCGATCATCATAATGTTATGATTCTTCTTTTCTATAATTTATTCCATTGTCAAAGTTCTAGTAGGTGCCACGTACTTGGTGTTCAGATATTTTAGGTCTAAGTCTCCAATGGTTTCTAAATGCATCTTCATGAGTTCCTACCATGGTTCAAAGTTATCTCTATTGAACTTAGGAATTTCCATTCTGTAAGACATCTTGATCTTTATCTTATGTCCTTGAAACCTTATCTGCAAGCACCAAATGCTTTGACACCAATTGTTGGAAATGAAAGAGGAGTAACTGAAAAGGGAGGGGTGAATTAGTTACAAAAAAAAAATCATAGTCCCTTAAGATGTTAGTACTAAACCAAACCAAACTCTACTGATAGTTGTAACTCAGTTAGCACAAAATCACTCGGTTAACACAGTAACTTGGTTTACACTAAAAATGAATGTCACTCAATAAACACTTGGATAATACAAAACATATGCATTGTTACTTGGTTAACATTGAACATTTAGATCTTATGATATTAGTGTGATTAAACTTAATTAAGTTAATAGTAGAAACATAAAGAAAATAATATGAACACATGAGACACCGAGATTTAACATGGAAACCCAATTTGAGAAAATCACCAATTGCAACTAGTTACTATTTTTCACTCTTATGAAGTGAGCCCTATTTGGAGCCAACCTTGTTAAAGGTTACAAAACACATTGTTGTGTGTGACCCTATTAAAGGATTTAGCTCACCCTGTTAGGAGTGACCTTGTTAGAAGTCTTTAGACACTTCAATCTAGAAATTCCACCTTGGTAGAGGATTTGGAAAATAGTTGTTAATCTAACTCTATTAAGAGATTTGATTTAGTGCTATAATTATTAGAAAGTAATAATGACTTGACTTGATTACTGATGCAAATAACTTGCTGATTTCATATCTCTATTTTGGCTTGATTACTTGATCCTCCTTGATCAGAATTTTCTTTGCAGATTGGTCAACTAGGATACTCTTCTTATCCTTCCAATTTTCTTCCTTTATTCATCTTCTTCTATTCCACACACTCTCCTCTTCAATCCTCAACTTGACCTTATACTTATATGAATTACCTTGTCAAGTCAGCTTGGATAGACTTTCAATTAATAAATAATGAACCCTTTGTTAATCTCAGATTGGTTTTAATATATGAGTGACAATAAACTTAAGTTATTTACTAAATAGAACCTTAGTTCATGCTGAACAAGTAATGTATGATGAGCATAAGTTATCAAATAGTGTATGTCGAGTGAGATATATAGTATGTGTCGAGTAAATAATACATGTTGAGTCACTCGAGTGCCAAGAAGATAGTTGATGCTGAGTTATTCAGAGGCCAAGTTACAACATTGAAGATACAATGGATGTGGATCATTAGAGACTTTAATTGCTAAGTAAAATAGTTTTGGACATAATTTTTTGTAATGACACAAACTTCTATGTAAACCATTTTTGAGCTGACTTAAGGATTTTTTTATGATTCTAGATGATAAGAACAAATCTATATTGAGGGTCCCTATGCAATACATGCAATGAATTAGTTAAAGGGATGGATTAAGTAGCAAAATGGATGAATAGAAATCATTGATTCATACCCAACCCTAAGTCACCTAGGTCTTCTTAAGGAAGGAAAATATTAAAACATTGTGTGTGCAAAGAGAGAAGTTTGTATGCATAGATAGAGCATTCATGGTGGCTAAGGAGTTGTGAATTGAGTTATGAATTGTAGAATAAGTTAGAGGAGAACAAAGAAAATAAGTTAGAGGATATGATTAATACATCTAACCAGAGAGGATCAAAGATACATGCAAAGAGGTGATCTATTATCTAGCAACAGAGTGCTAACCGTAGGATCATTGGTGAGACATTCTAACAGGTGAATCAGTTAAATCTCTAAATAGAGTAGTCCTAACAAGCTATTGTAAATCCTTTTACATGGTGCTTACTTCATTGTAATTTTAAGTCCTTTAATCAGGAACACTTCCAATAGGGTGTTGAAATCCTTAAATAGGGTAAGATCTAACAATCTTTATAAGCCTTTAACAGGGAAGACCTTTCATAGGGTAGATCATAGTTTATGGTCAAACATTGTAACCTTTATTGGATACACTTTACAACTATAGCAATGAAGATGTGTGGGTGTCATCCCTACCCTAGTTTTACCTTATAATTGGAGGGTTTCTGGGTAACCAAATATCTTGTGTCATATATTCGTTGAATGTTTATTTGATTTCATGCTACAAATGAACATGCTTAGTTGGTATTTTAGTTTACATGAAAATTATGAGATGGATGTGTGGTGAATTTTTTAGTGGATAAAGTTTTGAAGGATTGATACACCGCCCCCCCCCCCCCCCCCCCCCCCCCCCCCCCCCCCCACCCCGCCCCCCCCCAATCTTAGAGTTTAGTTTCCCTATTGTATTTCCAATAATTGGTATTAGAGTCTTGTTCTTTGGAAAGAAAGGCTTTGCATCTTTGAGTAAAGTTCTTGAAGATGGAAGTCTACAAGTTGGGAAAGAGTATTGAGAATCATTGAAATCCATCTTTCCCTACATTAGTTGAATGAAGTAAGAGATGATTGAAAGTTCTCATTAAAGAGAAGGAAAGAGATAGCTATTGAAGAGAATGACACACATTACCAAGAGGAAGACACTACTGAATTATTTGTAGATGGAAACTAAGTGAATTTGATGTAGTAGTTGCAGATCTAATGGAAAAGAATGGTTCCCTAACTTAAGAGGTTATAAATCTTAAGATAGAACAAGAAGTCCAATCAGTATTTCCATGTGAGGTGATCATGTAGAAAAAGAGCTGATGAAGACAAAGTCATGATTGAAGATGTCAAAAGGGTACTGACCAACAAATTGGAAGACAAGACATCAGAGGTAAATAAGATTTCTCACATGTAACTAGAAACAATGAATCAAATGATGGTTTCCAATCACAAATTGAATGGTAAGGACATTGAGATCAGAACCCTAAAATTAAAGAATGAACAATTGAGAAATGATCTGAAAAGAGAAAAAGAATTTGTTTAAAGTTTAAACAACCCTAGTGAAGCTATCAAGTATTTTCAGAAATTGATAAGATATCCTAGATGTAATGATGATACTACTAGATTGGGATACACTAGCACTGAAGAAGGAGAATCGTCTAAAAGTGGTGAATAAAGAAACAAAAAAGGTAAGAACTACAAACCTACTTGTCATAATTATGGAAAGATACGTCATACAATAATTTTTTTTAGGAGCAACAATGAAAATCAAAACCCTAAGAAGATATTCATGGATAACTATCATAAGCGTAACAATTAAGGACATTAGGCACATGAATGCAAGAACAAGACTACAAGCACAAAACGATTTGAAGGTTACTACTACAATTGTAAGAAGTATGGGCATAGAGCATATGAATGAAAATCCAAACCTAACTAGTCATTAAACAAGAAAGCTAAGCTAAACCATACTAAAAGATCCTACAATTGGGATTAAAATACAAGGTATAGTTGTCACTATTGTCAAGAGTATGGACATGTTGCTAAGAATTGCATTAGAACACATTTCAGAAGTGACTATAGTAGATGGTTGAGTCAAACTACAAGTTTTAACTATTTGAAGACTAGTGACATCAACAAAAATTGTCCAACAAGGTCAAAAGCACCTATCAGTTAATTCAATAAAGGAAAAGGAAAGGTTAATGTTGAAGAAGTCAAAGTACAGATGAACAAGACATGGAAGAAAAAGGAAGATTGCAGTACATCAAGTTCAGATGGGATCACTTCATCCAATGGATCAGGTGATCACACCACCCCCAAGTAGGCAATCAAGAGGTATGTGTGGGATAGATATTTCAAAGTTCAATTATACATTAGTTACAAGGATTCAATTCTAAAAAGATCATATATGCATGAAGTGAGATGCAAAGTATTGGTTAGAACCTAGAAACAAATCTATAAGTTTTCATGTTATTGCCAAGCATGAAAAGTTTCAATGTTGTTGCCAAGTGAAAATTAAGTTGATGTCAAGCCATTGAAGGTGATAGTGTTGGCTAAGATCACTGAGGTTGCCAAGTGTGGTAGAAATTACATGGAAGCCAAGTGAGTCAAAATTACTATCGGAGCCAAGCTTACAATTGTGTAAGCATTGAGCATTTATTGTGAAGTTTCAAGCATTATATGGCCATTTTTCAACTCATTCGCAATCATTCAAGATTGAAGACAACACAAAGAGCATAAGGTGAATTGGAGAAATTGATTCAAGCATTTGTTAACTAGATTCAATTGCTACTCGCCACAAAATGTTAATTCAAGGTATTTATCATGTGCTGAGCTACACTGTTTGAAGTTATGTAAACACTAGATAGTTGTAATGACATCTATTTCTTCTGCTATTGTGATTAAGGAAGGAAAATATTTTTTAAATATACATTTGATTAGTAATGAGATTAAACAACCACATATTTGGGCAATTCTTGTTATTGCATATAAAGGAGACTGGTTTGGTGCATTATCTATTATATCACCACAAGTTTTAATGATACAAGATGTAAGGTGTTTCTATACTTGTAAGGTAGGGAGTATAAGAGACATGAAAATCAGAGACTTGTATGGAAAACTATTAGAAAATGAAGTATTCAAAGAGGAAAACAAAATTGTATAGAGAAAAGGGTTAATCTGTGCCCTAGATTTTTCTAACGTATTTAAGAAAGAGTGGATTAAAATAGTTCTTAGTAGAACAAATAACAACTCTATATGGTTAGAAGATGGCCCTATCAAGATCACAAAGAGAATTATTCAATGGGTAATAGGGTCTCCTACCCTAGATAGATCAAAGACTATGAGGAGTGATGCAAAAAAGGCAATTGAGAAGAATACAAGGGTAGTATGGAACAAGAGAAGGATGACCATAGACACAATCACTATTCACCTAATTGCATTTGTAGTAAGAGTAATTGTGCATAAGTTTTGTCAATCTAGTAGATGGAATAGTGTACCATGTATAGTTTTGGATTTAGCCTATAAGATAGTAAAGAAGGACCATTCTTATGATCTTGTCGAGTTACAACTACAACATTTATCAGAAAACTTGGGAGCCATAAGAAAGAAAAAAAATGCACAATGCAAATTTGGTTAAATACTTGTTTGTATATTTTTCTATGTGTGGAACACTTTTCCCTCATTTGGATAAGTTTCCTAGAAGACCAATAGGTCTATTGTAGTGTAGATTGGAGAATACATAGAGAAACTTGGAGATAATTTTGAGACTATAATGAAAAGTTATTTTGAAGACTTAAAGAAGTCAATGAAAATAAGACTGAGAATACTAGTGTCACTAGTAGAGAAATATTACCATGATTTTTTTTTCTAGTTGATGTTGATTTCACTTACGTTCAAGCTATTGTTCTAAGGGTGATATGGCTCAGGCCATTGCCTTATGAAATTAATGTGGATGAGGCATCTGCAATCATCACCACTTTACTAGTAGAGGAAGTAGATAAGATGGCTACTACATTTGGAAACAATGATGTAGCCAAGTCTAAAATCACAATGGACTTGAAGATAGCTTTTGTGATGAGGAAGAAGAAAAAAATTGTGAAAAATCTCAAGGAACAATTTAGTGAAGAGGTAGAAGGAGATGAAGAAGAAGAGGATGATGAAGATGATGAAGAAGATACACCTGACCAAGCACCACTTGCTCTCACACAGGGTCAATGTGGGGACCAAGGAGAAGAAGAATCAAAATTTGATGAAGGTGCTAAGGGAGAAGAAGCCAATGAAGCACCTATTTCTATAGAAAAGAAGCCAGAAATAAGCAAACCCAAGAAATTTCTAAAACCTTCACAACAAAGGCCTACAGTTCCATTCACCAGGGCTACCACAAGAACTACTACTAAGAAGACTCAAGAACTTGAGAAGCCTAAAGACAAGAGCTAGACTAGCTACCAAGGAAGATGAAGCTGAGTAGAGGCAAAGGAGGAAATATATAGCTCTAGCTAAATCAGATGAGGAGAGGAGCGAGTCAGATGAAATTAGTCAATTTCAAGTGGTAAGCCATATTCCCTCTTATAATTTGGACAACCTATGTGATAATATAAAAAATAATGTTAATTTATTAGGGTTCACACATGTTGAGTCTGATAAACTTGGTAAAATAGAAATGAATAAGGTTGAAGAATCTGTGTACAAAATGATTGTCACATTCAAGAATGTACCCCTATTGGGCTTGCCAACTCTTTACCCAAAAGCCTATATGAAAGAGTTGAGAAAAAATGGCAATTTAGTTTAAATACTAAAAGGAATATTAGGGAGACAACTCTTGCTAGAGTAATGCCATAAATAGATAAGTAATCTATGACTAAGGCCATTAATAAGTATAAGGGGAGATTTTCTTCAAAATATAGAGCACCCAAAATAATATTGAAGAAGTTGTCAAACAGAGCACCCAAACATGGAAGGTTATCTATGGGTTGCAGATAGAAAAAGCTATTGAGAAAGAACCTGTGAAAGTATGTGAAGAAAAAATTGAACAAGAGGTAGTTAAGATAATAAAGGATGAATCTATAAGGGAAGGACAAGAGGAAGACACTATAAAAAAATAAGATACAGAGGCTATAGCCAAGGAAGAGCAACAACAAGATCAAAATGTACCAGAGGTACGTATGCCGAGTGTTAGTCCCCCTCATGGGGAAAAAGTGGATCAATAAGAAGAAACATTAAAGATCAAGGATATCTCTAACAACACCCCTCATAAAATCAATCCCTTAATAGATGAGGATATGTAGAATATATTGATTGATTCCACTACCAAGGTAAAACTATGCAATTGTCTTGTATTGATGAGTGTGGATGAGATTGAGAAGGTAGAATTGGCATCTGCAAGGGAGAAAACTCAAGAATTATCCATTGTCCCCCCTCAATCTATAGAAAAAAAAAACCTAGAATGCCTATTTTATTATATCAAAGGAAGGACACAATTTCATCACATGTTAGGACAATGGAGCAAAACATTTTAGTACAAGCAGTTTCAACAATCAAGAAAGGAGAAACCAGTCCAAATAGGTCAGGAAGCCAGTCCTACACCTACAACATAAGAACAAGGTGAAACAAAGATCATGGAAAGGGAGAGGGATATGACTAAAGATTTAGTCTTGAATACAAAACCAATGGAAAAAATAGAAATTTAGACACTGGTTACCCTCCCAAATACTACTACTCCTATTTCTAGTCAAGCACTTCATAGGCCAAGTGTAGAAGCTACACCATTGCAGTCATCAAGGCCTAGTCCTAGTACATCTAAGGTTGAAGAGGTTACATCTTATGGTGATAAGAACTTAGATGAGGTGCCTAAAATTCCAAATTTTGATCTTGCATCAATCACCATAGAGAAAATGAACATATTGTAGGATGCTCTAGCCAGAAAGAAACACCAACAACTACTTAGAAGGGAGCATAGGTAGAAACAAGCACTACATGACATCAAGGACATATTTCTTGATGCATTCAGCCTATCTACACCTGATGAAGAAAATCCAATCATTAATCAGTTGGCAAACATAGTGGAGAAGACAAATGATGAAGACTTGGACACAAATGTCAAATTATTAGAATGGTCTAAGAAGAAATTTCAAGCCAAGGTAATTAAAAAGATATCTAGTGCCATTGCACTAAATCAAGTTGAGTTAGAAATCAAAATTGATGGTGTGAAGAAGGTGTTGGAGAACATTTTCTCTCTTTACACTAAGTTGTATCATGTACCTCTATTCACACAAGAAGTGCAAAGACACATTGACCACCTGGAGAGAGATTTGAAGTCAATAGGTAAAATCCTACAACAATCTCCTAGTCAATGTTAGTCTCATTTTAGAAATTTTTTGTTAGTACAAGGTCAATTAGGAGGATTACAAGCTCAAGATGCCAACATTTGGGTTACACTAAACAATATCTTGTCCATGTTGACCCCTCACATGGAGGTGTTGCACAAGAAACTAGCCTTTGCAGAAACATTGATGAAGAAAGATCACCATCTTTCTACTCATGAAGGCCTAGTTAACCTTGTTTCCAAGTTAGGTATTCAAATCAAATCTCTAGAGGTAGTTGTGAGGCCTCGCCCCGACCCATCGTAGCTTAGTGATACATTACCTTTATTTTTTTATTCATGACTCGAGATGTCGAGACATTATCTGATGCTTAGAACATATTTTATTATTTCATATTGTGTGATGTTATTTCCAGATATATTTGATGATTGTCATTTAATGTTCATGTATACGTATGTTGACGAAATCAGTAGATGTAGGATTGAGATTTGATTTAAGATATTTCAAATGGTTAAGAATTATGAAGGGAGAAGAAACTTTATTAATGTATGTTTTAAATTATGAAAATTTCTGATACATATACATTTATATACATGTGATTTTATGGGACTACTGATGTGTGCAATGAGTGTGCAGATATTTAGCCGAGAAACCCTACGAAGGAACAAAAATGATCTCCATGTGCTAAAATTTGCAAACCCTATTGTTCGTAATTATGTTCTTTCAGTGTCACTTGACACTCGTAAAATGTTTATGTGCTTAATTTGCTAGTTAGAGTTGTTAGATGGACCTATTTTATTCCTAGATTTTAGTTTGTGTCTAAACCTCTTTCCTAAGGCTTTTAACATGTTTTTATTCTAACCAAAGGGTATGGGTATGGGTTAGGGGTCTTTTCCAACCCCTAAGCCCCTTTTTTTGACTTTTGAGGTCACACAAAAGTCCCCTTTTTGCCTTTGTGCAAAAATTGCAAGTGGTTGTCATGAGTTTCCTTACTCCACCTTCTTTTAGGGTTTAACCTTGGTGTAGGTAGAGTTAGGAGTTTCTAGTGTGGCTAGTAGTTGGAGATAGTTATTGCTCCCTTTTCGGTGGTTGATTTGGGGGCTTATTTTAGAGGCCTTCCTTGGTCTAGTGGTTTTGGTTGCCCAATCTCTACATTTAGAGAAGATTTCTTGAAGCTTGAAGTAAGGAGGGATACTCTACTCAAACTGATTCATTGCCATTGCCTCTTTGTGAAGGTCGGAAACTCCCATCTCCCTTATTCAGTTTTTATGTTTTGTTTCATGTTCTTGTTACCTTGTTGTTGTTTTACTATTGTATGGTTGTGGGTATGTTGGGAAGATTTGCAAACCATGTCTTTTTTTGGTTGTTTTCCTTTCTTGTTTATGTTTGAAATTTTGAGTTTTCCTTGCTTGGGTGTTTTGGTATTACTCACCCTAGGAGAGGGCAGAAGTGACCAATTTTGGGAGAGGTCTGTTTAGTTGGACTCCAACCTGTGTAGAGTCTCTTCTCAGGATGAGAAGAGGGATAAAGGGTAGGGTGTTATGGGCCCCTACCCGTCAGCACAAACCTAGTATGAGTATGGCAAGTTTAAATGGAAGAACGGAAGTTCTTGGTTATTGGCCCCGATTGGGCATTTGATTTGGTGTTGTGTTTGACTTCTCTAGTTGGAAGAATCCACCTCTCCCTAGTATTGATTCACTGTGAATCTTATTGTGTAAACCATGTATGATTATGCATGCTTGATGTTCTTGTGGTTCTGCTTGGTTGTCACCCGATCAGTTATTGGTTTCCTCCATGGTTCTTGAAATGAGATTCAGAAGACATTACAAACTCCTTGATTATGATCATGAAGAAAATTTGATAAAATTATTGAAAATTGGGATTGAGATCCTATTGTAAATTGTATTTTTTTAAAACCTTATTATATATGGCAGCGAAGCCGGGTTTTCTTCCTGATTCTTTCCCAGCTGAGCCTTGAATCAGGTTGATAATAAAATAAGTGATTGAGTAAATTTACTTTTCTTAAAATTTTCGTATTCTATGTTGTCATATGAATGTGTATCAAAGATAAGATGCAACAATGATGTTCAATTATACATGATTCAATTTGTGATGTTTGGTGATGCCTCTATTCATATGGACTGTAGAGAGAGATGTTGCTAATCCATGTAAATGTATGGTGTCTTTATCAAGTTTGAAATGATTTAGTTCATGGTTGATTGTGTTGAAAATAAATTTGCAAGAACATGTAGGAAGAATTATGTCAAGAGATCCAAGCTAAAATTGAAACATGATAGAGAAATAACTTTGTGTATTTTGATACTCCCTTCAAAAGGAATGGAGCATTATCATTTTGATCTCTTATTTTCTCAATTGCCTTAAGACTAGTTTAGTCATTATGTTGTTCCAATGTTGATCCATCAGTTTTATTAGATAGTTAAATGAATACGTAGATGGTTATTTCATGTAATGTGGTTTCATTTAAATGCATGGCCATTTGAGGTTCATGGAAATAATAAACTAGAAATTTATAAGAGAATGCATACACCTATTGTGGTAATATAGTTGCAAAAGAAAAATATACATTGAGTTTCAAGAGAGAGAGAGAGAGAGTAGACAAATTATCAAATAATCCACCTCCAGGATGCTGGAGTTTGTATGAGAGAATGTGATAATCCTTGTTTTGTAACAGAGAATATTCTAAGAATCTATTAGTGTTTAAAATTAGAAATAAAACAATATATATATATATATATAAATGATATCTAATAAAATGCAGAAGTTATTAAACCTTTATAACTTTAATATTCTAAATATCCTTTCTTACCATAAAAACTTTATGTCATCAATGTCCAACTTTCTCTCCTTGGGCGTCAGTCTTAGAAATGCATATTTTAAAGGGTTTTTTTAAAAAAAAAGTGGATTGCAAGTCTTGGGTCATCACATGGGATGACGTCATTCTGACCCTTGTCCCATCCCTCTCCCTCATCATTTGGAAATGGACGCATGTGTTGGGGAAAAGCATTTAAATTTATTTGATTTAACATGCTAGTAAGCAGATTTCTTGCTTATGTCCAGCCTTGAGCTTTGTTGTAGCGCTGACCTCCCACTTGGGCCAGACTCAGGCTTGGGGACAGTACGTGCCGAGTCAGACTTGGGCAGCGCACAGCCTTGGGATGTGGGGGCCTCGTGGGGTGGGGCAGGCCTAGGACTAGGGTGGGCTTAGGGGGTTGGTAGAGTTAGTAGGTGTGTAGGGGGCGGAGCTTAGAATAGGGGGCTAGTTGTAGGTAGTTTAACATTTAAGTTTTCTTTTAGTTTGTAATTAGTATGATTAGTTAGTTTATTAATTATTTTAACTTGTGTTTTATTAAAATGTTATTAAATATGTTAGAGTGTTAAGAGTTTAGTTAAGTTGTAGTTAGATTAGGAGATAGTGTTTAGTTAGTTCTAAACTTTAAGTTTAGTCTTAGATTAGTTAGTTATTTAATTATTTGATCTTAGTTCCTTTATTAATATTATTTTATATATATATATATATATATATATATATATATATATATATATATATATATATATATATATATATATATATATATATATATATATATATATATATATATATATATATATATATATATATATATATATATATATATATCTAGTTAGTTTAAAATGAAACTTTAAATTGTTAAAGAGTAATTATTTGAATTAATAAAGTGTAAGGTTATCTTATGTTTGATTAAGGACTTTTGTTGTAATTGTTAATATTTTTTTTTGTTACTTAGTTATGTTTAAATACTAATTTAGCTAGTTTTAATTTAAATGTACTCTAATTGTTTTAACCATTAAGTAGATTAAAATTATCGATTAATTGGCTATTTAAATAAATTTTAAGGTAGTTTTGATTGATTTGTTATTGCAAGAAATTTTAGATCCGAATTCATGTACATTGTTATTTAAGTAAGTTTTATTGCATATCTTGATAAGTTAATGAAATATCATAATTTTATCGATATTAATCTAATAACGCAAGCTTCAAAATTCTTAATGATGTTATCATCCTCATGTTTAAAACCTCAGGATTGTAATGTAAAGAACCTGTACTAAAGCTTCTATTATCAATCATTTCAAACCTAGGGCATGTTTAATTATTAATTCAAAAAAAAAAATTGTGTGTGTTTTTGCCTTCAATGTTTTGGGCATGACATTTTGGTATCAGAGCCCTTGTTTCAACACTAGGAACCTTAAACCATTATGCTTCCTAAACTTAACTCAAACTTTTAATTGTGTAGATGCCGCTTGTTACTCGCAACCGGCGAGGCAGAGGTCATAAGACTGGGGGTGGTAGAGCGGGACAGGAAGGTGGACCACCACCACCTCCACCACCACCGAACCCAAATCAAGACATTATTGATGCACTCGAGACTTTGATCGGTGTAGTTCAATAGAGAGTGGTACCTATAGTTCAGCCAGTCTAGCAGATTCCAGTAGTGGAAGCAGAGGGACCCGGAGGAGGTAAGCCCAGAGTCATAGAGAGGACTAGGAGTCCCCCACCGAGATAGATAGAGGGTCAGGGTGAACACGAGGAAGATTCCATACACCAGAGAGGACCCCCTTTTGATAGACCTCCTAGACATGTAGGAGATGACATCAGGGAATTGATACGACTTGGACCACCATTGTTTACCGGTACCACTGAAGGTTCAGTAGCAGAGGCATGGTTGCAGAGCTTACAGTGATGCTTTGGGTTACGCCCTTATGGGAGTAATCTAAAAGCATGACTAGAAGTTCATTAGTTGAGAGGGGATGCCTCCAACTGGTGGCATCAGGAGGAGATCATTGGTGGAGTGAGGATGGACATCCTCACATGGGAATCTTTCTTAGAAATATTTTGCGAGAGGTACTTGTCAGAGCATTTCTGGCAAAAGCAGATAGAGGAGTTCCATTCTCTTTATCAGAGAGGCCTTATAGTGGCTCAGTACAAGAGTAGGTTTCTCGAGCTCCTTCCCTATGTGGAATACATGAAGGACGAGAAACTACGGGTGCATCGCTTTATCATGGGTCTAAATTTATCTCTTCAGGACCCAGTTAGGATGGCCTTCCCTACCACCCTCAGATAGGCAGTGGAGATAGCACTAGTTGCTGAGGATACTCGAGGGAGGCAGGAGTCACGGGATTGGCCTCAGAACTGAAACTCCTTCTAATAGAAACCCCCTTGGAAAGGGAATCATAATTATACAACAGGGTCCTCTAGGGGCCAACAGTCTCAGTAGCCAAAACCCCAGCAGCAGCAATAGCAAAAACCTTCTCATGGTTATCAGTGCTCTAAGCCCAAGCAGTGGCAGTCACAGGGTCCTAGGTAGGAGCAAAAAGTACAAGCCTCACAATCTTAGTCAGTGAAGACTCAGCAGTCTTCTAGGGGAGGATTCAGTGGATCTAGCAGATCAAGAGGCCCATAGCAGTCTGGGTCACAGGGTGCACGATCTTATACTCGTGGACCATGCTACACTTTTTGGTGGCATGGGTCATATTGCTAGGGAGTGTCCGCAGGGATAGGCATCTAGTGGTTAGAGCAGGGCTTTTTCAGAGCCGACAGTTGGTGACATGGGTAGATCCCATAGAGTTTTTGTAGCGGTTGACAACCGCCAGGCTGAGCATAAGGCCATAGTTATCGAGGCTACAGGTATTATACAGGGCCATATGGTTGTAGTTTTATTTGATTCTGGAGCTACTGACTCTTTTCTATCTCCATTTGTAGTGGAGCGTTGCGGGCTAGTGGCAGTTAGACAGGATGTTAGTTGGGAGGTAGAGTTAGCCTCAGGAGCCAGAGTGTCAGTTAGTTCCATGGTGCGGAGTTGTCAGATGTAGATTGGAGACATGTCCACTAGGACTAACCTATGCATTACAGAAGAGGGTGGAATGTGTGGATGATGATGGTATCTCTAGGGAGATCTTCGAAGTGAAGAGGCTAGTGTCCCTTCGTATGATTTCTGCTATGTAGCTTAGACAGTGCATGCGAAAGGGTTGTCAGTTATTTGCTATCACTATCAGTGACTGAGAGGAAGATTTAGAAAGGGAGCCATCCCTTGATGATTTTCCAATCCTTCAGGAGTTTGCAGATGTGTTTCCTTCAGAGCTTCCTGGTATGCCTCCACCGCTGGCAGTGGATTTCCACATAGACCTAGTACCAGGAGCTGAGCCAGTTTCGAGAGCACCATATAGGATGACTACTCATGAGCTTAGTAAGCTAAAGGCTCAGTTGGAGGAACTCTTGGAGAAGGGGCATATTCGACCTAGTGTGTCACCTTGGGGTGCACCAGTGATTTTCGTCAAGAAGAAGGATGGATCACTTAGGTTGTGTATCGATTATTGGCAATTGAACAAGTTGACCATCAAGAACCGATACCCTCTTCCTAGAATCGATGACCTCTTTGAATAGTTGCAGGGTGCCCGAGTATTTTCAAAGATTAACCTAAAGTCAGGTTACCATCAATTGAGGATTGTGGATAGTGATATCCCCAAGACAGCTTTTCGTACTAGGTATGGCCACTACGAGTTCACCGTGGTACCTTTCGACCTTATGAATGCTCCAACTATATTCATGAGCCTCATGAATGGATTATTTCATACCTTTTTGCATAAGTTTGTGGTTGTATTTCTTGATGACATTCTGATTTATTCTCATGATGAGAGAGAGCATGAAGAACACTTGAGACAGGTATTGCAGAGGCTGAGAGAGAATCAGTTGTTTGGCAGCTTGTCGAAGTGTGCATTCTTCAGACCTGAGATACACTATTTGGGTCATGTCATATCAGGTGATGGTGTCTTAGTAGACCCATCAAAGATCAGGGCTATCATGGATTGGCCAGCACCCACCAGTGTTACCGAAGTGAGGAGCTTTATGGGGCTAGCAGGTTATTACCGACGCTTCATTTCAAGATTCTCTAGATTGGCACACCCCATCACTTCTCTTCAGAGGAAGGGGAAGAAGTATGAGTGGATAGATAAGTGTGGTAGAGCTTTTGAAGAGCTCAAGAGAGCCCTCACAAGTGCACCAATTCTTGCAGTACCAGATCCTGTTGCAGACTTTGTGGTGTGCACCGATGCATCTTTAGATGGTTCAGGAGCAGTCCTTATACAGGAAGGATGACCTATTTCCTTTGATTCTAGGAAGTTCAAGACTCATGAACTCAATTATCCTACTCATGACCTAGAACTAGCGGCAGTGGTTCATGCCTTGGTGAGATGGCGACATTTCCTTCTGGGTCATAGATTTGAGCTTCATTCCAATCACCAGAGCTTGTAGTACATATTTTCTCAGCCAAACCTTAATGCTAGGCAAAGAAGGTGGATGGAGTTCCTCTGTGAGTATGATTTTGATGTTCATTACATCAAGGGAAAGGAGAATGTGGTTGCAGATGCCTTAAGCAGAAGGCGCCATGAACTTTCATCTGTGACTACTTGCACCAACTTGAGAGAGTGGATCTTGCAACACTTACCAGCTGATGAACTTTATGCAGAAGTAAGTCAGTTAGTACATTCTTAGAGACCCTTGGAAGGGAATTTTTTAGAATATTCTTTGGAGTCTGATAGACTTTTGCATCATAGGGGATGTATGTATGTACCTTCCATTGGAGGTTTGCGCGAGCTCATTGTACTTGAGGCTCACAGAGCACCTTATGCAGCGCACCCCAGTGTTAAGAAGTTACATGCAGATTTGAGGCAGTTTTATTATTGGCTAGGCATGAGAGTACAGATTGCTAGGATAGTTGCGAGATGCCTCGAGTGCCAGAGGGTGAAGGCGGAGCACCGTCATCCTGGCGGGCTTCCCCAGCCGCATGAGATTGCAGTATGGAAATGGGACACTATATCTATGGATTTTATTGTTGGTCTTCCTATGTCATCTTGTCGCCATGATGCCATTTTGGTGATAGTTGACACATTGACCAAAGTTGCCCATTTCTCACCCATGCGTATTACATTTACAGCACGAGACATAGCTCAGGTGTTCTTGTGGGACATTGTTAGACTTCATGGTGTTCTCTGTAAGATCATCTCTGATAGAGACTCTTTGTTCACTTCTTCATTTTGGAGAGAGTTATAGTCGGCCCTGGGCACTAGGCTCAATTTTAGTACAGCGTACCATCCTCAGACCGATGGCCAGACCGAGTGAGTGAATTAGGTTTTGGAGGACATGCTACGTATGTACGTGATGGACCATCAAGTCAAATGGGAGGCATACCTTCATCTTGTCAAGTTTTCCTATAACAATGGGCATCATTCTTCCATAGGTATGCTGCCGTATGAGGCTTTTTGTGGGAGACTGTGTAGGACACCCTTGAGTTGGGATAGGATCGAGGATCGAGTATCTATTGGGCCCCAGTTGGTAAAGGAGATGGAGCAACAGGTGACCCTGATTAGACAGCGCCTGAGAGAAGCACAGGATAGGCAGAAGAAGTATGCAGATGTGAAGAGGACAGATCGAGAGTATTAGGTTGGTGATAGAGTGTTCTTGAGGGTACGACCACACAAGAGTCTGATTCGATTTGGAAAGGGCTCTAAGTTGACACCCCAATTTGTTGGGCCATTCGAGATCCTTGAGAGGATAGGACCTGTTGCATACCATTTAGCTCTGCCACCTAGCCTATCACGTATCCATGATGTGTTTCATATTTCTGTACTTAGAGGATACATTTGTGATGAGTCTCATATTATAGATTGGGATGCTTTACAGGTGGAGTCAGACAGAAAGCTAGCACTAGAGCCTATCTGCATTATTGCCCAACGAACCCTAGCACTTCGAGGCTGAGAGCTGGACCAGGTTAGGGTCCAATGGGATTGTTATGATGAGGTCATAGCTTCATGGGAGGATACAGTGCAGATGCGATCTCAGTACCCATACCTTTTTGATGAACTCCAGGAGGAAGTTCATGCCTAGTGGGGGAGGATGTGAGGCCTCCCCTCGACCCATCGTAGCATAGTGATACATTACCCTTATTTTGTTATTCATGACTCAATGTTGAGACATTATCTGATGCTTAGAACATATTTTATTATTTCATATTGTGTGATGTTATTTCGAGATATATTTGATGATTGTCATTTAATGTTCATGTATATGTATGTTGACGAAATCAATAGATGTAGGATTGAGATTTGATTTAAGATATTTCAAATGGTTAAGAATTATGAAGGGAGAAGAAACTTTATTAATGTATGTTTTAAATTATGAAATTTTTTGATACATATACGTTTATATACATGTGATTTTACAGGACTACTGATGTGTGCAATGAGTGTGCAGATATTTAGCCGAGAAACCCTACAGAGGAACAAAATTGATCTCCATGTGCTAAAATTTGGAAACCCTATTGTTCGTAATTATGTTCTTTCAGTGTCGCTTGACACTCGTAAAATGTTTACGTGCTTAATTTGCTAGTTAGAGTTGTTAGATGGACCTATTTTATTCCTAGATTTTATTTTGTGTCTAAACCTCTTTGCTAAGGCTTTTAACATGTTTTTATTCTAACCAAATGGTATGGGTATGGTTTAGGGGTCTTTTCCAACCCCTAAGCCCCTTTTTTTGACTTTTGAGGTCACACAAAAGTCTCCTTTTTGCCTTTGTACGAAAATTGCAAGTGGTTGTCATGAGTTGCCTTACCCCACCTTCTTTTAGGGTTTAACCTTGGTGTAGGTAGAGTTAGGAGTTTCTAGTGTGCCTAGTGGTTGGAGATAGTTATTGCTCCCTTTTGGGTGGTTGAGTTGGGGGCTTATTTTAGAGGCCTTCCTTGGTCTAGTGGTTTTGGTTGCCCAATCTCTACATTTAGAGAAGATTTCTTGAAGCTTGAACTAAAGAGAGATACTCTACTCAAACTGGTTCATTTCCATTCCCTCTTTGTGAAGGTAGGAAACTCCCATCTCCCTTATTCAGTTTTTATGTTTTGTTTCATGTTCTTGTTACCTTGTTGTTGTTTTACTATTGTATGGTTGTGGGTATGTTAGGAAGATCTGCAAACCATGTCTTTTTTTGGTTGTTTTCCTTTCTTGTTTATGTTTGAAATTTTGAGTTTTCCTTGCATGGGTGTTTTGGTATTACTCACCCTAGGAGAGGGCAGAAGTGACCAATTTTGGGAGAGGTCTGTTTAGTTGGACTCCAACCTGTGTAGAGTCTCTTCTCAGGATGAGAAGAGGGATAAAGGGTAGGGTGTTATGGGCCCCTACCCATCAGCACAAACCTGGTATGAGTATGGAAAGTTTAAATGGAAGAATGAACATTCTTGGTTATTGGCCCCGATTGGGCATTTGATTTGGTTTTGTGTTTGACTTCTCCAGTTGGAAGAATCCACCTCTCCCTAGTCTTGATTCACTGTGAATCTTATTGTGTAAACCATGTATGATTATGCATGCTTGATGTTCTTGTGGTTCTGCTTGGTTGTCACCCGATCAATTATTGGTTTCCTCCATGGTTCTTGAAATGAGATTCAGAAGACATTACAAACTCCTTGATTATGATCATGAAGAAAATTTGATAAAATTATTGAAAATTGGGATTAAGATCCTATTGTAAATTGTATTTTTTTTAAACCTTATTATATATGGCAATGAATCCAAGTTTTCTTCCTGATTCTTTCTCAGCTGAGCCTTGAATTAGGTTGATAATAAAATAAGTGATTGAGTAAATTTACTTCTCTTAAAATTTTCGTATTCTATGTTGTCATATGAATGTGTATCAAAGATAAGATGCAACAATGATGTTCAATTATACATGATTCAATTTGTGATGTGTGGTGATGCCTCTATTCATATGGACTGTAGAGAGAGATGTTGCTAATCCATGTAAATGTATGGTGTCTTTATCAAGTTTGAAATGATTTAGTTCATGGTCGATTGTGTTGAAAATAAATTTGCAAGAACATGTAGGAAGAATTATGTCAAGAGATCCAAGCTAAAATTGAAACATGATAGAGAAATAACTTTGTGTATTTTGATACTCCCTTCAAAAGGAATGGAGCATTATCATTTTGATCTCTTATTTTCTCAATTGCCTTAAGACTAGTTTAGTCATTATGTTGTTCCAATGTTAATCCATCAGTTTTATTAGATAGTTAAATGAATACGTAGATGGTTATTTCATGTAATGTGGTTTCATTGAAATGCATGGCCATTTGAGGTTCATGGAAATAATAAACTAGAAATTTATAAGAGAATGCATACACCTATTGTGGTAATATAGTTGCAAAAGAAAAATATACATTGAGTTTCAAGAGAGAGAGAGAGAAAGTAGACAAATTATCAAATAATCCACCTACAGGATGTTGGAGTTTGTATGAGAGAATGTGATAATCCTTGTTTTGTAATAGAGAATATTCTAAGAATCTATTAGTGTTTAAAATTAGAAATAAAACAATATATATATAAATGATATCTAATAAAATGCATAAGTTATTAAACCTTTATAACTTTAATATTCTAAATATCCTTTCTTACCATAAAAACTTTATGTCATCAATGTCCAGCTTTCTCTCCTTGGGCGTCAGTCTTAGAAATGCATATTTTAAAGGGTTTTTTTAAAAAAAAGTGGATTGCAAGTCTTGGGTCATCACATGGGATGACGTCATTCTGACCCTTGTCCCATCCCTCTGCCTCATCATTTGGAAATGGACGCATGTGTTGGGGAAAAGCATTTAAATTTATTTGATTTAACATGCTAGCAAGCAGTTTTCTTGCTTATGTCCAACCTTGAGCTTTGTTGTAGCGCTGACCTCCCACTTGGGCCAGACTCAGGCCTAGGGACAGTACGTGCTGAGTCAGACTCGGGCAGCGCGCAGCCTTGGGATGTGGGGGCCTTGTGGGGTGGGGCAGGCCTAGGAGTAGGGTGGGCTTAGGGGGTTGGTAGAGTTAGTAGGTGTGTAGTGGGGGGAGCTTAGAATAGGGGGCTAGTTGTAGGTAGTTTCACATTTAAGTTTTCTTTTAGTTTGTAATTAGTATGATTAGTTAGTTTATTAATTATTTTAACTTGTGTTTTATTAAAATGTTATTAAATATGTTAGAGTGTTAAGAGTTTAGTTAAGTTGTAGTTAGATTAGGAGATAGTGTTTAGTTAGTTTTAAACTTTAAGTTTAGTCTTAGATTAGTTAGTTATTTAATTATTTGACCTTAGTTCCTTTATTAATATTATTATATATATATATATATCTAGTTAGTTTAAAATGAAACTTTAAATTGTTAAAGAATAATTAGTTGAATTAATAAAGTTTAAGGTTATCTTATGTTTGATTAAGGACTTTTGTTGTAATTGTTAATATTTTTTTTTGTTACTTAGTTATGTTTAAATACTAATTTAGCTAGTTTTAATTTAAATGTACTCTAATATTTTTAACCATTAAGTAGATTAAAATTATCGATTAATTGGCTATTTAAATCAATTTTAAGGTAGTTTTAATTGATTTGTTATTGCAAGAAATTTTAGATCCGAATTCATGTACATTGTTATTTACGTAAGTTTTATTGCATATCTTTATAAGTTAATGAAATATCATAATTTTATCGATATTAATCTAATAACACAAGCTTCAAAATTCTTAATGATGTTATCATCCTCATGTTTAAAACCTCAAGATTGTAATGTAAAGAACCTGTACTAAATCTTCTATTATCAATCATTTCAAACCTAGGGCATGTTTAATTATTAATTCAAAAAAAAAATTTGTGTGTGTTTTTGCCTTCAAAGTTTTGGGCATGACAGTAGTGTATGAAAACTGGGATGTAGCACTAAAGCTTATAATGGAGATCCATAAATCATTCTTGGACAAACACACTATTCATGTACCGTGCATGACATAAGAGTCAAAAAGGGGGAGAATGAATAAATTTTGTGGGAGAAAAAACAAAGGGGGAGTTAGTACAGAAATAGATAAACCATCTTTAATAAATAGGAGTATTTAGATTCAAAAAGGAACAATCAATTCAGGAGGGGTTATAAAATTTTGAGGTATGATTGATATGTCACAAGTTTTGAAAAATTTTGAAGTTTTGAAATTTTGTATGTAAGATGAGTACTAAATAGAGATTATCTAAGTTATGCTCATAAGTTAAGGTTATTTATGCATGACCAAGTGTTTTTGAAATTCATGTCAAAGGGGGAGATTGTTAATCTTAGATTGGTTTTGACATATAAGTGACAATACACCTAAGTCATTTACTAGATAGCACCTTAGTTCATGTTGAACAAGTAATGTATGACAAGCATAAGTTGTAGATAGTGTATGTTGAGCAAGATATATAGTATGTGCTGAGAAAATAGAAAGTGCTGAGTCACTCAAGTGTCGAGTAGAAAGTTGATGCCAAGTGATTCAGATGTTGAGTGATCAATGGATGCTAAGTCATTCAAAGGTTGAGTTACAACATTGAAGATACATAGGATGTTGAGCATTAGAGACTTCAAGTGCCAAGTAAAATAGTTTTGAACATAATTGTTTGTAATGGCAAAAACTTCTATATAAACCTTTTTTGAGTTGACTTAAGGATTTTTTTGTTATTCTAGATGATAAGAATGAATCTATATTGAGGATCCTTGTGTAGTAAATGCAACCAATAGGTTAAAGGGATGGATTAAGTGACAAAATGGATGAATCAAAATCATTGGTTCATACCTAACCCTAAGTCACCTAGGTCTTCTTAAAGAAGGCAAACCCTAAAACATTGTGTGTGCAAAGAGTGAAGTTTGCATGCATAGAAAGATAATTCATGATGGCTAAGGAGTTGTGAATTGAGTTATGAATTGTAAAATCAGTTAGAGGAGAATAGAGAAAAGAATTTAAAGGAAAGAAGTGATACATCTGATCAGAGAGGATTAAAGATACTTGAAAAGAGATGATCTGTTATCTAGTAGTAGAGTGCTAACCATAGGATCATTGTTGAGACATTCTAATAGGTGAATCAGTTAAATCTCTTAACAAAGTAGTCCTAACAGGATGTTGTAAATCATTTAACATGGTGGTTACTTCATTGTAAGTTTAAGTCCTTTAATCAGGAAGACTTCTAATAGGGTGTTGAAATCCTTTAATAGGGTAAAATTTAACAATCTTTGTATGCCTTTAACAAGGCAGACCTTTCACAGAGTAGATCATAATTTATGATCAAACATTATAACCTTCATTGGATACACTTTACAATTGTAGTAGTGACTATTTTTGGGCATCATCCCCACTGTAGTTTTACCTTCTAATTGGTGGGTTTCTGGGTAACCAAATATCTTGTGTCATCTATGTGCTGAATTTTTATTTGAATTCATGTTATGGATGAATATGCCTAGTTTGGTATTTTAGTTTACATGCAAATTGTGAGATGGTTATGTGGTGAATGTTTTAATGGATAAAGTTTTGAAGGACTAATTCAACTACCCACCCCCCCTCTCAAAGTTTACTTTCCCTATTATATTTCCAACACCCTTAAGTCGGCTAGAAAAAAAAATTAATCCAACTAACTCAATATGCTGATATTGAAAACTCATTCATTAGCTGACCCAAGTTGGTCAAAATTAACACAGAAAAGACTTTCCTTTGTTAAACAAGTGAACTCAGTTAATAATGCATCCTTAACTGAATTCCCTTTGGTGAGTGAGCTTAGTTAACACTAGTTTCACACCAACTTCTCTTTCATAACCGAGTGAGCTTGGTTAACACTAGTTCTAGGCCAACTTCTCTCTAGTGCCGAAGTGAACTTGATAGACACTAACTCAACATCAAATTCTCTTTGGTAATTGAGTGAAATTAGTAGACATTGAATCTAAGCTTGGTAATCACTGGAACACTCAGCATGCATTGAAAATTTCCTTCATAGCCCGCGTGAGCTCGACACACACTGACTTGTAAAGACATGAAATTTTTTTTAGCATCAAAGATAGTATACAATTGAGCAAATTTTTTCAATAGATACAACCAATTTACGACTACCCATTTTCTAGAAACATTCTCATAAAGCTACCTCCATAAATCATTAAACAACTCTTACATATATTCATATCTCTTTTCACACACATAGCTATAGCATCTATAAATATTATTGAATACTTTCCCAAGTGTATATAACCCAACTCATTGAAGGTTGAGCATATTAAATGTTTCTTCCTCTACATTTCTATTAATCTTCATAGAACAATGTATATGTTGACATCAATGAAAAACAATGTCATGAATGCAACATATAAGAAAATAAATATCTCTCTAGTAATGCTAACATACTCCCCCATAGGAATACCATCAATATTCATGCTAACACACATACTCTAAGATGTGAATGATGTCTTATTGTATATTGTTGATGAGAGTCAATTGAATGAAAAGGTAGATACCTTAGACTAGTTAGTCTCACTTCTAGATCAAGTCAATAAACCTTGTGTTGATGCTAAAGAGAGAATGATAAAAGTATTCAAGAAAAGAATGGAAGAAAGAGAAAAACAAAGGTTAATTGATAAAATTTTACAAAACATTGCAAAGAAGAACTATGAACTTTCTATTGTAGTTGATGATTTGGATGGACTAACAAAGGTAATAATAGTTTTATTCCAACATTTGTGCAATATTTCACATTTTACCCAATATGTTTAGAGCATCTAAAAAATATTGATGAAGAAATGAAAAAAATGCTAACAAGTTGACTAATGAACCTTGGTCATTCGAAGTTCATTACTGAAAGATTAAAAATTTAATCAGTTTATAAGTAGCTTTGAGAAGGGAAGAAGAGAATATTAGAGCAGAAGTGCTTGAAATCAATGCACTTATTATTTCTAATTTGGAGGCAATTCAAAAGAATGTAAAGAGATCTAAACAACTCATTGTTACACCAGAGGATGTCTATGATGGATAATATGGATGATCTATCATTAAAAATACAAGATGAATTATTATCACTTGAAGTATTGAAGAACTCATGGAAAACTACATATGACAATGCTAAGTCTTCTTATCCAAAATTGATTGATCAATTGTGAGTGCAACTTGATATTATAAATTTTTTTTTGGCATTATTGTTAAAAAAAGGGGGATGCATAGCTATACAGATTGTACATATAAAAAGGAGGATAGTAGATAGCATGTAAATGAAAGGGAAATATCATATGAAAAGGATACAAGTTTTGAAATATATTTTGGAAAAAAAGAAGTATATGTTGAGGGGGAGTTGTTACTCATTGGAGATATCAAGTTTTGACTAAACTATATGACAATTTTTTTCACTAATTCCAAAGGGGTAGAATGTTACTCCTAAATGTATCTATGTTATCATTTGTGAAAAGGTATGTTGATGAATCAAGTCATTAAAGAGTAAAGATAAGTCAGTATAAAAGGAAAAGATAAGTTTGCATTGGTCATTGAATAGATACCAAGCTTAGAGTACTATGATTAGAAATTAAATATATTGAGTAGATTGACTACTAAATAGATAGATTTAGTTGATCATGGTAGAGTATAAAAAAACTATGATAATTAAGATTAAGCTATTATTGAAAAAGAACAACATTACAATTGAGAAGATCAACACAGTTTACTAAGCGACACATAGTGAATACAAAAAGTTGTATATTAAAAACTTGCTATGTGCTTGAATTCTACCAAGTAAGGAAACACTTTTCTAACATAGAGGACAAAATTAGGTAACATTTATTGGGACTAAAATATTATTTTTTGGATCTCAAGGAAAAATTTGGAAATAAAGAAAGCATTTACTCGAAGGAGGGAATGGATATGGATCATAGATTTATTTATCAAAGAATTCTAGAAGGGTTAGAATAATAATAAGGTCAAGTAAAATATTACTATATAAGGATAGATTGAGAGGGTATCATTATGTGCATGAGTGAAGAGGATTGAATGCAGAGTATAGGTAAAAGAAGATAGAGCTACCAGGAAGGGATAAAGGATTGATTTGTGAAAACACTTAAGTGAAAGGTCCATGAATCATACCGACATAAAGGATCTAAAGAGGAATTCATATAGATGAATTATTCTAGATCAACTATTGAATACCTTTCTATAATTTTATTGCATTCTTAAATCCAAAAGATTGGGTATGAATTACCAAGCCTTGCAATTTAAATATCTTAACAGAGTACACACTTGATGAGTGTTGTAAAATCATTTTATGAGGTAGAATTTAGTAGGTCCTATTATATTACTCCTAAAAGGGTAAGTCATCATAAGTGACATCATTGTAATCTCTAACCAAGAAATATGTATGTTGCATTATTGAAGGATTGTGGGTGTCATGCCCACCACAATTTTACCTCTAACAAAGGGTTTCTACATGAAAAAATTCATGTGCCAAATGTCTTTATGCATGTGATATTTTTATGTGTTGAAGTTATTTAGTTTTGTTTATTTACAATCACTATTAAGTTGGATATATCCATGCATTCAAAATTAGATATGAGTTAAGAAGGGTGATCTATCATTGAGGGTTAATGTTTTAGATGATACTAATTCACCCACCCCCCAACACCTTAACATTCCAACATCTATTGATATGTTATAATAAAAATTTATTTTTGGTATGTATATTTACCCTAGCTTTACAATTTGATGAATTTTGATACACCATAGGTCTTCATATAATTGTCCTTGGTGATTGTATAGATAAAAAGCACAGATTGCAAGTTACTTCTAGTTTATGTTATGTGGGTTTTCTTCATCTTCCCCACAATTTAATTTGCAAGATGTTTCTTTGTTAATTTATGTCCTTTATGTTTTAATATCAACAATTTGTTTAAATTTTTTTAACCCTAACTCTTTGTGATCTCCTTGAATAATTGGTTAGATTAGGAACTCATTATAGGAGATAAATTAAAGTATAACTAATGGTCTCTATTAGGAATTATTATTACTACTTGCAACATACAATTTTCTACAAACAAAAAATGGAGTTCTCATGAATAATCACATTAGTCTTCACTAATGTTATCTAGGTAGTCAATAAATAGCCTAAAAGAAGCTTGTGTTGAAAAGAGATTGTTTGAAGTATGTAATATGCAATGGAACAATAATTATTTTGTCAATGATGTCAAACTTGCTACTTTCTAGTGAGACAATTACTTTTTGGTTTGAATGCTACCATTTACTTATTTGATGAAGAGGGTTTGAAAAGAAAAGATAACAAGAGAGCCTAGATAAAGGTTGAGTTATTGGGTGTATAAAAGGAGCACTAAGACCAAGTAAGAGATTGCTACTATAGTGTATTGTTTATCTAATTAATTTTGAAATGAAAGATTACTCAAGCAAAGACTTGAAGAAGATCAAGTTAGAAAAGTATATGCCAAGCCTTGCTGAGCTGTCAGTGTAAGTCGAGCAGAAAAAAATAGAAACCAAGTGAGAATCAATAGGTGCCGAGAAAAGAAGGAAAAAAAATGCAAGCTAAGTGAAAGTTAGTATAAGATGAGTAAATTTTAGTTGGTGCCAAGTAATAGTAAACTTTAGAGTTTTCCAAGTGAAATAGTGTTGGCTGAGTGATAGAACACTATGAGTATCGAGTGACAACATGTTGATGTTGAGTGACAGTATAAGAGTTTGATCAAAGATTTATCAAATCTGAGCCAACTAATTTGATTTTTTGAATTATGTGAAGCATCTGAAAGATAACTGTGATGAGCTGGTAGCAAAAGATTCAAAATAAACCATTTTTAGGTTAATTCAAGGAAGATTGAAGAGGAAGTTTCTAGAAGGAACTCAAATGGAAAATTGGGTAGATTAATTGAGTCCTACCTAACCCTAAAATGGAAAATTGTGGTTAAGTGGAAAAAGATCTAAATTCTCTATTTATAGAGATGACTAGTCAAAAGCAATGGTTGTTATGTGCGAGAGCCTAAGGAAGACAAGAAGTCTAGGGTATTGCTTCATCTAGTGGCTAAATAGAAGAGACTGTTATTGACATACAAAGCAAGAAGGCTAAAGGGGATGAATGTTTGAAGGGTGAAAAAGCTATTAGAGATGAAGAGTATGAATTCCAAGTAGAATGTAGGACTAAAATAAAGATATGTAATTTGCAAGTGAGTTGTAATTGTTTATCAGATCAAATCCTGTTGTTTCTTTCTAACAATTGTACTAGTGTGGACAAATCCTTTGGACTAAGGTTGATCTAATAGTCATTTTTAAATCCTATAACAAGGTGAAATTCTAATGGAATGTTCTAAATTCATCTTAAAAGGCTCACTCATAATAGGGTGATTGAAAGCCTCTAATCAAGTCGTATTTAACAGTGTGTATTGTAACCTTTAATAGGGTTGGCCTTTTACAGGGAAACATTTCAGAAGAGTGAGATTTAGTAGCATGTTACTAGTAGTTTTTCCAAAATTGAGTTTCCACATAGAATCCTTGTGTCATATTGTGTGAATATTCTTATGGTATTACATGTTTACATTTTTGCAAAGTTATTTTGACATAGGACAATAATCTACAAAGTTATGAGATTTTATGATCTAATGGATGCATGCATGTTAAGATGTTATGGAAATGGGTCTACTAAAAAATGAAAAAAATTATTTCTACATATGGACCTTGGATAACTAACTCACCCCCCTCTCAGTTATTCTAAAGAATTCCAACAATTGGTATTAGAGCACTAGTGGTTGTGATGAATAGTTTGAAGGTACTAAAAGTCAAAGCTCAAGATGTATAGAAAGGAGGTGCTCAAGCTTAATAGAGACATATTTCATGCATGGAAAATTTTGATGAAGATAAACTTAGGAGGACTTGGAGATTACGCTCAGTCAACTATTGATGTTGAGCATGATGATCCTACTAGAGCCCTTACTGTTGATGATCTAAAAAAGAAAAAAGAACACAATCAAGTAATGTTAGAGATTGCCTCTACACTAAGTTACTCATAGTTTGATGACATCAAAGGATGTGACACTACAAAGAAGATATGGGATGTTATTGAGACAATCTATGGAGGAAACAAAAATCTTTTGAGAGCCAAATCAAAAATTCTAAGGGGAAAGCTCGATGACATGAGAATGCAAGAAGGTGAGAACATTGTTCAATACTACACTAGAATAGAAGATGTTATGAATTCTATTGAGGAGCTAATGGTGTTTTTGAAGATGATATTGTAATTAACAAAGTACTAAGAACATTGCTACCTATCTATGCTATTAGATTTTTTGTCATGCAAGAGGTAAGGTGTATTCAAGGTTGTGATCTTACACTTGAAGGACTGATGGGTAGGCTCACTACCTCTAAACTCTCTAATTTTGATAATTTCAAACCTAAAAATGTTGAATCTTCTTTCAAAGCTAAACTATCATTAAAGGAACCTAAAGAGAAAATGAAAAAGGTCAAATTTTTTTCTAGTGATAGTGATACAAATGAAGAAAATGTAGAAAGTCTTGAAGCATTGTTGGCAAGGATATTTCATAGAGGCAAAGGGAAATTCAAAGGTAAGCTAGCTATCATGTCCTTTAATTGTAATGAGGTTGGTCATATTGCTACTAGATGTCCAGAGAAGAAGAACAATAGAGGTAGAGACAAATACAAATATAAAAGAGATGAGGAAAACAAATATTATAAAGATAATGGAAAGAAGTCATGTTACATTGCTAAAGAAGAAACTAAAGATGGGTCTGATGACCATGATGATGAAGTTGTATATGTTTCTATGAAGGATGATTCTAATGAGGCAACTACATTAGTATCTTATGTTAGCATGAGTAACAGATGTATCATTGATAGTAGATGTTCACATCACATGACTAGAAATAAGAGTAAGTTCATTACCCTTGATTATTATAATGGAAATAGTGTAAGATTTGGTAATGATGCACCTTGTGTAATAAAAGATAAAGGATCAATCAAACTGACATAAAAGATCATGTGTTACAATGTTTCTTATGTAGGACTTAACTATAACTTGTTAAGTGTGTCACAACTGAATAGTTCAACATGCAAAGTTGAATTTGAGAACAAGAAAGAAAAGATCTATGACACTAATTGGAAAAGGAGATCAGACTAGAGGTAATCTATTTTATCTTGACATGAATGATGCTATTTGTCTTGTTGTAGAATTTGATGATGTGTGGCTATGGCACAAGAGGTTATGTCATGTTAATTTTGATAACTTAGTTTGTATCAGTAACATGAAAAGAGTCAGAGGTTTTCTTAAATTGAAGAAACCTAACAATATGATTTGCAAAAAATGTTAGTTACGAAATATGACAATGTTTAGTTTTAAAAGTAAGACTCGTTCCTCTAAAGAGATTCTAGAATTAGTTCATACTGATTTGTGTGGACCAATTGATGTGCAAAGCTACAAAGGTGACAAGTACATTATCCTATTTGTTGATGACTACTCTAGGATGATGATAGTTATTCTTTTGAAACAAAAATTTGATGCTTTCCAAATGTTTAAGTGATACTTGGCAAGAGTTTAAAAATATACTGGCAAAATTTTGAAATGTCTGAGATCTGACAGAGGTGGAGAATTTACATCAAATGAGTTTGAGATATTTTGTAATGATAGAGGAATCAAAAGACAAAATTTTCCACTAAAGATGCCTCAAAAAAATGGGATTTCTAAAAGGAGGAATAGATCTATAATGAACTATGCTAGAATACTCATGATGGAGAAGAATGTTGCTTTGATATATTAGAGAGAAGCTATAAGTACAACTGTCTATACCCTGAACTGAGTACAAGTCAAGAAAGATACTCATTAAACAACCTTTGAATTATGGTATGGATACTCACCCAATGTAAAATATTTTAAGGTATTTGGAAGAAAGTGCTATATTCTTAAAGACAATAGGAATGGTAAATTTTATGCAAAATGCAAAGAATGTATATTCCTAAGATATTCCACAAGAATTAAATCTTTTAATTGTTTAATTACTAACACTAACAAAGTTGTGGAAAGTGTAAATGTGAAGTTTGATGAATATACAAAGGTACATGAAGTTGTACCTATGAAGGAACCTAAAGAATAAAAGTCTTTTGTATACTTTTATGAAGATATGCCTACTGATGAAGTTTTTGCGAACCAACTTGTAAATCCACAAAAGAAAGTATTTGTGACTATAGAGTCACATGCAATGAATGCCAAGTTGCATTTAGGAACCAAGTTACATTCAAGAGCCAAGTTGTAGACAGAAGCTAAGCTACATTCTGATTTTGAGATTAGTGTACATGAAAAGAATGTTGATTTACCTGATAGAGAAGTACATAGTGCTTCTGAAATTGATAGACCAATTGAGGAAAGAAGAGTAGAACCAAGACTATCAAAGTATGTCAAAAGACATCACCCTTCTAAACAAACTATTGGAGATAAAAATGTCAGACCAATGAGTAGAAATAGGCTGAGAATTGATACATGTTTGTTGAGCATGCATGAGCCTAAGTAAGTGAAACATGCATTAGAGAATGAAGACTAGAGTAAAGCCATGAAAGAAGAGATTGATTAGATTGAGAAGAATAAAACACAGACTATAGTACCCAAACCATAAAATAAGAATGTTATTGGAACCAAGTGGGTACATAGAAATAAGTTAGATGAAAATGGTGAATTCACAAGGAATAAGGTAAGATTAGTTTTTAAGGGGTATGGACAAGAAGGAGGAATTGACTACGGAGAAACAATTTCCCTAGTTGCAAGATTGGAAGGGTTAAGAACTTTGCTTGCTTACTCTATGTAAAAAGGTTTTAAATTTTATCAAATGGATGTGAAGTCACCATTTTTGAATGCTATATTAGAAGAAGAGGTTTACATAGAATAACCTGAAGAATTTGTTGATCTAAACAATAAGAACATGGTATGTAGACTACACAAAGCTTTATATGGTTTAAAGAAAGCCCCAAGAGCATGGTATGAAAGGCTTCACAATTAGCTTGTAAAGATTGCTTTTGAGAAGATTGATGATAACAATAATCTGTACTTGAAGATAGAAGGAGGTAAAGGTATTTAATTAGCTGAAATTTTTGTTGATGATATCATATTTGGAGGTTAGAATGCATTATGTAAGTCATTTGAAAATAAAATGAAGAAAGAATTTGAGATGTCTATGTTTGGAGAGATCAAGTACTATGCTGGTTTGCAAATATATCAAATAAAATATGGTATTTACATCACTTAGTCTTAGTATGTAAAGGAAATACTAAAATATTTTAGTTTGGAAGATTCAAAACTAGTTAGCACTCCTATGGTGATAGGACATAAAATTTCAAAGAATGATGATTCACCTAAAGTAACTCAAACATTGTATAGGTCTCTGATTGGTAAGTTGCAATATGTATTACATAGAAGACCTGACATTGCATTGGTTGTTGGGATTTTTGCAAGGTTTTATGCCAATTCAATGGAGAATCACTTGATGGCTATTAAGAGAATTATGGGATATCTAAAAGGAATAGAGGATTATGGTCTATACTACAAGAAAAATGATAAATTTGAGTTAAGAGCCTATAAAAATGCTGATTAGGGTAGAAAAATTGATGACAAAAAGAGTACAAGTGGTGGAGCATTTTTCTTGGGAAAGAGATTGGTCACATGGACCAGTAAGAAACAAAATTGTATATCTCAATCTACTGCTGAAGTTGAATATGTGGTTGTTGCAGTAAATTATACAAATGTGGTATGGATCAAATAGCTACTAAAAGGTATAAATGAAGAAATTACTAAACCAGTGGTACTTTATTGTGATAACACAAGTGCTTTAAATATATCAAAGAACCATGTGATGCATATAAAGACATAGCACATTGCAATCAAGTATCATTACTTGAGAGAGTTGGTTCAAGAAAAAGAAGTAAGGATGGAATATATGATTACAAAATAATAGATAACAGATATATTCACAAAAGGTTTACCTAAAAATACTCATGAATATCTTAGAGGTAAACTAGGGGTGATACCCCTATCTGAAGCTACTTAAGAAGCATGAGTAGTGCCCTACATCAACCAAGCTGAATGTTGTATCTTACAACTTGACATAGTAGATCTTGCTCTAGGAGTTGCCTAAAGTAATCAAGGAGCTAAATTAAAAGATTTTATAGTCACATGCAAGATTACAAAGGGAGAACTTGAAATGACTATATTTGCATTAATAGATGACAAGTATTTGGCATTGTTGTCAAAGAGGGAGAAGTATCCTACAAAGGAAGAAATATTTATGAGTGAGAAATCAAATCAGAGAAAATTCAGACAAAGATTATTGTCAAAGTAGGATAGAGTAAAAGAAATTCCTAGTGAACAAGATACAAGTCAAAGGGAGAAGATATATTGAAGGAGATTGACAAAGTTTACATTACCCTATACAAAGGAAGCACTTACAATGATAGAGGGAGAATTTTCAAAACTATAATTTTCTTTTTGCTATTATTGTTAGTATTGGTTTGTCATTAATGCCAAAGAGGGAGATTATTGAAAAGATATTGTTTGAAGTATGTAATCTGTAATGGAACAATCATTATTTTGTCAATGACATCAAACCTAGTCCTTCTTGGTGAGACAATTGCTTTTTGGTCCGAATGCTACCATTTAGTTGATTGATGAAGAGGATTTGAAAAGAGAAGATAGCAAGAGCACCTAGAGAAAGGTTGAGCTATTTGGTGTATAAAAGGATAAGTAAGACCGAGTAAGACATTGATACTATAGTGTATTTTTTATCTACTTAAGCTTGGAATGAAAGATTAGTCAAGCTAAGACTGGAAGAAGATCAAGTAAGAAAAGTGTCTGCTAAACCTTGCCAAGCAGTTAGTGTAAGCCAAGAAGAAAATAGTAGAAGCCAAGTGAAAATCAATAGGTGTTGAGCGAAAAAGGAAAATAGTGCAAGCTGAATAAAATTTGGTATAAGCTAAGTAAAGTTTAGTTGGTGTCGAGCATCAGTATAATTTAGTGTTTTTCAAGTGAACTAGTGTTGGCCAAGTGAAAGAACACGGTGAGTGCCAAGTGATAGCATGTTGATGTTGAGTGATAGTAAAAGAGTTTGATCGAAGATTTATCAAATATGAGCTAACTAATTTGATTTCTTTAATTATGTGAAGCATGTAGAAGATAACTATGATGAGCTAGTAGTACAAAATTTCAAGGTAAACCATTTTGAGGTGAATTCAAGGAAGATTGAAGAGGAAGTTTCTAGAAGGAGCCTAACCCTAAAATGGACTATTGTGGTTAAGCAACAAAAGATCTAAATTCTCTATTTATAGAGATGGATGGTCAGAAGCAATGGTTTTCATGTGTGAGAACCTAAGGAAGACAAGAATTTTAGGGTATTGTTTCATCTAGTGGCCAAATAGAAGAGACACTTGTTGGTATACCAAGCAAAAAGGATAAAAGAAATGAACTCTTGAAGGGTGAACAAGCTATCAGAGCTAAAGAGTATGAATGCCAAGTTGAATGGAGAACTGAAAAAAAGATCTATAATCTACAAGTGAGTTGTAAGTTTTTATTCGATCAAATCCAACTCTTTCTTTTTAACAACTATACTAGTGTGGATAAATCCTTTGGATTAAGGTTGACCTAATAGTCTTTTGTAAACCCTCTAACAAGGTGACATTCTAATGGAATATTCTAAAGTCCTCTAACAAGGCTCACTCCTAACTGAGTGATTGAAATCTTCTTAGTAGGTCACATTTAACAGTGTGTATTGTAACCTTTAACAAGGTTGGCCTTTCATAGGGAAACACTTTAGAAGAGAGATTTAGTAGAATGTTACTGGTGGTTTTTTCCAAATTTGGTTTTCATCTAAAATTATTGTGTCAAATTGTGTGAATGTTCTTATGGTATTTACATGTTTACATTTCTATGAAGTCATTTTGACATAGGACAACAATCTACAAATTTATGAGATTGTATGATCTAATGGATGCATGCATGTTAACGTTTTATGGATATGGGTCTACTAAGCACTGAAAAGTCTTATTTGTACATCTGGACCTTGGATAACTGATTCACACCCCCTCCCCCCTCTTAGTTATTCTAAATAATTCCAACACCTTGGTAATAATTGAAGTATTCTTTCAAGAGAGGAATTTACATAAAATTCCTATTGTTGTATCTTGTAATAATGATGTTCAACAAGTTCACAAATATTTTTTCTTCATTGAAAAATGTTACTATTATGTTCCAGAGATTAGGTTTAGAGTTGCTAATGATTTCAAAAAATAGAGTTAATGTAGATAATCTAAATCTGATTAAGGATGCCTCATTATGTTCTATATTGTACTCCTATTTTATTTATGGTTAGAATTGATTTATGCATTCACATTTGGTAATTTTTATGTGTTTGGTACATTTCTTCATATTTTTGGCCAACTTGGTGTTGTAGTGTGTTGTACAAATATTTGAGGAATGATTTATAGAGGCTTTGTGTTTTCAATGATTGTTACAAAGTATTTTTTTTATTTCTTAGCCAACATTATCTAGTTCACATAAAATATTTTGTTTTGCATAGTTATATTTTTAGAATTGAGGTGGTTAGAGTTTACTCAACCTTTTTTTATTACTTCAAGGTTGATGAAATGTATAAATTTAATTTTATCCCTTTTTAGATAGTTTTTCTTTGAGAGAGTGTATGAATGTAGTAGTATAAATCAAAGTACGTGTATGAGTGGAGTCTTCAATTAAGGAAGAGATACAATTTGTTGTATCTAAACATAAATGGAATTGATCTTAACATATTGAAGATGCTATGTTGAGTTAGCATAACACATCAATGATGATGTTTTTTGACATAACTATTGCAGAAATGTCATTGAGAAATTTTTGTTTTTGATTTATGATGAGTTCATGGAGATTGTAATAATAGGTAGATCAATTATGTTATTGTCATTAATGTTAACTATTTGACTAAGTCTTTTAGCATGTTATCGCATATTCATTGGAGAAAAGGATGAGTTGCAATATATGAAATAAGTAAGTTTTTTTTCTATGGAAACTAGTTAAATGATTTTATTGGTACATTAGATTGGTGATGAATTAGTTGGATTGATCATAAGGTTAAGATAGAAGCTCAAAATGGCCAGATGTAAAGGTCATTTATGTTGGAGTTTTTAGGAAAGACACAATGTTGTGTGGGGTTTGGGGGTGTAGGTGGTGAATCAATATCCTTTGAACTTTTACACTTAATCAAATCTATTATGAAATCATCATTTCACAACTAGGTAAACATACATAGATACACGCACACACACACGCACACACACACACACACACACACACACACACACACACACACACACACACACACACACACACACACACACACACACACACACACACATACATACACACACATACATGCATACATGTGTGTGTGTGTGTGTGTGTGTGTGTGTGTGTGTGTGTGTGTGTGTGTGTGTGTGTGTGTGTGTGTATTGTTGAAAACAATTGGTCAATTGTATAGAATATAACAAGAAATTAACAATAAGAAATGATATCTAGTTTACTAATATATTTCTATTGTATTAAAGACATGAATATATAATAATTGAACTTATATATGTATGTATGTATGTATGTATGCAATGTATGTATGTATGAAAACAATTGTTCAATTGTATATTGTCTTTGATGTTACACAAAATGTCATGTTTTTGCCAGTCAGTGTTTGTTAAGCTCACTCAGGCAATGAAGACAATTTCTAGTATCAGTTGAGCATTCTAGAGATAATCAAGTTCAAGGAAGACAATATGTGCCAAGTTCACTTGGGAACCAAAGAAAGTGTTAGTAAATTGTTTTTCCCAAAGATTTAAGCTTTTGAGTAAGGAAAATTTGCTATAAACTAATAGATTGAATTCCTAATTATAGATAAGTATTTCTCTACTTGAATTTGCTAAATGTTGTCTAAGGTAAAGCTAACCTTTTATGAAAAGATATTCATTGAATCCTCTATTGATTGAAAATATTCCCAATGATTATTTTACTAAAAATAGTGAAAAATTCAAATCATCTCATGAATACAAGATAAATGCGAATACTGAAAAACCAATTAATCTTAACAATTAGTATCATCCACATGATTGAATGTTAAAATAAGAATAAACAAAGGAGTAATGTAGATTCTGCCTCCCACAACCTTCAAGATTTAAAAGAAATAACTCTAGAATATGTAGCAAAGATAACTTAACTTTCACATACAACAAACATCCTTAAGAATGCAAGTTATCATGAAGTAGACAATAGTATCTACTTCATAAAAGCTTCAACACATAAAACTATAGAATTTTATTCAAATTCGTTGCTAATCTAGGAAATACTCTTTTCAAAATTTAATGTGCAAAACTTAAAAACAAAAGTATTTCTGTCTTACTCTACGAAGAGATGAACCCCTATCAGATATTGGCTATTACATATTTATATGGTTTAGGGCTGGATAACTATCCAAAATTACCTTGCCAGGAGTAAATTATCTTTTTAGTTAACACAATTGTGTTAACTAAAATGCATAAAGTAAACAAATAGGAGAAAACAATATGCAACTGTCCAATGATCATGCACCATGTCAGGAAGAATTGGCTACGCCAGTTGTGGTTCTTACGGCCTTCCATGTCTCATAAGCCATGGTGAATGCAGAGATAACTAACTGATGAGGTAAAAAAATGTAGGTAATCCTCTGCTTCCATACCTCTTTTTCCTTCTTTAACTCTATCACTTTCTCCTCATGCATTTCTAAATGTTTTTGATTTATTATTAGGATTGCCTCAGTATGAGCGACATTTGAGAAGTCTTTCCTAGAAGGCGTCTTCTTCTCCTAGATTTCCTGAAACTTATTTTGCACTTCATTTATCAGTTCCTCCACTTGGGCAATAGAATCATTCTCTTTACTTGAGCAATGTTTTTTGAACCACTTTATATTTTCTTGGATTATTTCATCTACAAGCTTGAGATTATCTAGAATTTCCTTGATCTCAGTTACCCCTTGAACTAGTGCTTCATTTTTCCATTCAATACAATCTTTAATGACATACAAGATCTTATCATCCAGACCAGCTACAGGGCATTCCAATTGAAATCTTTGCAATCCAAATCCTTTAATTTCCTCCATCTAGAGCACTACTTTCACCCAATTGTTCCTCTCTTTCTCATAGCCTTCATTATTTGACTCCACTTTTTTGAAGATTGTAGTGGTTTCTTTTGAAGCTTTGTCCAAAATATTTATCTATTTCATGGTTTCATTCAAGACATACTGCAACCATTCTTCAGATGTCTTCTCAACTTTACACTTGTACAAATTATCAAGGAACTGCTAATTAGTTGAAGAAGTTACATCCACAATCACAAACATTTCATTCAACGGTTTAGCTTCTGGGTGTAGGATAGCATTGATATATTGTGCCATGCTCCTCATTTCTTCTTTCATATCTTATTTATCCTTTGCATCTTTCTAGAGCCTATCCATAATCTTTTTATTTGAAGCTTCAAAGATCTTCATATATCTTCTAGTGGCTTGGAAATCTTAGCTGACCATTGACCTAAACTCTTATCAAACCTAATTATGAATTCAGTCTTGTCCTTTTTTGATTTCAAGGATTTCCCCAAACATTTGCCAACCAAATCATCAATAGGCATAGATAGGGGCACCATACTTCTTTTCTTGTCAATGGAAGTCTCCAGCCATTTAGGTGTGATAGGATCTTTCCCAATTATAGCAGAGACATTTGATAAAGCCAAGGTACCTGATTGGGTATCAACACTCTCAAGAAACTTGTCAAGATTTGATACACTGTCTGCCATTTGAAAGCCAGGGAATTGATCAGAATTTGAATTTCTCTCTGCAAGATCTAGATCAATAGTCACTCTATCTTTTTGTTTGCTTGGAATTGCAATCCTAGCACTTGAGTGAGTTATTCTCTTGACCTTGAGTACTTCTTTAGGAACTTGAACTTGAAGTGGTTGTGGAGTTACTTCAGATTCAACTTTGGGTGAACCAACAATAGGATCATCAATACTAGGGTTAGTAGTGACCTTTGGTTTTGGGTATGTCTTCTTATGTTTGGCTCTCGAATATTTCTCTGGGACCCTAGGGGTAACTGATTTAGTGGTCTTTGATTTCAGCTAGTTCTTAGTTCTCTTCAAAACATCTAAGGTATGGGAAAACAAACCATCCTCTTCCCTTCTAGACCAATCAATTTTAGAGATTGGTATGCATTCGATTTGATCAACATAGAAGGGGTCAATCACTTCTTCATTTTCATTTTCTTCTATCCTATTAGTGTTAAGGTTAATTTTGAAAATATCAATTTGACTTATTGTTAACCTTGACCACAACCTTTTTCTAACCTCAAATTCATCAGAATAGTTAGACTAATAATCTTCTAGATGTGAAACATGATCCAATGAAGCTGCATGTTTGAAATTATTTTTGGCAAAACCCATGAAATTAAAATCTTCTCTAGGAGAATAGGGTTTAAAACAAAGCTAGGATGAAGTATTTTTTGCTAATACTACTTGCTTAAGATTTAAGCATATATAATGGCCAATTTCTATGGGAAATATGAAAGAAGATGACTTCTTGGTATTTTTAGGAGATTCTATCACAAAAACAAATTGTTTGCATATCTTAGATAAAACAATATTGTCTAAACAATAGTGTCATAGCTTGAGAGGTTCACCAAGAAAACCCCCAACTCTAAGATATGTGAACTTGAGAAATTGAATATAAAAACAACCATAAATTTTGATGGCTTGCATTGATTCCTTAGACAACCTGTGATTTTTGTGTGCTTGAAGTTCAAACACCAACCTCCTGAGAAACACATCATTTACCCTCCTAAACTCTTTACAAGATTCACTTCTTGGAGATCATTGTAGTACTAATAGATGGTCATTTCATCAGTCCAGGGCAAGTGAGGAAGACCTTCCCACTCTTTAGACACTACTAAAATGTAAATCAAGAAAGAGGATAGAAAGAATGAGTTGAAATTATTCACAACTATCAGACCCTTATGTAAATTCTTCGCAATCAAATCTACCGAATCAATGAACTTTTCACCCTCAAAAATCTTCTGGATAAATGAGTACATCTAGCTCTCCTAGTGAAAGGCATGGTCATTACCTTTTGTTGGTGTAAATAAGTATTTACTTATTACACTTACTTAATTTTACTTAGGTTAATGCATTATTTAATTATTTTGCATTATTTTATTATTATTTTAGGTGAGACACTTAGGAGTTTGTGAACTCTCGTTGAGTTATGCAACTCTAATTATGCACATGGTGTCTACAACAAATGAGTATGCATTGTTCACTAAGCTTTCATGTTGAAAACATAGTTATCCACACTCCTTATTTAGCACATGTTGTCTACACCACTGATTTGCATGCTACACCATTGTAGGCTTATCCTTACATCATCGCACTTAATCTCATGCTCAATGGAGGATAATCCATATCTAGTGGACATGTGCTTGGTTGTATGACATATCATGATGCTAACTTCTATGCATTCTAGAAGCTCTCTTGAGGCCTTTATATACAGGCACTCCTAGTGTACACTCATGCAATTATTGAATGAATATCGTCATTCTAATCATACTCTGTCTATTTTGGTCTATTGTGTGCTTGTGTTGAGTTCTTTAGTTCTTGGGTGAATCCTGGCCTAAGTTAAATTCTAACACCTTTAACTCTATTTAAAAGTAGTACAATGTTAGTAATTTCTATGATGAAATGTTCAATCATCAAGGGTTTAGGAAATAGAGAACCTCCTTTGGATGGTTTTAAGAGCCAGGTTCAAGGTTAGATGTTCTACTTCTTCAAACGTCTAGGGCTCATAGGGTTCCTTGTGTGGGATTTTTAAAGCTAAATTGATACTAACCTTGTTTATCCTAGCTAATACTTCCCAAGAAATTTTCTTGATGCACCTAGTATTAGGGTCATAATGATTTGCACATTCTATCACCAACTCTGGACACCTAATGGTTGATGGGAAGGTGGCAGCTTCTAGCAACCCACTACTAGCCAATCTTTGTTATATGGGTCTAGACTAAACATTTCTCACTTGCTCAAGTATATCAACTAGGTTTTTGTTCACTAGAAAAGTATCCCAATTCTAGGAGGGAGCTTAGCAAGCATGGCTTTTCTAATTTAGGCATCTTAGGGTATAATAGAGTCATGGTTTGGTTTAAAAAGAAAAGGATTTATAGAGATAAATTGAAAACACTTTAAACCAAGGCACAATAAAAATGATAGAGGGAGATAGTATAATGCACTTATAGTTCTCAACAAAGCTTACCCTCCACCTATTTTGCTTACTAGTTGACACTGAGAGTTTGCAATGAAAATGGATAATTGTACTAGCCAAGAAAGGAGTTTTAATAAATGATTTTAGGAAATCTTAGAAAAGATATGAGTGGGAAAAAGCATTTATAGCAAGCATGTCACCTATACCTAACAAGACTTGCAAGGTTTTTTTTAGTTAATATCCATCAAATCCACACACAGATCAACTCCTCATGATATCAGACAATCTTGATTTCACCTTTTCCCATAAAACCAAGTGTACTTTGGCACGAGTTTACTTAGTTGTCATACTTATTTCTCTTCATGATTTTGGGATTTCCATCAGGTGGGACCCATATTATGCCTCAAGAATGATCTCATCATTTATATTACATCACCTTCAATAAAATAAGAGAATGTTAGAAAAATACAAAGTCGACATTGTAGTTGAAGTTACTTTGAATGAGCTCTGACTTCAATTTCAACTTTGAAGAACTGGACTCAGGTCAATGGATGAAACATTTGTCATGTGAAGGGGAACAGGTGGACCTAAACTTGAAGTTGAAGTATGTAAAATGCTTCAAGTTCAACTTCAAGATTTCAAAAAGGACTTCTAGCCAACAACATTGCATATTAGGTGGAAAGTGGGGTAACAGGAAGTTCACAGGAAGATAGTGTATATCGAGTTCACTCAGGCACCAAAGAGAAATTTGCATTGTACCAATGCTAACCAAGCTCACTTGATTACCAAAGGGATCTAGTTTAGGATGTAGTTTTAACCAAGCTCACTCGATTACCAAAGGATGTCTAAGAGAAATTTTTCTAAGTTAGTGTTGACCAAGCTAGGTCGGCTAATGAAGGATTTTATAGAGTCATCATATTTAGTTAGATGAATTTATTGGTCAAGTCTAGCCTAATTAAGGGTTGATTATTGAATATTTGAAAGTGTATTCAAGTTTACTTGATAAGGAAAATCATATAAGTATAAGGTCAAGTTGAGGTTTGAAGAGAGAATATATGTGGAATAGAAGAAGATGAATAAAGGAAACGAATTGGAAGGATAGCAGAGTATCCTGAGTTTATCAAGTTGCATTGAACATTTTGATCAAGGAGGATCAATTATTTGAGCTAGAATAGAGATACGAAATCAATAAATTAATTGCATCAGCAATCAGGTCAAGTCATTGTTACTCTCTAATAATTGTAGTAGTGAATCAAATCTCTTAACAGAATTATCTTAACAACTATTTTCCAAATCCTCTAACATGGTCAAATTTCTCAATTGAAGTGTCTAAAGACCTCTAACAAGGCCACTCCTAACAGGGTGAACTAAATCCTTTAACAGGGCCACACCTAGCAATGTGTTTTGTAACTTTTAACAGGGTTGGCTCTTAACAAGGCTCACTTCAGAAGAGTGAAAAATAGTAACTAGTTAGATCAGGCCATAGTAATGATTCCCACTTTTTGGCTAACTTTGACATTGAAATAGATATTTTTAAAATTAATTTCATTTTCAGATGTGTGTTACTAAAAAATCATAAAGAATTTGAAGATGATGTAAACTAGTGTTTTTAAGATTTTTCTTTCTAGTTTCTAACAATACTTTTAACTTTTTAAAGAAATTAATTTGAAGTTCATTTACCATCTCCTTTGAGAAATGGTTTATACAAAAATTGACATTTTCAAAGAGTGACACATCGTTTGATCAAGACAACTTTAAAAAATAAATTATAATGACAAAATTCTTTCAAGGATAGAATAGTAACATCATTATCTAAAAAGTTTAGTTGGTTTCATTCAATGTCATTAAAAAATATAGATTTTATTTAGTGGCAAATTGATGCTAACGATGATTTAGACATAGCTTTTTATTTTCAATATAACTGTATTTGTATTTATCGAAATGAAAATTTTCTTGATTTTCTAAATAGATAACACGCATAGCTTTGATAGACATATTTTTTTAATTTTTAATTTTCTCATTATCTATTTTTCTCGAAGCTTCCAATCAAGATTTGTGAAATGGCCTAACAACCTATATTTAATAAAATAAAACATAAAACATCATGATAAACATAATATACAGTAAAAATGGATTCATTATAAATCTTATTCAAAGTAAAAAAATTTCTATATTTAGTTTTAGAATATGGACCTTTTTAGCCCTTGTTTAAGCCCTCAAAAGGGAAAAAATTTATAGAAATTTTACTAAGTTTGTAAAAAATCCAATTTTGGGACCTTCGAATGAAGGGGGATTTGAATGAAGCCCTTGGAGAGGCTTCAAAAAAAGGGGGATTTTTTTTGGTGCCCTAGGGGGGTTCAAATGAAGCCCCTAGCCCACTTTTTGGCCACCTATTGGCCCTAGGGGATTTGCTCGAAGCCCTAAGGCTTCGCTCAAAGCCCCTTTTGGAAGTTGGCATAAGGGACTTCAAATAAAGCCTAGGGATTCAAATTAAGCTCCTAGGGCCATGGCTTCGAATGAAGCCCTAGGAGGCTTTATTTGAAGCCCCTAGAAAATAATTTTCCCACTTTTTATATGATTTCTTTGTGATGAAAAGTGGGAACCATTATTATGGCCTTACCCAGTTGTAATTGGTGGTTTTCCCAAATTGGGTCTCCACGTTAAATCCTGGTCTCTCTTGTGTTCATGTTATTTTCTTTATGTTTCTACAACTAAGTTAATTATGGTTAATAACACAACACATTAAAAAAAGTAAATATTTCAGTTCTTGCCTAGTGACAATAATTTTTTAGTGATTATCAAGTGATAGTAATTTCCAGTGCTAACTAAGTTACAACAATAATAAAGTTTCAACAAAGTTTTGGTTTTGATTTGTAATGACATCTAAGGGATCTGGGATTTATTTTTGTGGTAACTATTTGACCCATCCCCTCTTAGTTACTCCTCTTATATTTCCAAAAATTGGTATTAGAGCTTGTGGTGCTTGCAAACAAGGTTTCAAGGACATAAGCTAAAGATCAAAGATATCTTATAGAAGGGAGATCCCTAATTTGAATAGAGATAACTTCAAGGCATGGCAAGAACTCATGAGACTAAATTTGGCAACCATTGGAGACTCACGACCTAAAATACCTAGACACCAAGTATGTGGCACCTACTAGAACTATGACTATTGAAGAAATTATAGAAAAGTAGAATAATAACATTATGATGAATGGTATTGCCTCAACTCTCAACTATGTTGAATTTGATAAAGTCAAAGACTATGGTACTAATAATGAGATGTGGATCAAGCTGAAAGCCATCTATGGAGGAGATGGAAATGTGAGGAGAGCTAAGGCTGAAAGTCTTAGAGGTCAATTTTATCAAATGAAGATGAGAGAAGATGAAAATATTGCAAAATATAGTGAAAGGATCAAAGCTAGTGTATGTGCAATCGGGGCCTCAGGAGGAAAGATAGAAGATGAGATAGTGGTAAGAAAGGTAATTAGAACACTTCTTCCTATTTATGCTATTAGAGTTTTAGCCATTTCAAGAGATCAGATACAATCTCAAAAATGCTATATCTTTGGATGCACTATTGGGAAGGTTGACAACATTTGAGTTAGATAATTATGATAACTATGTTCCTAACTCTAGCAACATCGAGTCTACATTTCAAGCCAAGCTATCAATCAAGAAGAAGGATGCAAAATCTATGAGAAAAAAATCTGACTATGAAGATGAAGATGGTTCTAATGATGAACTTGAAGTCATTGTTCAACATTACTTGCAAGAAGATTTACAAAAGGTAAAAGAAAGTACAAAGGCATGATTCCTTTGATCTACTTTTCTTGTGAAGAAGTTGGTCACATTGTTGCAAGGTGTCCAAACAAAGAAGGAAAAGAAGGAAAGAATCATGAAAAGTATAAAGGCAATAAGGATTTCAAAAGATACAAAGACTACAAGGACAAAGGTAAGAAGTCATGTTACATTGTTAAAGCTTCTGATAGTAGTGATGAGGATGAAATGGTTGATATTACTATTAAAGTTGAATCATGTGATGAGAATTATAAGATGGACCTCATTTCTTATGTTAGCAAGAATGATACATGGATCATTGATAGTGGTTGTTTTCACCACACAACTAGTGATGAATCTAAATTTGATAACTTGGTACACTATGATGGTGGAAGTGTTAGATTTGGCAATGATGAACCATGTTATGTTAAAGAAAAAGGTTGTATTGCATTAACCAATTATCTCAGGAGTGATAATGTGTATTGGTTTGAAGGACTGGAGCATAACCTACTAAGTGTGGTACAATTGAATAACATTGGATTCAAGGTAGAATTCATGAAAGGAAAGTCCAAACTACTGGATGGGAAAGGAAATCTGGTTGGGACTGGAAATCAAACAAAAGGTAACCTATTCTACCTAGATCTAACCAAAAGTTCATGTTTCCTAGCTCAAGTAGAAAAAAGTTGGTTATGCTATAAAAGGTTATGTCATGTGAACTATGATAACTTGGGCAACATAAGCAAGAACAAAAGAGTAAGAGGTATTCCAGGCCTCAAGAAACCTAACATGGAGTCACAATCTAACAGACCTAAGTCATAGTAAGTGGGACCCAAGCATGATTCAAAAGATCATGGTGAACATAGTGAATTCAAAAAGAAGGAGCCTAGACTTGCTGGATATGGTAGAAGGCATCATGCACCTGAGAAAATCATTGGAGATTATTCAAAAGGCACAATGACAAGAAACAAACTAAAAGGTACATGTTTTCTTACTAAGTTTCAACCTAGAACTATTAAAGATGCATTAGAAAATGAAAATTGGATTGAAGCAATGAATGAAGAGATTGATCTAATTGAAAGGAATAACACTTGGACTCTTGTTCCTAGACCCAAGGATAAAAATGTAATTGGCACAAAATGGGTATTCAGAAATAAGTTTAATGAAAATGGAGAATTTTCAAGGAAAAAGGAAAGGCACTGTAGGAAAGGGTTATGCTTAAGAAGAAGGTATTGACTATGGACAAAAAATTTCTCTTGTTGCTAGACTAGAAGGTGTTAGAATACTCCTTGCATATGCTACACACAATGGATTCAATGTATATTAGATGTATGTGAAATCAACATTCTTGAGTGGAATCTTAGAAAATGAAGTCTACATTGACCAACCAGATCGTTTCATTGATCCTATAAAAAGGGGCATGGTTTGTAGATTAAAAAAAGCTTTGTATGGTCTCAAACAAGCTCCCAGAGCCTAGTATGAGACATTTAATAGTTACTTGATGCAAATTGGTTTTCAAAGAACTAATGGTAACAATAACTTATACATTAAGGAAGGACTACATAAGGAGATATTGCTAGCAAAAATTTGGTAGATGATATATTGTTCATTGGATATGATGATTTCTAAAAATCTTTTTCTATGGAAATGAGTAAGGAGTTTGAGATGTCAATGTTTGGAGAGATCGAATTCTTTGTTGGTCTGCAGATTCAACAAAAGAAGGACAATATCTGCATTACTCAATCAAAGTACATCAATGAGATACTAAAGAAGTTTGGAATGGAGGATTCTAGACCAATTGGAACACCCATGTCTACTAGAACATAATCTTTCCAAAGATGATGATTAAAAAGAGGTAGATCAAACTACATACAAATCAATGATTGGAAAACTTTAGTATGTGGTACATACAAGATCCGATATACCACTAGGAGTCAGTATGGTGGCAAGATTTTTTGCTAATCCAAAAGAGAATCATATGATGGAAATAAAAATAATCATGAGGTATCTAAATGGTACTGGAGTTTATGGTTTGTGGTATAAGAAAGGAGGCAACTTTGAATTGAAAGCCTTCACTCATGCTGATTGGGCAAGAAGTATTGATGAAAGAAAAAGCACTAGTGTTGGAGAATTATTTCTTGGAAAGAGGCTAGTGTCATGGACAAGCAAGAAGCATAATTGTATTTCTCATTCTAGAATAGAAGCAAAATGCGTTGCAAAAAAAATCAATTATTCAAATATTATTTGGTTCAAATAGTCGTTGACAGGTATGAAGGAAGAAATCAAGGATCCAGTAGTTGTTTTATGTGATAACACCAGTGCAATTAACATTTCCAAGAATCTTGAGATGCATACCAAAACCAAGCACATTCCAATAAAGTTTCATTTATTGAAGGATGCATTTTTGTATCTAAGAGGTAAGCTATGGGTCATTCCCCTATCCAAAGCTCACCAATCTCATTTTAGTGATGCATCAACCAAGCATGTTAAAGATCAATCAAGTTGATGTAGTGTTGTAAAGGGAAGATTGCATATGAATTAGTACATCAGGTGCATGGGAAGTCCTTTGATTATGTTGTCTTTGGCATGGGATGTCAGAGAGGGAAAATTTGTTGTCAATATCAAGAAATTTTGTGATTGTTTATGTTTTTGGCATGAGATGTCAAAAATGAAGAGTTTATTATCAAGTCACATAAAGAGGTTAAGTTTTCTAACAGAGGGAGAAACTACAATCAAAGTAATCAAAGAAACATTATAGAGGGAGAGATTGATGTCAGAGGGACCTCACACTAATAGAGGGAGCTCTCATGGACAAGAATCAGAATGAAACTAAGGATATTATCCTTTTATTTTACTCTAAAATTGTATTATATTATGACATGTTGTGCTGCCATTAGTGTCAAAGAGGGGATTGTTGAAAATAATTTTTCAATTGTATATGGTCTTTGATGTTACACAAAATGTCAAGTCATTGCTAGTCAATGCATGGCAACATCACTTGGGAAATGAAGATAGTTTCTAGTATTAGTTGAGCATTCTAGAGATGATCAATGTAAGGTAACTCACAACAAAGAATATAACTATTTCCACATAACCCATAAAAGATCTAAAATATATATGTAACTGAAATACACATGTAAGAGAATTGACAATATACCCATAAAAATGTGACACAAGATATACCCTAGCAAACCTTCATTGAGGGGAAAACCCAACCTCCAAAAGCATCCATCACCATGTATTATTCAACAAAAACACCAATGCAATACAACCATGGAAGCCTTCAAAGCCATAGGCACAACTAAGAAATCTATGTGAACAAGCATGAATACACACATCCCATGCCATGCTTCCAACCTTCACAAATTCTCTCTTGGTTAACCTATAAAGCCTTGTCCCACTCAACTCTTTCCCTTTTTGCCTTTTGTCTTTTGTCTTCTCACTCTAACAACTACCCTTGTGGCTACTTATTTAGTAGCAAGTCCCACAAAATCACCAAGTGGTATTACATAAACCATGTGGTGCCTAACCCATTGACCCCATATTTAGTATTGGAGTTTTAATTCCTTTTCCCTAGTATTAAATAAATACATGAAATATTATACAAATGTTACAATACAACTCACCAAGTGTATCTCATGGGAATCTTTACATGTTGCATGTCCATCTAGGTGCAACATTACATAATAAAATAAAATAATACAATATAACAATATTATGCAATGTGTGCAACACCCATTATCTCAACAATATCCCACTTATTGTATACATTGCATAGGGTCAATCTATAGCCACATAAATGAATAAGGGAACAATCCATCCCAGCACATCCACCATCATGGATCAAATTACACCATGTGCTCCATCCTAGTACCCACAAAAAAATCAAAGTATCAAATATCTCAAACATGAATGATCTCACCTCCTATTATGCCACTACCACCAAACATACATAGAAGGCATCTAAAGAGAAGGCTACCCAATCTATCACATTAGAAGATTATAATATCCTATACCAACTAAAATTCCAAGCACAAAAACTTGATCTAAAGGTAATCACATGTATCCGAAGTTGTCAAAATATCCATAGTTGAAATAACACCCACAACAAGTGCCAAACCCATCCAACTATCCACACAAAACTCAAGAGCAATACCTACCACATATATACCAAGAAGCTCCCACTGCAAAAGATAATGTCAAATCTATAACCAATCCACTCACAACATCTCAAAGAAGTGAATCCATGTAATATCAAGGACATCCACAATACATAAACCAATAACCTACAAGAATAAATCTCATAAAAAATCTCCAACAATCTCCCAAGCTCCCCACAACCAATAGAGGAAAGAGATAAAGGAATAACCATGTCATCTCTCACATGACATACATGAGCACAAACTAGTGATCACAATCTCTAACCAATTTCAAATCTAATGTAAGTGAAACCGAAAATCTAGGAAGATAACCAAGACCAAAGAGAAACTATGCAAATCATAACTTGTATCATGTCCTTCTACACACACTTCTAGATGTAAATTGTGCAAGGATGATCTCCTCCATAAAACCCCAACCAAGAAGATATACCACCATAACCAAATTAGGAATCCAAACTAATGAACATTAAGGATGTACCTATATATCCAATGATGTCATGCCAATATCTATGGCACCATGATTACATCCATGAACTAAGCATCTGACTCTCTAAATGTCCAACCAGTCAACATAAAATAGTCAACCACAATCCTCCACCATGACTATACCTAGTAACAACATCTATTCCCTTCTAAATAAAGAAAAATCAACAAATCATGTGACTTAGTGCATAGACAACCCAAATCCATGCCACCAATCTAAATATGCATCAATAAGGAAAGATCAATGGGAAAAGACAACCCATAACCAAGCTATAAATACAACCTGTAAGTATAGACTACTTACAACAATGCACAACTTGTAGACCCAACAAGTCATCATACATATCTAAACTAAACACTGATAACCATATTATCATGAGACCAATCTCAAATATGAACTAAGTATACAATGACATCAAATCTTAAATCTCCAAAATATACAATGTCATAAACTCACAATGTTACCATAGTCAATATATATCATAAATTTTTTAGATCAATATATCCACAAATAAATCATGCTAAACCTACACCAAGTCTGAACCAATGTGCCGATCTCTCCAAGAGCTTTTAGTTGACTACTCAAAGTCCAAAATCTGACTCTGTATGCCCAAGTTATGCCCTAATTTGTGCTCAAAATAAAAAACATCTAAATTTTGGGCTCTTAAAACCTTCCAAAATGTCAAAATCATAGAACCAAACCTACACCAAGTTGTAGTGCTTTAAATTAGATTTCCAATGCCTATAAGAAGTTTTAAATCTGATAGCTTGAGAGAAAGCTATGACCATGTTACTAAGACAATCTTTTTACCATTTTCACTATGATTTTTTTTTTTTTTTGTGACAAAAATTCTGACAGGATTAAAAATTTGGTGGCCATCATGGGTTGAAACTAAAATCCACCTTCATTTCCTTTGAACATGGCCAAACTAGGGCATATTATATATCAAAATTTATGGAAACATCGACCCAAATCCAATGGTGAGGTTTCTTTTACCCAGGAGGTCATTTCTACAAGATCCTCCTAAAACCCTCATTTAAATGAAACATCTAAAAAAATTCTTTTGTCCAACAATTTCACATGCGCAAAATCTACCAACTTCCCATCATAACAACAAACCCAAAAGCCTTAGATCTACAATAAAACCTACAAAATCTATATATCTTGCAGTTTCTTTTATCCTCTCATGCATTCCCATATATTTAATATAGGGTTACAATAATAAACCATATCTCTGATACCACTTGTAAGGAAACTCGCAACAAAGAATATAATCGCTTCCACATAACCCATAAAAGATCTAAAATATATATGCAACTAAAATGGACATGCAAGAGAATAGAGAACATACTCATAAAAATGTGACACAAGATATACCCTGGGAAACCCTTATTGAGGGAAAAACTCAGCCTCCAAAAGCATCCATCACCATGTATTATTCAACAAAAACACCATTGCAATACAACCATGGAAGCCTTTAAAGCCATAGCCATAATTAAGAAATCTATGTGAAGAAGCATGAATCCACACATCTCATGCCATGCTTTTAACCTTCACAAATGCTCTCTTGACTAACCTATCAAGCCTTGTCCCACTTGAATCTTTCCCTTTTTGCCTTCTATCTTTTGTCTTCTCACTCTAACAACTACACTTGTGGTTGCTTATATAGTAGCAAGTCCTACAAAACCACCAAGTGGTATTACACAAACCATATGATAAAACCATGTGCTACCTAACCCATTGACCCCACATTTAATAAATGAATTTTAATTTTTCTTCTCCAAAATTAAATAATTACATGAAATATTATCACAATGTTATAATACAACTCATCATGTATATCCCATGAGAATCTTTACATTTTGCACGTCAATCTAGATGCAACATTATATAATAAAATAAAATAATACAATATAACAATATTATGCAATGTGTGCAACACCCATTATCTCAAGAATCAAGTTCAAGGAAGATAGTATGTGCCAAGTTGACTCAGGCACTAAAGGAAGTTTGCATGAAGATACTATCTACCAAGTTCACTTGGGCACCAAAGAGAAGTTGGCATGGAACTAGTGTTAATTGAGCTCACTCGGTTACCAAAGGGATTTAGTTTAGGATGTAGTGTTAATCAAGCTTACTCAGTTACCAAAGGATGTCTAAGAGAAAGTTTTTTGTCATGCCCAAAAACATGAGGGAAAAAGTACACAATTTTTTTTTTGATTAATAATTAAAATACTCTAAGTTTGATAAGTTTGTGTCCAAAGTTAAAATATAGGTTCTCTACAATCCATCTTAAGTTTATAATCTTGTGGAGGAATACATCATTAAATTTGAACTCTTATTATTAATCTGATCTCGACATTTGTTTTGTTAATTCATTAACTTACAACAATATATGAAAATTATTTATATAACAATTTAAATGAATTCGGGTTTAAATTAATTTGAAATATCAAATCAAGAACTCATTAAAAGAAATATCACATCTACCCATAAACCTATATAAACTATATTTAATTTTATTCCAATCATAATTTTATATAAATCAAATAAACCATTTCTAATATAATGACCATATGAATTAAATTTAAATTTAACTAAGATAATAAAAATATTTCATGAAACATTATCTACAAATCTTAACAATACTTTAACTAAACTAAAATAATATTAGCTATAATTTTAAAACAATCGTATTGATTAACATTTTAATAAAATCTATTATTTAACTTATAAAGTATCAACTACTAAAAAAAAAAAAACATTTAAATTAAATAAATTATACACTACTCCAAACTAATAAACAATATAATGTTAACATCTTTCTTCTTTTCATATAACAATTTCTATTTAATTCTTAAAGTAAATTTCATTTAACTAATGTAAGTTTACATCCAATAATAATAACAACATATAACTCTAAAACTAACTTAAACCTAAACTGAATTAAATTTAAAGTAACTAACTTTACAAGGCAAAAAAAATGTGAAAATCTAAAACAACTTTAATAAAATACTTACTATCTAATACTAATCTAATTATCATCAACTAAATCTTATTAAACTTAAACTACAGTAAAGAACAACTAACTAAATTTAAATATGACTCATCTTTAACATATACTAATCTTATCCCAAAACTAACACAAAAACTAACATACCTACACTAACCCTCAACTTAACCTAACACTAATCCACCCCCCTATACTCTCCCTACACCCTACCCTAAGCGCTTCCCAAAGCCAAGTTCTTCCCAAGTGTTGGCCAAGGTACAACACTCTACCTAGGACTAAAAGGTGCGCAGACCAAGTGGTGGAGACCAATGTTTGAAAAGGGTGGGAGAAAGTTAAATTTGATTTTGCTTGCTTTTTACAATAAACAACTTTAATACTCTCACATCCATGTAAGAGGTGAGTACCCAAGTTGAAGCAAAAGGGATGGGATGTGGGAACAAAGTGACATCATCTCTCATGATGACAATTTTGACTTTGTTTAATAAAAGCCTTTTTAAATACATAACCAAAACTAACGCCCAAGTAGGAGATTAAATGCAAGAAAGTTTATTAGGTAACAAGGATAGATATTTAGGATATTAAGTTAGATAGATATTATCTTATATACAATTTCATGTTATCATATATATATATATATATATATATATATATATATATATATATATATATATACAATTTCATGTTATCATATATATATATATATATATTACTTTTTAATATCTAATTTTAAATTTAGGAATATCTTCAAGAATATTCTTTGTTGCAATATAACATTAAATCTCAAGCCCATACAAAATCCAAAGGGCTTTTGCTCTAGGAATGTAAATTTTTTTGACAAGTTTTTCTAAGTGTTGAAAAATTTAAAAGAACAAAAGAAACATAAAGAAACATTTTTTTTGTGTCTAAGTATGACTACCAATTTTTTACTCCTTTATCAAAGGAGGGTATATATATATATATATACAAATTTTTGTCATTGAATTTTGCTAACACCTAGTTAAGGTAAGAATCCAATATCTACTTAAAATAACATTGCAAGATTTATTTTTGGTTTACAATTATCACAAAATTGAACCTTCATTAATAACACAATTTTTGTTTCCAACATATAAGAAAACTTGAAATTTTTCTTAATTGAACCATCATCATTTCTTCTTATTTTTGATGTGCATCCATATAACCAAAAGATACCAAAAATCTCATGAGAATAAATTATACTCAATCACCCTTTTATTGGCAAACCTGATTCAAAGGTTCAACTAGGAAAGAACCAGGAAGAAAACTCGGTGTCATTGCTATTACAACAAAGTTTTGAAATACTATTTACATAGGATTCCAATCCCAAAATTACAACAATCCAAACAAATTTCCTTCATGACCCTTATCAAGGGTTCCATATCATTTTATTTTTTGCAACAAATTGCTAAGATTGTGGAGGGAACATAATCTGATCAGGTGTCAAACAAGCATGACCAAGAGACAAAATCAAAATTGCATATTCATACTAAGTTTTCACAATAGGATTCACAATGAATCAAAACTAGGGAAAGGTGGATTTTTCTAATAGGAGATGTCAGACACAACACCAAACCAGGTTCCCAATCGAGGCTATAAATCAAGAACTTCCATTCTTTCATTCTTATATGCCAAAACTCATATGTGGTTTGTGTTGACAGGTAGGGGCCCATAACACCCTACCCTCTCTCCCTCTTCTCATCTTGAGAAGAGACTCTACACTGTTGGAGTCCAACTAAAATGACCTTTCTCGAAACTGGCCATTTCTGCTCTATCCAAGGGTGAGTAATGCCAAAACACCCATACAAGAAAACTTCAAAATTCAAACCTAAACATGAAAGAAAAGCATTCAAGAAACATGGTTTCAATCCTTCCCAACATACCCAACATACATACAAGCATCCAAATAACAACACAATAGCATAAGCATGAAACAAGCATGAAGAATCTGAACAAGGGAGATGAAGAACTCCTACCTTCACAAAGAGGTAATGGAAAATGAACAAATTGAGAAGAGCTTTCCCTTCCTTCCTTCAATTTTCCAAGACTCGTCTCTAAAAGTAGAGATTGGGTAACCAACAAACTACTCCAAAAAGGGCCTCTAAATAAGATACAAATTCATCCACCAAAAAGGGCAATAACTTCACCCACTCACCTACAAATCTAGAAGTTTCTAACTCAACCAATCCTAAGGTTAACCACTAAGTGGAGTTGAGGTCATGCAACTCATGGTAACCACTTTCAATTATTGCACAAAGGCAAAAATAGACTTTTTGAGTGACCTCAAAAGTTAATAAAAGGGGCTTAGGGGGTGGAAAATACCCCCAACCCATACCCATACCCCTTGGGTATAAAGATTTCATGTTTAAAGCCTTAGGAATTGATTTGGAACCAAACAAAAGATAGGAAATATTTAGGACCATCTAATAACTCTAAAAATGTAGATTAAGCACTAATCCAGATTAGGAGTAACTCAACTCGATTAGGAACAAATTAGCAAAAAGAGACACTAACTAAATCAAACTTAGGTCCAAAGGTTACACAGTTAACCCTAGCTAGCACGGTGAAAAGCATAAACAATTCATGAGTGTCAAATGACACTATAAGAACACAGTTAAGAACATTAACATTTTATGATCATGGAAAGATACATTCATACATCTCACAATAGAATTAAGTTACGAATAACAAGGTTTCCACAAATGGCACATAGGGATCAGTTCCATTCCTCCATCGGGTTTCTCAGCTAAAATATCTTGTACACTCATTACACACATCAGTAGTCCCATAAAATCACATGCACATATGTATATACGTATCAGGGAATCACATAAATTAAAACATACATCTATAAATTAGTCAGGGTTTCTCTCATCCTACTCAATTATTAACCATTAAAATCTCTTAATCAAAGTGTTAATCCTATATTTACTTATTTCATCAACATACATGTTCATAACGCATTAAATGACGAAGATCAAATATCTGAAAGTAAACATCACACAACATGAAATAATATACTATGTTCAAAGCATCAGATAAGGTCTTGACATCTTGAGTCATGAGTATCAAAATAATAATGTATCTCTATGCTACGATGGGTCAGGGCGAGGCCTCACATTTTTTGAGTTAGTGTTGATTGGGTTGGATTGGCTAACAAATGATTTTATTGAGTCAACATATTTAGTTTGATCAATTTATTGGTTAAGTCTAGCCAACTTAAGGGTTGATTATTGAATATTTGAAAGTGTATTTAAGCCCACTTGACAAGGAAAAACATATAAGTATAAGGTCAAGTTGAGGTTTGAAGAGATAATATATGTGGAATAGAAGAAGATGAATAAAGGAAGCAAATTGGAAGGATAACAGAGTATCCTAATTTTACCGATTTGTTTTAAACATTTTGATCAAGGAGGATCAAGTATTTGAGCCAAAATAGAGATACCAAATTAGCAAATAAATTTCATCAAAAATCAAGTTAAGTCATTGTTACTCTCTAATAATTGTAGCAGTGAATCAAATCTCTTTACAGAGTTAGCTTAACAGCTATTTGCCAAATCTTCTAACAAGGTGGCATTTCTAGATTGAAGTGTCTAAAAACCTCTAACAAGGCCACAACTAAATGGGTGAACTAAACCCTTTAATAAGGTCACACCTAACAATGTTTTTTTTAACCTTTAATAGGGTTGTCTCCAAATAGGGCTCACTTTAGAAGAGTGAAAAATAGTAACTAGTTACAATTAGTAGTTTTCCCAAATTGGGTTTCCATGTTAAATCCTAGTGCCTCTTGTGTTTATGCTATTTTCTTTATGTTTTTACAACTAAGTTAATTATGGTTAATAACACTAAACATCTCAAAAAGTATATTTTAGTTCTTGCCAAGTCATAGTAATTCTTAGTGTTTGTCAGGTGACAGTAATTTCCAGTACTAATTGAGTTATAGGAATAATAAAGTTTCAACAGAGTTTTGGTTTTGATTTGTAGTGACATCTAAGGGATTTGGTATTTATTTTTGTGGCAACTAATTCACACCTCCCCTCTCAGTTACTCCTCTTATATTTCTAACACACACACACACACACACATATGTATATACATATATATGCATATATATACATATATATATATATGTATATATATGCATATATGCGCATATACACACACACATATATGTATGTATGTGTGTGTGTGTGTGTGTGTGTGTATCAATACTAAAATTCAAAATAAACTAAACTATTCGATCTTTCCATAAACATGGAATTATAAACCATAATAGTATGACACATTTAACACAATAGGTCATGCATAAATCCTTGGTTAGAGGGAAAATGACATTGGCAATGATACCTACAAATCCACCACTAGTGGAATAAGAGGTTTCCCTGTTAGGGCTATAATGTTGTGTCACTTTTCATGACTCACTCTATCAGGAGTAATACAAAAGATTTGTAAGGATCTACTCTTTTCAAGGATTTTACAAAATTATGCAAAGTGTGTACTTGGTCAAGATATTTACAACAAGATGATTAAGTCTACCTTGTGAGAGGATTTATCAAATACATGCAACAAACTTTGCTAATAAGATCCTTATTTTCTCTTAATTCTTGATCATGTTCAATGACTAATATAATATCTAATTTTATCCTTTGTGTTTCTTAGTAGTGTTCACTACAATAGAATTTTTTAGTCATCTAGCATATCCCCTTATCAATATTTCTTCAATAACAAATTCAACAACAACTATAAACTATTCCTTGTAGAGCTTCATCTATAGTAGTATTTTTCCTTCTTCAATCCTTAGCCTAATTAGGGTTTAGGAATAATCTATAATATTTCATAGATCAAAATAAATGATCTAGAATCATTCTTATCTCTTCATGCTCCTTCTCTTTCCTTTCTTTTATTTCATTATCTTTTATTCTACCTTAGAATCATAAACAAAAAAATTACATTTCCCAATGAATCTTACCAAATCATTTATTCTAATATGAAAATGTATTTTAACACTTGGTGGAATCATTACACATAAGAATTTGTACTATTTGAAATATTTAAGTGTTCTCTATGTAGCTCTATGAATAGTCTATTCATGCTCAGTAGTTTTCTTTCTCTGTGTCCTTTTGACTCATTTTTAGTTGTCTTCCTTAGCAAGGTCTATACTCAGTGTGTATCGAAAGGCTCAACATAGACTATGCTTAGGTATATCTATCTCATAGTTACACTTATGTCCTATCAAGGCTAGATTTATATAATGTGGGTCAGTAACAACCTAGACCAACCAATACAATTCTCATCTCCTCAATTAACTATTTGACACTAATGAAAAAATGAATGTATAATGAGAGTAACAATTTGGTAATTAGAAAGTGATGCTGACAGGTACAAGAAAAAAAGTAAAAAAAGTGAATAGGTAAATAGGTAAACAAGGAGAAATAGGCGAAATATGAAAATCAGTGAGCTGGATGAACAATTGTGTTGGTATCTCTAAGTCTTGTTGTTTATTAGTGTTAAACACTTAGTCATATATGAGGTAGAGTCAGCTAGTCATCACTATCACCAAACTACTCTATATAGGCTGAGGCATGTGAAATACTTGTAAATAAATAAGGATGTGTCAAGCTCTATATGATACAAGAAAGTCTTTGGTTACCAAGTATTTTTAGTATAAGCCGAGCCTAATAATTTTTGAGTAGTAAAAGAACATTAATGTTGAGTTACATAGAAGGTTCCAAGTATAGTAGAGAGAAAACTACAACAACAAGAACAATTGTGAGCAAGCATTAGAGATAGTAAGTGTTGAGAAACACAGAATTGGCATTCAAGTCAAAATGATACAAACTCAAAGGTACACCATTTTAGGCCAACACAAACATGAAATTTAGTATTTGTAGAGGTTTTTATAGAGGCTATTATGCATTTATGACATGGATCACAGATCCCTATGAACAATGATCGACCAATCAGATGAAGAGGTGAAAAGGGGAAGCATCTAGAAAACTCTTTAGAAGACTTTAAATAAATAAATCTAAACCTTATTTTTGTGTGTGTGAGTGTGTGTTGAGAAGAGAGAGCAAGATATGTGTGCGATCATAGAGAAGATAACTTATGAAAGTGCAAACATTGCAAAGAAGGAAAAAGTGTTAAGTTTTTTTTTAATTACAGAATAGAGATAGAGACCTTATCAACCAGTGAAGGATGGAACATAGATATATTAGATTCAAGACTAGATCAAAATTGAAGAGAGGAGATCCATAAGCAGCAATAAAGTGTAGATTGAAGGACTAGGTACTAAATCATTATTGATTCAGAGATAATCTCTTAACAAAGTGGTTTCAATAAACCTTTGTAAATCTTTAAATCAAGTCCTTACTTTATTTTAAACTTGTTAAACCCTCTCACAAGGTAAGAACTAAATATCTTAACAAACTTTAATATGGTAGAACCCTCACATGGTAGATCATCAAAAGTGATCAAAATTTTAACCCTAATAGGTAACTTTATTACTATGGTAGTGAAGATTTGTGGGTGTCATCCCCACCCCAGTTTTCCCTTCACCTTGGAAGGTTTCTGGGCAACCAAATCTTTGTGTTATGTGTTTACATGTCATGAATTTGATTGATAGTTAGATCTATATGTTACAAAATTTTAGTTTACAAGTTATGTTATGCATAAATTATATATGAGATGGAAAATATGGCGAACACAATAAATTTGTTTTAAGTGATAAAAGTGTTACAGGTCCTGATTCAACCCCCCTAGCTGATGGGGACATGACCCAAGAATAGAATGGACATAATGGGAAAGAGAAAAATTTATTAACTGTTAAAATATGCTAGTACACTTAGTGTGGAGAAACAGACTCCAAAACATGCCGTATGGGCTTACAATAGCATAAATCTAGAGATAAATTCTTCTCTCAGTACCTTCTCTCAAACTCCACTCTGAACTGCCTTTCACAATGCTATAAATGTTATTAAATGGATCCCAACGGGTTAAGGATTAGGAATACATTCTAGAAAGTGCTAGTTGACATCCACTAACCAATTAGAAGGTTCCAGAAGCCATGTTAGAAGTCGGCGCAAAATTAGAAGAATCCGGAAATGATAATCGAACTTCTGGGAGGCATAACTTTTGAACCGTAGCTCCAATTGACAAACCGTTTACATTTTTGGAAAGCTCTCAAAGTGTTATATAGCCCTATGGACTAGATTTTCTCATCCCCCATTTTTTGGCACTATTTGAGCTCATTTAATGCCCGTAACTTGACTTTGAAGCATTCGTAGGAGGTCTCCAAAAATTGAAAAACTGCAATAACTTTCAAATCATGGTGCCTTTGACCTAGTTCTTTTTCTAGAATGCTCTAAATTACAATTACATTCATTTGGCCAATTTACACACTCTAATTCACTAAAATTATTGCTCAATTACATACTACTATTTTTTGGCATTTACACGTATCCCAAGGTGCTCAAATACTCTATCCTAGAACACTGATAGTGGAACTATGAGAGTTGGAACCTTTATTTGACCTCCAAATGGGTATCCAAAAATGAAAACACATGAAACATAAACTAAGTCTAAGTACATTTTTTTGGGTGACATAGGATTTCCCTTATACCTCTGGATGCTCCTGCATCAGACACCTAGAGTAGATTGAAAAGTGACCCTGTCACTTTATGAATGGTAAAGGAAATCCCAAATGGGAAACGTCAGCTGCTGTTATCCAAGTTGAGTCCTCTATCAGCCATCCTTTCCACTTGACCAAATACTCTTCATACTGCCTATTTCTAGTACTCCTACCCATAGAACTATTTAGAATCTCCTCTATCTCCTCCTTCTTAGAAGTAGAAATTGGACATGGCTCTAACATTCGCTCCTCATCTACACCATCATCATGATACTCTGTTAAGTCTGCAATGTTAAAAATAGGAGAGATGTGAATACCATCTGGAAACTCCACCTCATATACATTCCCTGAGTCATGTTTCTTTAGAATTTTGCAGGGGCCAAATTTTTTCATCTTCAGCTTGTTGTAAGTACCGGCTGGAAATCTTTCTTTTCTTAAGTGTACCATGACTAGATCCCCTACTTGGAACTCCTTATGTCTTCTCCTTTGATCAGCCCTAGCTTTATACTATTGGTTCATCTTGGTAATGTGTGCCTAGACCTCCTCATGTAGATGATTGATATGTTCAACAAATTCTTCAGATTCAGCACTTGTCCTCTCCCCTTGCTCTATCTTCCTCAATTCTGGTGTAGTGCTTGGGCTACTTCCATATACAATTTGGAATGGTGATCTACCAGTACTCCTATTTACAGAGTTATTGTAAGCAAACTCCACTTGTGGTAGAATCAAATCCAACCCCTTGGGCTTATCCCCAACTAAACATCTCAATAAATTGCCCAAACGTCTATTTACCACTTCTATTTGGCCGTCAGTCTGTGGGTGATGTGTGGAACTAAATTTCAAGTTTGTTCTCAACTTCTTCCACAATGTTCTCTAGAAATATCCCACAAATTTGGTATCTCTATCAGAAAATATACTCCTTGGGAGACCATGTAGTCTTACTACCTTTCTGAAAAACAAGTCTGCAATATGGACAGCATCATGAGTTTTTTGGCATAGAATGAAATGTACCATTTTGGAGAACCTATCAACCACCACAAATACTGAGTCATTACCCCTTTGTGTCCTTGGCAATCAAAGAAAAAAATCCATACTTATGTCCTCCCATGGCTTTGATGGAACAAGCAATGGCTGATATAGTCCAATATTGTGACTAAATCCCTTGGCCACTTGACAAACCTGGCAATTTTGTACAAACTTCTTCACATCCTGTGACATTTGAGGCCAAAAATAATGTTCTTTGAGAATGGAAATGGTCTTATCTTGACCAAAATGTCCTACCATCCCTCCACTTTGTTTCTACTTAATTAGATTTTTCCTCATTGAACTCCTTGGAATGCACAATTGACTGCCCTTGAACAACATACCATCCTGAATCAAATAGTCTAGCCATTTGATTCTATCTACAACAACAGTCTCTTTACAAGCTTTCCACGCTTCAACAAAATTAGGATCCTAAGGGTATAGATTCTTGAGTTCATCAAACCCAACTACTTCAACCTACATTACTATAAGCAACAACTGTCTCCTACTTAGTGCATCTGCATCATTGTTAGATTTTCCACTTCTATGCTTCAGCACAAATGTATAGCTCTACAAGAACTCTACCCACTTCATATGCCTCTGATTCAATTTACCTTGGCTATTTAGGTATTGTAATGCCTGATGATTAGTATACAAAACAAATTCCTTTGGCAATAAATAATGCCTCCATTTCTTTAAGGCCTGAACTATTGCATAGAACTTTTGATCATAAAAAAACTACTTTTTTTTCACATCATTCAATTTTTCACTAAAATATGCAATAGGCTTACCTTCTTGGCTTAATACAGTACCAAATAGCGCTGCAACTAGCATCACAATCCACCTGGAACACCTTTCTAAAATTTAGAAGTGCCAACATAGGTTGTTCTATCACCTTCTTCTTCAACAATTCAAAACTTCTCATAGCTGCTGCAATCCATTTGAACTCTTTTCTATCCCCTCTTATTGTGTCAGTCAAGCATGCACAAATGGCACTGAAATTATTAATAAACTTCTTGTAAAAACTAACTAGACCATGAAATGATCGTACTTCAGTAGCAGACCTTGGAGTAGGCCATTCCAAGATGGCTTTTACCTTCTCTAGATCCATTTTGAGACCTTCAGGTGATATAACAAACCCCAAGTACACTAACTCCCTTTTTGCAAAGATACACTTCTTCAAATTAATTAATAGTTTCTCTTCCCTCAACCACTCAAGAACACTACAAATATGCAATAAATTTTCTTCCAAAGTCTTGCTGAAAATTAAAATATCATCCAAGTAAACAATAACAAATTTTCCCAAGAACTTCTTAAGTACCTCATTCATAAGCCGCACGAAGGTGCTTGGGGCATTTGTCAATCCAAAGGGCATGACTAGCCACTCATAAAGACCCTCCTTGGTCTTGAAGGTAGTTTTCCACTCATCTCCTTCTTGTATCCATATTTGATGATAGCCACTATTGAGATCTATCTTTTTGAAGTACTGAGCTCCACTCAAGTAGTCCATAAGATCATCCATTCTTGGCAAAGGAAATCGATACTTGATGGTTATCCTATTTATAGCTCAAGAGTCTGTACACATTCTCCACTCTCCATCCTTCTTTGGTGCTAGTACTATAAGTACTGCACATGGACTCAGGCTCTCCTAAATCAAGCCCTTCCTCAATAGCTCTTGAACCTATCTATTTAACTCCTCACTGTCAGTAGGAGTCATCCTGTGAGCAGCCTTGTTAGGTAAACTAGCTGCTGGGATTAAATCTATTTGATGACTGATTTGCCTTACCGATGGCAATCCTTTTGGAACATTATCATAGATGATATCTCCAAACTCACCTAGTAAATCTGAAACTTCAAGTGGTATTTCACTACTACCTTCTTTATCTTTCCTAGGAATCAAAGCATAGCACATACGCTGATGTTTCATGCCATCTAAAAACTTCCTTCCATCAACAAGACAAATCCTAGCACTACTGCATACCTTTTCACCTTCCTTTTTCATGGGCTTCAGTTTGTGGTGAACTCCATCCTTGGTGAAAGAATATGTGTTTACATGACCATCATGTACTGCATGCCTATGAAACTGCCACGGTCTTCCCAACAATAGATGGCAAACATCCATTGGAATAACATCACAGAGAACTTCATCATGGTAACTCCCAATTTTGAATTTCACTAAACATTTTTCACTTACCAAGACCTTATGATCATCTTTCACCCAAGCAATCTGATAGGGCTGGAGGTGTTTCTCCCTCTTGAGCTTTAGCTTAGAGACCATCTCCTCTGATACCAAGTTATCAGTGCTACCACCATCAATTATCACATCACAACATTTATCCTCACACTTGCACCTGGTACAGAATAAACTCCTCCTTTTTCTTGGTTCAACCTCAACACTTATTAGGACCCTTTCATTTACTAAAGTCTCTCCTCTTTCTGCATCCTCTGAATGTGATGATTGTGCATCCTCATCCACATGAGCAACTCTAGCTTGACCCACAACTCTCCTATTTGTCCTTCCTTGTCATTGAGGGCATTCAAAAGCACGATGACCTTCTTCATTGCAATGGAAATAGCTACCATGAAAGCCTCCTCTTCCTTGTCCATGTCCCCTACCTCTTCCTCTCTAATTTCAAAAGTCTTGATCACGAGAGGGGTTGAAACCCACATTCCTCTGGTTCCTGCTAGTATCCACACCTTCATTTTGTTTTTGGGTTTCATTTTGACCTCTAGATGACCTACCGCTACCCCTTTCTCCTTGATCGTTCCCTCTTTGTCTCCCTTCAAACCTCTTATTTATCTTCTCTTCAACTCGTAAAGAAAATGGGTATGCCCCTTCAATGCTGGTCATTCTTACCAGACTTAATTCCTCCTCGATGCTAGGTTGCAACCCATTGATATAATGAGCAACCTTATCCTTATTTGCTTCTACATGCCCTACCCTAATCAAAAGTCAATAAAAATCCTCTGTATATTCTTGGACTGATTTTCTTGCTTGCTTTAACCCATGCATCTTCTTACACAAATCAAGCTTGTAGTCAACAGGAATGAAGTGCTTCTTCAATTTGTCCACCATACGATACCACCTTGTGATCTTATCCTTTCCTCTTCTATTTCATTCTAATTAACCTCTTGCCACCAAATTTTGGCATGGCCTTTAGTTTGGCCTTTGCAAACTTAACCCTATCTGGATCCTTGATATCCTCATACTCAAAGTACTCTTCCAATTCATTGATCCAATCAATCAACTCATCTGGTTTCAAATTTCCTGAAAATACACCCACATTAATTGTAGGCCTTTTTAAAAACTTAGTAATGGCCCTTAAAATCCTTTCCTCTACCTAATTTAGAACTTCCCATCAAATTCCCCTTTTGGTCCAATTTCCTCTTCTTCATTGTCATCCTCACTTTTGTTCCCTGCAGTAACATTTGTTCCTCTATGAAGCTCCTCCTACAACGCTTGTACTTGCCTTTGGAGGGCTCTAACCTCCTTAGGATTAATAGCTCTAGCCCTTCCACCATGCTCTCTTCATGGAGACATCTTCTTAACTCAAACCCACAACCACATAGTCCTGGTGCAAACTGCCTCACAGTCGGCGCTCTATCTACACAATCAAGAAAACCAGCTCTGATACCACTTGATGGGGACATGAACCAAGCACAGAATGGACACAACAGGAAAGGGAAAATTTTATTAACTATAAAAATATGCTAGTACATTTAGTATGGAGAAAAAAACTCCAAAACATGCCCTATGGGCTTACAATAGCATAAATCTAGAGATAAATTCTTCTCCTAATACCTTCTCTCAAACTCCACTTTGAACTGCCTTTTACAATGCCAAAAATGTTCTTAAATAGACCCCAAAGGGTTAAGGATTAGGAATACATTCTAAAAAGTGCTAGTTGGCATCCACTGACCAAGTAGAAGGCTCCACAAGCCGCGTTAGAAGTCAGCCCAAAATTAGAAGAATCCAAAAATGGTAATCGAACTTCTAGGAGGCATAACTTTTCAACTGTAGCTCTGATTGACAAATTATTTACATTTCTAGAAAGCTCTTGAAGAGCTCTATAGCCCTATAGACTAGGTTTTCTCATCCCCCATTTTTTGGCCCTATTCAAGGTCATTTAATGTCCCTAACCTGACTTTGAAGCATTCTTAGGAGGTCTCCAAAAACTGAAAAACTGCAATAACTTTCAAATTGTGGGGCCTTTTGACCCGGTTCTTTTTCTGGAATGCTCTAAATTACAATTACATTCATCCAGCCAATTTATACCCTCTAATTCACCAAAATTATGACTCAATTACATACTCTTATTTTTTTAGCATTTACATGTATCCCAAGGTGCTCAAATACTCTATCCTAGAACACTGATAGTGGAACTGTGAGAGTTGGAATCTTTATTTGACCCAAATGGGTATCCAAAAATGAAAACACATGAAATAGAAACTAAGTCTAAATACATTTTTTTGGGTGACACGGGATTGCCCTTATACCTCTGGATGCTCCTGCATCACTAGCTTAGTATCTTGTTTTCCAATTAAGATTTCCAACAATTGGTATAAGAGCATTGTTTCTCTTTAGAAATTATAATAACTTGGGAGTTCAAATCATGGAGATGGAGACTTGCAAATTGGGAAAGGTTATTGATAATCAAGTGATTGACATCTAGCTCATACTTAAGCAATGTGAGGTAGCAAGAGAGAAATTGAGGAAATGTTTGAGAAAGAGAAATGATATGGTCATTTAGTTAAATGACATGAACTATGAATAAGTCAATACTCAAGGACTATTTGACACTAGAAATTCTAATAAGAGCAATGCACCAATTGTAGATATACTAGAGAAGAACAATATCCTAAATGAAAAAGTTAGTGGATTAAAGAGAGAACATTAGATCTAGTTAGTAATGTTTTGTAAAGTGACCCAACAAAAGAAGAATGTTGAAGAAAGGCCATCTTATGTGCAAAAGATTACAAACACTCAACTAGACATGATGAATCAATTGATGCTTGAAAATCAGGAGTTAAATAGGAAGGGCATAGAAATAGAAAATATGAGATCATAGACTAACTTACTAAGGAATGAATTAAAGACTAAGAAATAACTTGTTGAAAGGTTGAACAAATCCAATGAAGAAATAAACTACCTTCAAGAACTGATGAAATAACATAGGTCATTTGGCTATACTTCTGGACAACAACATATAAAGAAACATTCATCCACTAAAGAAGGAGAATCATCCAAGAGTGGAGAGATGAGGAATGTAAAGCCAAAAGGGAAGCCTAAATGCTATCATTGTGGTAAAATTTGTCATACTGCAAACATATATAGAAGAAAAAATAGTATGCAAAACCCTAAACCTAAGTTTACTGGTTGTTATTTTTACTACAAGAAGCAAGGACATCAAATTCTTGAGTGTAGATCAAGAATAAAGAATACATATATTGTACCTAGATTTAAAGGTTATTGTTACAATTGTCAAAAGGTTGGACATAGAGCATATGATTGTGGACCATATGCAAAACTCTACTAGATAAACATGAATGCACCTAAAAAAGTTTTTTCTAATCGTCACAAGATTGGATATGCGAATAAGAATTGTAGGACCCGAGCACTAGTAACAAATAATGAACACAACCAGGGTAAAGAAAAAGTGGATGATGAAAAAAAAAACAAGGAGATGAATCAAACCTAGAAGAAAATGGTGGAAGTTGGAATCAGTGGTAGAAATGAAGCATATCTCACCCTATCCAATGGGGAAGGTGATCATAACACATTAAATTGATCAAGAAAGGTATGTAAGGAACTATGTATTTAATGATCTGTTTTATATCAATTCCTAACACAACATGTGCTAAATTTCATAACCACATAAGTAAAGATGCATAAGAAAAAATATATGAAAATAATAGTACAAAATATTTATTTACATAGTTAGTGTTGAACGTTAATAAAATTATTTATATTGATCGAGATATGAACTAAGTACTTCAATGTCAAATTGATGCATAGGCCAAGTTAGATGGAATGGACCAAGCTATATAGTCAAGACCGAGTTCAAAAGACATAATATCGATCAAGACAGTTGGATTCCACCTAATAGTGAATACAACATTAATGGAGACCCTATTTCGAGAAAAATGAATTATATATTGAAAACTAGAAGGTGTTTTTCATGCCTTGCATTCATATTTGAAGAGCACGAAGAAATTTTAGCAATTTGTAAAAGTGATTTAAGAAGAAAGTTTGATCAACTGAAGATTTAAGTTGTCTCGAGTTTTTCAGAGGACAAAGTTTGAAAACCATAATGAGGAAAGAGTCAAGGAGTAGAGGTGAGTAGTGTTCAATTGGTGAGGAATGACGCTTGTCCTCCACCAAAATTTTGTGTTATTCCTTAGATTTCTATGAAAGGTGATTCAATTGGTGAGTTATCATTGATACCACCTAAAGAAATTATGATTCATAATGTACAAATTTGTTATATGTGTAAGATTAGAGAAGTTGGTGATTATGGGATTCAAGAGCCATATGAAAAATTACGTGATAAAGGAGTTCTAAAGGATACAAAGAAGACAATACATTGTTTGAGTAGAGAAGAAATTGAGGTAAACACAAAGGCCAAATGGAATGGATGAGGGTTGTCCATCTCTACCATCAATAATCTAGTGATTGAGTTCACAAAGTGAGTAAGTTATCACAAATTCTATCAATCAAGTAGACTGAATGGTGTGCCATGTATGGAAATTGATCAAGCATGGAAGATTGTTATGAAGGATTATGAATATGATCTTTGTCAATTTGAAAAGATCAAAGTTGGCAAAAAACCTGACATTAATTATAAAGGAAAATGACTCGATGTGTAAGTTTGGATCACTAATTATGTGTGTTTTATTTTATGTTCAAAATTATTTTCCTGGAGTTACAAATATTGTTTGGAAGCAATAAAAAATCGTCACAAGACAGATTAGTGAATATATATCTCAATTAGGGGAAAACTTTGAGAATGTTATGGACATGTATTTTGAGGAGTTCAAACAAAGAAAGAATAAAAGGATGAGGATCCCAATAGAGCTCATGATGAAATACTATAATGATGTATGCTTTCTAGTAGACACATATAACACATTTGTATAGGAAGTGAAACCTAGGAAAGCATGGCTACATTCATTTAATTACGAAATTAATATTGACAATGTGAGTGCAAATATTGATGCACTACTTAAGGAAGAAATTGATACAAAATCAAAACCTTTTGGAAAGTATGAAGAAGCTAAATCAAGAATCAAAATGGATATCAGAATAGCTTCAAAAGAGAAGAAAAGAAATAAAATAATTGAAAACCTAGAGGATGAACTAGGCACCTGCAACAAAAGCAAAGAACCTTTGAAGATTGCACAAGGTCTTGGTGAAGATGAAGAAAAAGATAGTGGTTATGTGGAAGAGGAAGAAGAAGAAGATGGTTAGGGTTGCAAAGAAGGCTAAAACTTTAAAAATCACAATGCTTAAGGAAAATGAGATTGCAAAGAAGCTAGAACTAGCACCCCTCTCTCCTATTGCACCAAGAAAGTTAAGAACTAGGGAAACAGAAGTTAGTTTTGAGCTATCAACAAAGAAAGGGGTAGTCAAGGTTACAAGACCAAGTGGCTCTAGCACAGAAAAGGAGAAAACTCAAGCCCCTATGAGCCAAACAAAGAGAAGACAGTTAGTAAAGAAGAAAAATGATGATGATGATGATGCATAAAGGACAAAATGAGATGAACTGAGACATCACCAAGTCACAATACATAAAATACCAATGAATATTGATAAGGTATATGTCCATATTATAAGCTTAGTAGGTTTATCAAGTTTTAGATTTTTAAAGTATGATACATTGAATAATGGTGACAAATCTAAAGTAGAGGAGGCAACGACTGATATGATGGCTAATAATAAATTGGCTCCTATTGAATTGGAGAAGAAGATTCCAATTGATTTGTTCAATAGATTAGAGAGAGAGAGAGTAGCAATAGGCATCTAAAGTATAGAAACAAATTAGAGAAGGCACATTGGCCAACATCATGCCAAAGTTTTTAAAATATCAAAAGACAACATTTTTGGACAAGTATAGAAACCAATTTTTTCCTAAGCTTAGAATGTTTTTGATTCTTCATAATAGCATTGAAGTTGCAGTACATGAGAATGAGTTATTGTGGAAAAGAATTTTTGGTCTATCCACTAAAGGAGTGGAACAAGAGAAAGAAATTGAGATAATGGCCACAAAAGATGATCACATTGGTGAAGAGAGTTTAGGTGTGTGAAGTCCACAAGAAAATTTTTCACCTAATCATGCCACCACACCTGGCACACTAGTTGGTAAGTAACAAAATCCCTCATATAATAAAGGAGAAGAACAAGAGGCAACGAAAGCAACAAAAGAAATAGTGTAGAAACCTCTACCAATGGTCAAGAAGGACCAACTATTTCTGGACCTCACATTGAGGGAAGCTTGGAAGTAGCACAAAGAGAAGAGAATATAATTTTGAGTGCCACAATTATTATCTCTAGTAGTGAAGTTAAGACAAGACTGAGTGGTGACATTCCATCACCTACTCCTACAAAGGTAGTGTTGAGTAATAGCACCCTGTCCACTAGAAAAGGAAAAACAATAAAGGATTGTGCTCTAGATATTTCTATTAGTCTGGATGAAGTCATCAAGATGCCAAAATGCGACTTGTCAAATTTCACTCTAGAGAAAACTATCATGTTACAAGAGATTTTGGCAAAGAAGAAGAGACATGAAGCAATTAGAAGAGAACAATAACAAAAGAAAATGTTGTATGACATAAAGGATACATTTAGGTAAAAGCGCAAACCTTTGTCACCCTTTTATAATGGAAAAGACTAACAAAAGTATAACTATTCAACTTCAATGACATAAAATTGGTATGATTATTTAGAATTTGAAAATGAAGTAAACCAAAATAATGTGTAGAAACAGTCAAATTTTAGGATTATTATTTTTAATGATTATTTGGAATAAGAATTGATATATTTTCTTAGTTTTGAAGGATGATTTTTTGGGTTCTAAAAAATACTAAAAATGAGGGGTCTAGTTTCCACCACAAAACTATATGGAAATAAACCATTTTCCTTTTGATATCAGTTTATGTTATAGATGACATATATAACTAGTTCAATCAAAAAAACAAATTGGGTTTTGACCTATATTTTCTATTTTATAATAATTCAACATTCAACTCACCCAAAATCAATAGTTTTCATCTCCCACCACATTTTTCAACACAAATCTATTCTTTAACAAAAAGAAAAATTATACATTTTGTAAGAGGACTCTCTTCTCTAGAATGTCATACTATTTTAATTTTTTTGATAATATTTACTATTAATTTCTTTCATAAAATCAACATCTTCTCAAGTTTTAAAATACGTACGTGTAGTATATTTGAATTGCAATATACTATATCTAAGTAAAACACTATAAAATTTATATGAGAATATTATTAACTTTTAGCTCTATAAAATGGTGTTTATATGTTTAAAAAATATCATTACAAAGAGTAAGATTTATTGAAATGTCTATTTTCTGAAATAATTGTATTTCTTTAGTAATTGGACACAAACTAGTATAAAATAGGCATTCAATAGACATTTCCAATTGGAAAAGTATGAGAATATAACTTAGCTAGAATTAATTTATCTTGATCGTATTTTTCAACAAAATTGATATTTAGATAGAAATACTCAAATTTAGTCATTTTGATAAGTCATTTTTAAAGGTGACATAGCTTTGTACTTTTACCCATTTGTTGATGCCTTTGAAGTACAAAATATTGATGGCAAAGCCCTACTAATTTCCTACCTTGTACAAGTTGTTGAGAAAATCAATTCTAGACATACTGAAGCAAATGAGAAATTAATGGCATGGTCAGTGAAGAAATTTGAAAATAAAGTTATAGAGAAAATCTCTGCAACCATTGTTGAGCATAAGGTTGAACTTCAGGCACATGTACAGATTGCAAAAGAGCTTGTACATAAGATATAGAACTTGTATAATATTTTATGTGATGTATCAAGATTCAATAATAGGGAAACATACAATAGATTAAGGCTAAAGTGCAGCCAATAGGAAGCTCTATTTCATAGTCAGTTGAATTTAGTACAAAGCACTATAATAAGCTATTGTTTGCACAAGGTAAATTGGTCAAGTTACAGACAACTGCCAGCAACATGTAGGCCAAATTGATCTCAATCCAGTCAATGTTGATACCTCATTTGGAGGTTATGCAACAAGAACTAAAATCAACAAATGATTTAATTTAGGAAGATCATAACCTTTCTCTTGTTGATAGTTTCATTGACTTGGCTGCACTATTGGATTTGTAGATTCATGTATTGGAATAAAAAAGAACCACTTAGGATCATGCTCTTGCCATGATCAACCAAGTACAAAAACCATTCATTAAAAAATATGGTTTGATTCCACCCAATCAACCCAAAAAAATCCAAAAGTGACAAAAACAAGGGGGATTATAATTTTGATTACATACTGAATGGGACAATGATGAGATCATTGAGTATACAAGAGTAAGAGTCAGAAGATAGACATGGTAAAAAACATATACAATTAGACTACTTAGAGTCATGTACATATATGTATTGTTATATTGTTTTTGATTGTTTAGTTGGCAAAAGATTTGAAGTTCTATATGAATTGAGTCATAGGCTTAGGGGGAGTGCTTTTATTTTTTATTGTAAATATGTAATCATGAAAAAAAAATTTTGTCACTAATGTCAAAGGGGAAGATTGTTGGTATCTCTAATTCTTGTTGTCTATTAGTGTCAAACTCTTAGTCATATATGAGGAAAAGTTAGTCACTCATCACTACGATCGAGCTACTCTATATAGGTCGAGTCATGTGAAATATTTATAAATAAACATGTATATGTCAATCTCTATAAGAGTTGATCATGTCTTTAGATGTTGAGAATTTTTAGTATAAGCCAAGCCTAGTGATTTTCGAGTAGTCAGAGAACATCGATGCTGAGTTACACAGAAGGTGTTGAGCACAATAGAAATCAAGCTACAGTAGCAAGAACATTTGCGATTGAGCATCAAAGAAAATAAGTGTCGAGAAATGCAAAATTGACATTGAAGTGATAAATTATACAAATTTTAAGGCAAATTTTTTTAGTCCAACATAGACATGACATTTAATATTTGTAGAAGTTGTTATAGAGGCTATTAGAAATTTATGACATGGATAATAGACCCCTATGAATGATGATCAACCAATCAAATGCAGAGCCAAAAAGGGGAAGAATATAGAATAATCTTTAGAATTCTTTAAATAGACATATCTAAACCCTATTTTCATGTGTGTTGAGAAGAACGATAAATTTATGTGTGTGATCATAGAGCAGATCAATTGTGAAACTGTGAACATTGCAAAGAAGGCAAAAGAGTTAAGGTTTTGTTATTACACAACATAGATAGTGACCTAATCAAGAAGTCAAGGACATAACACAAATATATCATAGTGAAGAGAGGAGATCCATAATAAGTTATAAAGTATAGACTGAAGGATCAAGTACTAAATCATAACTGAGTTGGGAATAATCTCTTAACATAGTGGTCTTAATAGACCTTTGTAATTCTCTTAATTGAATCCTTACATTATTATAAGTGTAAAATCCTATGAAAAGTTAAGATCTAACAATATTAACAACCTTTAATAGGGAAGACTCGTCACAATGTAGGTCATCAGAAGTGATCAAAATTGTAACCCTATCAGGCTAACTTTATTGCTGTAGTAGTGAAGATTTGTGGGTGTCATCCCTACCCAAGTTCTACCTTTACCTTGGAAAGTCTCTGGGTAACAAAATATTTGTGTTATATGTTTATATTTCATGCATGTGATTGATAGTTAGATCTACATGTTACATCATTTGATTTTACAAATATGAGATGGAAAATGTGGTGAATAAAATAAAGTTTTTTTAAGGGATAAAAGTTTTAAAGATCCTAATTCACCCCCTCTCTCAGTATCCTGTTTCCCAATTAAGACTTCCAAAGCTAGTGAATAAGTAAAGGCCTGGCTAATAATACAAAAAATTGTAAAGATTTAAGAAGTGATCTTAAGATTTGAATTATTATTAGGATTGATGATTGATTTTAAAGTGTTGCAATATATATTCATGATTTATGAAAGGAATTCACATCACATTTATCAAGGTAATATGCTTAAGGAATATTCTTTAAGTAGTTTCTATTTGTTCAAAATGACTTATGGAGTTGGAATCATTCCCAGGGTATAGATCAAGTGTGAGTTGACTTGACTAGGAGAAAATAAATAATGAATGGTTAGATTTTATTTGTGATGAAATAATTAATTTGGATAATTGGATTTGAGTTTTCTTAAGGTGGCCTAGAATTAACTTCTATGTAAGGGGAAAAAAAATAAGGAGAGAAGTGTTGATTGTAAGTGGAATGTTAATTTGGAGAAGGATGTAATCATAGAGGAAAGGTTCTAATTGAGTGCGACCAAGCTAGAGTACAGAGTATGGTATGTTATTGAGTTAGAGATAATAATTGGATCTAATCTAGTAGAGGTAGTGCAAATTAAAAGTCATTTTCCATATGTTACTCTCTAAGAATTTTAACAAGAAAATCCCTTAATCAGGTGGATCCTAACATGTCCTATTGGAAAATCTTCTATCCAAGTGGCATATAAAAAGAATGTTAAAAATACTCAAACTATAGTACTCCTAGAAAGTTAAAGACACTAATAGGTCTTGAGGTAGATCCATGGTAATATTTAACGATGCTTTTACAATCCATTATTTGGAAAGCTCCTAACAAAGAATATTCTTGAAGAGTACAAAATTTATGAGCATGATTGAGTTTCCATGAGATATATATGGTGTCAAATTTGTATGGATGATTTTCATATGTATTGATGTTACTTAAAGTTCATGGGTATGTGTAGGATCATGGTCAACCAAACTATGCCCTTAAGTGGCAATGAAAAATCAGCAAATCAGTGTTATGTCAAATTGACGTGTAGTTTTAAACTTGTTATGAAATTTTAATCAAAAAAAATTTCCAAAAAAATCTATAGGAAATTGAATTTTTTTTTTTAAATACTAGACCTTATCTGAAGAAAGAAAAAATTGATTGGTAAAAATGATGAATTTTAATGCAATAGTACAAATATTTTAAGACAAAAATAAGAATTGGAGCGCATGTTTGGCCACCTTAATCAAAATCAAATGATAATATTTTTTGATAAGATTATAGATATAAGAAGTAGACTCATGCCCAGATGTGACACATATTTTTGGGTTTTTTTATTCCAAATAAATAAATAATTATGAATTTTCTCCTATAGTATTTTATTTTAAAAAAATCCCATGTCTAAACACCTTAACTAATTCAAAACTTTACAAAATTTAAATTTTCTTTTATTTTTCTTATAGTAGAAGAAGTATATAATGTGACACATCTTTTGGATTTCAAAAATGTTTTACCATTTAAAAGTTATATTTGTTTTGAAATCAATGTGTCAATCAACACTTTTATGTGTAACTCCATTAGAAAATGAATAATAATTATTTATTGAACTCGTAATTTGATAGACATTACATTTATGGAAAGATAAGAACATTTGTAAGAAATGCTTTTAATTTCGTTAAATATGGGTGGAAAAAGTCATCAAACACATATTTGAAGTAAAAAACACAAAAGAACAAGCCAAAAACATGTTTTTGGGACGTTTTTAAAGTTGGCCATGTAGGGTTGGTAACCAAAGAAATACTAGGCCTTATAAAGGTATTAATATTTTAATTTGGTATTAGGATGGGTGGGAAAAAAATTAGAATAGACTTTGAAATGCTTTGAGGCATTTTAGAACTATATAGTTTTTAGATCACCACTTTTTAGCACATTATGATCCTACACATACCCTCATTCTACCTATTTTTCTTATTAGAAAAGGAAAGAAGAGGGTCCAAAACCCAAATAAAATCAAATAAATTAAACCATCTCTGCCCTGGGCCATTATAGTCAAGCAGTAGAGAAGCACACTCTAACCCTAGTGGTTAGAGTAGAACCCAAAAATTACAGAAATAAAATAAAATCAAAACCATCCATGTTCTTCGAATAATTTAAACAATCCACACCTAAATTAAACTTAAGTCTAAAATTTAAAGTACCAAGGTTAGGGTAAGTGCACCAAGTTGTGGTGCAAAAAAGATGACACCCTTTTTTTTTCTAACTTTAGAAAGTGCATATGCACTATGGCTTGGGATAGTGCGTATGCACTTTGTAAAACCCAAAAATTTTATAAACAGGCTGTAAACCCACAACCCATTCATTCTTTCATCATTTTACAACTTCGTCTCCTTATAGTGCATACACAAATTCAGCAAATTAAAGATTTTTGCCACCTGCTTCGTCATCGTCGAAGTTCAAGATCGTGATCACGTTGTATGTTGTCTAGCCTTCTTTTTGTATTGTTTTATATTTTTTTGTATTTTTTTGTAGGTTTTTTTCAATTTTTCTTTAAATTTGTTTATTTATTTAGATTGCAATTGGTTTCTTATCAGGAAATGTGAATAATGAACTAGCAAATCCCTAACAAGATCAAAACCAAAACCCTCAACAAGATCCAAACCAAAACCTTCAACAAGATGAGAATCAAAAACCTCCACAACAAGAACAACAAATTTCACAACCTACACCAATTGAAGACCTCCTCTTGGCACACAAAACAACATAATAAATGAAATAGAAAGAGGAAAAAATGAATTAGAAGCACTCATTGGTAGGTTGAAAGCTTGTGGACAAACCAATCCAATGAGAGCTCAATTGGCATCCTCCCTTGAGTCCATTATGACCCACGTAGCTTCTTTTAGTGGTCAATTGGATATTTGGTAGGTTAAGAGGGATGAACAAAAAAGATATTATGCAAAAAAACTATCATATCAAGATGTAAAAAAAAGAAATACCAAAAGGTAGAATTTGTGCATTGTTTAGGAAGCATGGTGAAAAAAATACGGTTAGAGAGACAACTAAATGGTTTGCCATCCATTGGTGCATACACGATGGTATTAGAAATAATTTTTGGGATAGATGGTGGATCGATTTTTATGCCCCTCCCTGTAATAATCATGAGGTCCCAATGTATTTCTTAAAGAAATTGTATTGTGAGTTTGTCTTTGGGGAGATCCCAAATTATTTTGATATATTAGAATCTTAGGGTAGAGGTTGGGGGTCATCATTTGAGAGGTTGGGGGCACATTGTGACCCTAATGTAGTTAGAGCACTTCTTGTCAAGCCACAAGGTGAGCACGTGACTATTCCTTCAATTGTAAAGGAACATGTAGAGGCCATCACTCTAGGGACTATTAATGCTTTGACACAAACCCTCATTCATTGCATGAGTCCATGAGTTGAGGAGGAGCCTTCTGTGCATCATGGTCACATGTGCACATCATGCGGATCCTTACGCACATTTGGCAATCATGCTAGAGATAGTGTGAATGATGGGGTAGTCACTAATCAGTTCTTGAATGAGACATTTGGCATTGACACATAGGGAAATTACAATTATAATAAACTAATTTGATCACATTTCATATGTATAATGAATGACTAATTAATTAGCATGTATTGACATTGTTCAAAATTTAGGGTCAGAGTGTTGGCGGCCCTAGTAGTGATCCCCTGGCTCCATTTTTCATCCCGTCAATGAGTCCAAAGTTATGTATTGATTTAATCATTTAAATTAATACATACATTTTTTAAGTAATCATATGAAGGATTGACAAAAAAATTTATGCACGTGCGCATTAGTTCTCTATGGGACCATAAAAATTCACTAGGGACTCTGAGCCTAGACATGATATGAGCTTCAGAGAGATACATTTGTTTCATGTTAATTTAATTCATTTGATTGTATTGGTTTCATGTTTCATGTTACATGTAATGTGTATTGTATGACATGTAGCTCTTGACATCTGAGACTCCTCCTCATCTTTGATAGTCCATCAATCATGGAGTGGCTACAACTATGGCTAGTTCACAACCATTGACTGAGGTATGAAAGAATTTTTTTGGTTTAAGTTTTTTTTTATAATAGTTAGTATCAAAATTTCTAATGTTATTTATAAGTGATTATATTGATTGAATTGTTGTAGGGTCTTGTTATAGCTGATCATCCATGAGCCTTTGAGGTGGACTTGCAGAGTGACTATTTGATGGTGGTAAGAAAATAATTAATTTTGTATGTACATATATTTTATTTCAATTTATAATAATTATTGATTCATATGTACTTTTTTTGTATAAGCTTGAGTTAGATAAGAGCCTCAACAAGAGGACAAATGAGCATGTGAGGAAGACTCCATCATCCCCATCATCTCCCTCCATATGACAACTAAAGACCTCTAGAAGTTTGTTTCCTTCCCCTCGTGGGAAGGAGAAGATATAGTTGATAGACACACATGTATAGGCATCAATAGACATATATGTTGGATTTTATGTCAGTGGACATATTCAATATACATTTGATGTATATATGACATTTTATATTTTATGTATGACATTTATTTGATGCATGACATTATTAGACTTATGAAATTATTGGTTAATATATGATATGTTTGTTCATGTATGACATTATTGGTTATCATAATATATTATGAGGTTGCATGGGTACTTGTACCCACACCCCTGGTACTCATACCCACATACCCAAGTACTGGGTACATGTATCCCAAGTACAAGGTACTTAGTGGAGAGCATCATGGCTAAGGACCTTGATTGAGATTTCAAATTATTTTTTTCAATTTTTTGTTTGTGTATCAGCTCATTGTTTATCAGGCTTAATTCAATACCTAATCAGTTTGAAACTTTGATAGAATATTGATTAACAATAAACTTTATCACTGTTCAAGCATAAGTTTATCATTTCCAATATGTCATCATCATATGATTTATGATCTTGTTCATGTTTAATGTTTTCCTTCTCTATTATTTTTTTATCAAGCTTAATTAAATACCTAATCAGTTTGACACTTTGATACAATATTGATCAACAATAAACTTTATTAGTGTTAAAGCCAAAAATTTATGATTTGCAATATGTCATTGTCATATGGTTTATGATCTTCATGTTCATGTTTAAAGCCTACCTTCTATGTTATGCATCTAAACATTTAGCGTAAATTATTATTACAAACATATAACAAATCTGAAATTGAAAACAATACATTACATTTGTAAACTTTATCACTATTCTTGATTTGAAAAATCATATTCATGACTCATAAATTTAGGTTTTCTATAAATATAAAAGTATAATTAAAAATAAATTTTGACATACCCAAGTACCCCCATCCCCTATTATAAAAAATAGATGTACCTGTACCCGTACCCTAAGTACCCTAAGTACCCCTGTCCTCATGCAACCTTGTATATTATACATGGATCTTGGTGTTTTCTCTACACCTATGTGGTCTATAGGATCTCTTGCTACTTAGAACATCTACTGACCTTGTGCAACCTCCTCACCAGGTTAATTGATCCAAACTTGCAGCATCACTCCCTTACTCTTCTAGGAATAGTATCCCTCCAAAGGTTTTATAGGTCTTCTAGGGTACCATAGCACTCCCTAGTCTATCCAAGGTTTCCATTATGTCCTAAGGCATTATTGGAACACTTGTACTATGCTTGAATGGATAACAACAATGGGTTTGTACCCAATTTCAAGATTTCTTCACAAAAGGGCTACAAGGAGAGACCCTAATTAGGCCTCCACCTAGATTTCTAAGGGCAATAGATCCTTTTTATTAGAGTTTAAACACCTCTAGCCTTAAGAACAATTGATACATAGGACCCATTCTCAAGGATTTTTAGGGTCTTGGGGTGCATATAGGTTGTACAACAAAACTAAAAAAATTGAGGGTGTGGTAGAGTTTTCTTGGCTGCCTGTTGTCCCCACTTTTAAGACACCTTCCAAACTTCATCAAGATTCCTCCTCCACAATTTATAACCTCCTCATACCCCTCTTCAATCCCTTAAAAATGAAAGTCTTCATTCTTCAAGCTTTTCTCTTGAGAGCTCTTTCTTTGTTGATAGTCCCTAGTCGAGCATTGCCTAGCTCGCCTAGGGCTTGGTCAAAGAATTCTTTGCACTCACTTTTAGAGCCCTTTCTTGAATAATATAATACATTAGGGTTTGTAGCTTGAAATCTGGATGACCATGGAATTTCCATGGTGGATACAAGACTTACAAACCTTTCATGATATACAACTCCAAAACTGGCAGCAAATAGGTATCTTTGAAGAAATTTACAAAACCTTTCAAAAATTGGTCACAAACTATAACTAATGCATGGAAAATGGAAAAAAAACAATAAGACAACTAAAAAATGCAATGAAATGATAATAGCCACCTGACTTTCCTCTAAACAAGATTAAAAACTAGTAAAATTTGTGCTAAAATAGTCACAGTCTGCTGCATACATTCCAATAGTATGGATTCGTACAAGAAATGAGTTGCCAACCCTTGATTAGGGTTCCTCCAATCATAAATAGGTTGCTCCTTAGGTTAGAGATAGGTTTTAAGGCATTTTCAAAGCTTCTTTAAAAAGTACATGAAAATATTATACCTATGTTGGAACCCAATATTGGTTTTCATGACAAGAAAGAAGATATTCTTAGTCAGTTAAATATTCTTGCTTGGCAGTCTAGGAGAACTCAAGAAGATTAGCATAGAGCTAGTAGAGTTCTCAAGGAGGAGGAATATATAGATGATGTTCTTAGAAAACTACAAAAAAAGACACAAAGACAAAACTAAATAGCCTCTAGAAACCAAGAATCCTAAATATCTTAGTCTGTGAACCGTTGTTGGGAAAATTCGAGTTTGTATTCTCTAGACAATACAGTAGATCTCAAAAAAGGGAAGGTATCCCTAATTCTATATTTCAATAATTAAAATACCTTAACTTCTCATCAAACCTTACAAGGTCTAGGAGAAAAGAAAAATGTAGACCTTCATCTCCTTTGGAGGAAACCTAGTCAACTCCCACCCTACTCTTTGGAAAATTTAAACTTTACATGGGACAAATATTCCCCCTAAAGTCACTATATCAACTCTAATTGTTGCAATGGCTCAACCATGGGGATATTTCACCTCTTAAGTGCTAATATAAACAACCTACCCAAAGGAGCTAAGGAAATCTTGCCCAAGTTCAATGGTAATTCCTATCGAGAGATGGTTGAAAATGTAGGAAATCCATAAATGTCTATCAAATTTGTAAATTGTTATCTTGAATATAAATCTGATGTAAAAAAATAGGGCAATATCCTAGTAATTTCAGAATATCCTTCATGCACTATTCCAACAAGAAGCTAATAGATCCTTAAGACTCAAGGCAATACATTATGCCCAAAGTAGCTGAACAAAGGTAAACACCATTTTTCGTCAAACCTTTGGTTCAAAATTTTAAAATTCAATGACTCCAAAATCTCATTTGCTAAAAAAATTCATAGTTTTTTAAGTTATCCAAAGTCAAAAAATCCCCCCTATGAGTACCTTAGATCCAACCCTAACAAATTTGATAAGTTGATTGAATATGTCATTGGTCATCAATTTGTGCCTAAAGTTGTTGAGAAATAATTAACTAATGTTTTATATTTAGAAATCGGTCAAAATTATGTAGTTCATTCCTCCATTGTTAAATTTGAGGCTAAAGTTGGTTCATATGACAAATATGTATCATTAAATATGAATCTTAAACCATTATATATTTTTATGTTCATACACAACCATAAGATCAATAATTGTATAATTGACTGTAGGGCCTCTGACAACACAATGCCTTGTATATTCTAAAATCCTTAGATCCACTCCCCTCCCCCCTAACTAAAATCTTTGGTAAATGGTCTTTTATGGATTATAAGAAGGTCCCCCCTAGCACAACAAATAAAAAATGCTCAATTTGCATTATCCACTCATCCAGGCTAGACACTATTTTGGTTCCTAATATCCTAGTTAGTAATGACATGTTAGGAAAGAGTTTTTGTAGGGACCTAGGAGGAAAAGTTAAATTGGATTGGTCCCAAGATACTATACTAGTGGGTAAGGAAATTGTGACACTCCAACCAAATGGAAAGTCTATATACATTCCTTTCATCAAAAGATCCCCGAGCCCAAATTATATGCAACAGGTGTTAAATTTCTAACTAAATTATTTTAGGAGGGGAAGAGATTTTTGAATCTAAACTTATTAATAAGGATTCCCTATAGGATATTGAGTTCAATGGTATCTGTTTATCCAATAGTATAGGAGTTGGTGTAGTGTTGATATCACCACAAGGTGATAAAATCTCTTATTCTTTCAAACTAGAATAAAACAACACAAATACAACAATGGAGTATGAAGCCTTGTTGGTAGGAATTTTTGAGCCTTGTTGTTAGGGGAATATTAAATGTGAAAAACTCAAGGTTGAAGAAGTATCAAAATAGGGCATGGGGTGAAGTAGAAAGATTTGAGGATTACCTTATTACCATAAAAAATTAACATGTTCAAAATGATGTGTATGATCACCCCTTTACCTTCTATCATGAGTCTCCATCATTGGATGAGATGACATATCTAGTTGCCATAGTCAAAGATCCCTACCCTATGGCATTTAGTGACTCTTAGGGACATTTTAATTTTGCATACTTGAGAACGTTCAAGCACTCAATGGGATGGGACAATCTTGGGGTTAGTATTTACCTAGCCACCCAGAGATAATAGAATAGACAATTTGATCCCACGACGAAAAGTGAGAGAGATTTGGTAGTTGGAAACTTTGTATTGGCCAACACTACAAGTTTCATCATCACCCGAGATTGCATCACAAAATCAAAATGGAGTGAGATCGCCAAAAAGTGAGAGAGAGGTTATTGTAGGTCTCTACAACATAGTGCTATAGGACCTAGAATCGCATCCATACCTTGCATGAACTCTGAGATATGCCTCGTCAAAGATCACTGCCCTATGGCATTTAGTGACCCTTAGGGACATTTTGGTTTGGCATGTACAAGAATGTTTGAGTTCTCAACAACACATGATGAGATTGGGGCTAGTGTTTACATAGCCACCTAGAGCTAATAGAATAGACAGTTCAATCCCACGATGAAAGTTGAGAGAGATTTGGCAGTTGGCAACTTTGTACTAGCCAACACTACAAGTTTCAACATCACCTAAGATGGCATCACAAAATAGAAATTGAGTAAGATGACCAAAAAGAAAGAGAGTTTATTTTAGGTCTCCACAACATGGTCATATAGGATCTAGAATTGCATCCATACCTTGCATGAGCTCTGAGATATGCCTCGTCAAAGATCGCTTCCCTATGGCATTTAGTGACCCTTAGGACATTTCAATTTGGCATTCTTGAGAATTTTTGATCACTCAATAGGATGGGATGAGCTTTGGGCTAGGGTTTACCCAGCCACCAAGAGCTAATAGAATAGACAATTTGATCCCATGATGAATGGTGAGGGAGATTTGGTAGTTGGCAACTTTGTACTACCCAACACTACAAGTTTCAACATCGCTTGAGATGGTGTTACAAAATCAAAATGGAGTAAGATCTCCAAACAGTGAGAGATTTTATTGTAGGTCTCCTCAACACAATCCTATAGGACCTAGAATTGCATACATACCCTGCACGAGCTCTGAGCTATGCCCTGTCAAAGATCACTTCCCTATGGCATTTAGTGACCCTAAAGGATGTTTCGGTTCGGTGCGCCTAAGAAAATTCGAGTGCTCAATAGGATGGGATGAGCTTGGGGCTAGTGTTTAGCTAGCCACCTAGAGCTAGTGGAATAGACAGCTCAATCCCATGATGAAAGGTGAGAGAGATTTGGCAGTTGGCAACTTTGTACTGGCCAACACTATGAGTTTCAGCATCACCCGAGATGGTGTTGCAAAATAAAAATGGAGTAAGATCTCCGAAAAGTGAGAGAGGTTATTTTAGGTCTCCACAACATGGTCCTATAGGACCTAGAATATCATCCATACTTTGCACCAACTCTGAGATATACTTCATCAAAGATTGCTACTCTATGGCATTTAATGACCCTTAGGGATGTTTCGGTTCAGTGTGCCTAAGAATGTTTGAGTGCTCAATGTGATGGCGTGAGATTGGGGCTAGGGTTTATTTGGCCACTCAAAGCTAATGGAATAGACAGTTTGATCCCACGACAAACAATGAGGGAGATTTTGCAGTTGGCAACTTTGTACTAGCCAACACTACAAGTTTCAACATCACTCAAGATGGCATCTTAAAATCAAAATGGTGTAAGATCTCCAAAAAGAGAGAGAGGTTATTGTAGGTCTCCACAACATGGTCATATAGGATCTAAAGTAACATCCATACCTTGCATGAGCTCTGAGATATGCCTCATCAAAGATCACTACCCTATGGCATTTAGTGACCCTTAGGGACATTTTAGTTCAACATGCCTGAAAATGTTTGAATTCTCAATAGGATGGGAAAAACTTGGGGCTAAGGTTTACTAGACCACCCAAAGCTAATGGAATATATAGTTCAACCCCATGACCCTTGTCCCACTAAGTTGCAAATTTGAGCAACTTTTACAATTTTCAACATTGCAACTTTGCACATAATGTGCAATTTTTACATTTTTCACTTGAGTCCACTTCTATGACTTGGAAAAGGTTTGGAAACACTAAAATAACCTATTTTAAAATGATCAGCCCTTCAACAATTCCCAAATTTCTTCCATTAACAAATCAACATGCTACAAGAGGTCAAATCCTTCATGGTACTTGACCTAGGGCTTGATTGGGAAAATCACAAAAAAAATCCTCCAGTCTTGAGACCCTAGAATCTTAAAAGGACCCTAATAACTACTATTTCCCAAGTGGGCATAAAAGTTCAACTAAGGGAATTGTAGTTAGAGGCTTATTTTTGCTATGTGCACCAAAATGTTGTCCTAAAAACCTAGTTTCACTAAAAATGCAATAACTTGAGTTAAAAAATATGTAGAACAATGAGATCATAAGAAAAATAAATCTAATTCAAATCTCTATCTCAAAAATCCATCACATCTAGTCTAAAATTTCATACATTTCATGCAACATGCAAACAATAGTAACAATGACTCGAAAACTAAATTTCTTTCTTTGCAACTTCTTCCAATTCATATATTAATGCCCTCCAGACCTCACAAATTAGGTATATATATCTCCTATGTATATTTTAATGGTTATAACCAATATTTTAATAGTTATAAGCCTTTTCCCACTAAGTTGCAAATTTGAGCAACTCTTACAACTTTCAACAATGCAACTTTGCACAAAAAGTGCAATTTTTACATTTTTCATTTGATTCCACTTCTAGGACTTGGAAGAGGTTCCAACATACCTAAAACCAACTAAAAAAAACTTATTCATATGATTTTCTTGACCAAAAATATTAAAAATCCTGAATTTTCCTAATGAGCAACTTTTGCTTATAAATTGCATAAAGTGCCTTAAGCATACAAAATGGTGTCTTTCTTTGACAACCATGGACTTCTCATCAAAGGCTTGATTATTCTAGCCTAAGTAGATAAAAAAACATGAAAACCAAAATATAAAACAAGTTGCAAGCACCAATCAGCTTATCGGTTTCAAATTTGGTATAACACCTAAATTGGAGGTTGATTCTTTTTCCTATTAGTATGATGACAACTCTACCATGGTTGTCTATTGTTCCATTGAATTATAGGAAATCTCATGATGTATTTGAAGAGTCCCTTTGATATCTTTGTATCTCTCTATGAACTTTGTAAAAACCACTAGATTGGGATAGTATCTGCGATCATGGAGGGAACATTGTGTCTACTAATCCTATTTATCATTATGATGGTGTATATTAGCATGTATATCTTTAGACTATTGTGTATTTTAGACTTGATGATCCCCTTGGTTGTATCAATTGTGTCATATGAATAATTCGTGCCATTTTTCCCACCAACCAGTCTTAAAACTCCAATTAGAGACTTCTATATTTCTGCAATTCTTGCTCATATGAATAAAGATCTCACAAATTATATAAATATACCTCAAATAATTAGAAAACCTATCTCAACTTTATCTATTAAAAAAATTTCATTGTTTCTTAGTGCTTTTTTGGATTTGGCCTTGTAATAAGTTCCACTCTATACTCTAGTGATAGGTGTGAACCAAGTTTAGTAAGAGGTGTGAACAAAACAATGTTTATGTCTCATTTGTTAGGTCTATTTGATATACAAGAATACAAAGAAATTTGGAAAAGCTAGGACTTGATCAAATGACCCTAAGGACCATTAAAACCTTCTAAGGAGCACAAAAATCCTAATTTCATTGAAAAACCACCAAAATTGCTTATTTTTGACCCATTGGTACAATTTGGCACTCTGGCTTATAATGGCACCTAGAGCCCAATTGAACTTACATTTTGGTCTTATTACAACATTCTTATTAATGTTCCAAATCCAAAACTAGGACTACTATCCATTTTCCTTGGTGCCTTGCACTAGTTTCCTTCAAGCAAAATGATGTAACCATCCCATTTTTATTCTAACTATGACTTGGGGATGGATTATTAACATTTATCATATGTAATTATGCATACTAATGCAGGGAACATTTAGAGGATGCAGATGATTGATGTAGAGTCTACATCTTTAATCCACCAAAATCTTCTTAAGTGCCTAGTAGCACCCAACCCACTACAAGATTCCAAACAAGGATTCCAACCTTTGCTCAATGCTAAACTTTGTCTCTTCAATTGGAATCCACTTCTCCAAGGTATTACCCTCTCCCTAGGGTTCTTAGCAAACTTGGGCCAAAAATAAGGCTTTAGGGACACTAGCCCTTAACTAGGCCAAATAGGGAAAATTAGGAAAAATGCTTTTAGGGGTTCAAAAAAAGACTATTTTTGTCATACTTATTCCTTTCCCATTGGAATTCATTCACTTGTAGGGTTCCCACACCATCAATAGACCTATTTCCCAAATCTAGGCCTAGAAATCCTAGTAGGTATGTTTTTAGTTTTCAAAGGTTAACTCCCCAAACAATGTAGCAAAAAAAACACCTTTTCAAATACCCCTTTCCAGACTCTTTAAGATTCCAAAGACTCATGGGCTTATCCTACTCCAACGTACCCAAACACGAACTAGGTTCATAGTCCTAATAGGCCTAATTAGGCTAGCTTTCCAAGGCAAGTGTCAAGAGATGGGGTCATAGAATCAGAACAACCAATTTGGAATCTTCCACACCATGCTGAAAATACATTCCACCCTTCACCTCGGTCATTACAGCAAGTTTGATAGTTGTACACCAATTTCTCTTCAAAACTAGGCTGAACACATGATGATGTTCAGCCTAGGGCCTGCAAGAAAAAAATTGTAAGCCAACTTTTCTGCCCTTAAAAATATTCCATATGTAATAATAAACCCCTAAATTTCTTCCCACCAAATGGAATCAAGATCCCACTGTTGGCTTGCAAGTTAGAGGGCCATAAGTGCAATCTAGTCAATTTACAGGCTTACCCAGGTAACCCTCAGTAAAATGGTACTATCTTACACAGATTAATAGATAAAAACCTAAAACCAAATCAAAATAAAAGCTAATTAAAATTCCTATCCAAACATATCAAATTTTCACATATTCCAATCTATACACATCCATAAAATATAAAAAAATAGGGAAAATGGCAAAAAATCAGGCTTTTATTGGTTCAAAAGATATCAAATCCATACAACCATCACTTACTGAGGCCTTTATGATCATATCATACATATATTATTCCATTCCAATGGTTATAACCACATTTCAAAAGGTTAATGTAACATACACTTGGTTTTTCAACAAAATTGCAAAGTTGTCAACATTTTTGCAATTTTACTTTGACAACTTTTGCAATTTTTTGCAATTTTTGACATCGTAACTCCTAGACACCTGAAACTTAACCCAATGATCCCAAGGAAATTTATAATATTCTAGGAAACATAAAAATCCTTTTTTATTTGAAAACTCACCTATATTGCTCATTTTTGACCCCTTGGTTCAATTTGGCACTCTAGCTTACAATGGCACCTAGAGTCCAATTGACCTTACATCTTGGGTCTTATTACATCATTTTTCAAAAATTTTCATAATTAAAACTAGGATTACACCTATCTATTTTCCTTGGTTCCCTACACCAATGATCATCCAACTGGACAAGTTTGGAGTGCTTGGCTGCATGAAAATGCATTAAATTTGATGCCCTAGGTATAGCAGCAGGAGGTCTGCCTAAAGGAGGCCATGGTTTTATGTAAAATAAATAAATAAATCATTATAAAAATATTTTATGATAAACTAAGAGGTCCTAGAAGTGATTTCTTGGTCAGATTTGAAGAGGCCCTACTTTTTGGCCTTGTTTGGTGAGGGTTTCATAAAAAGCACATATAGAGAGTTGATGGGTTGAATCCAATTGAAGAATCCTACTTTAGGATCATATTAAGATACTTTACCAAGTTTTATGCTTGGTGGATAATTATTCCATATAGTTCCTTTGTAAATGGAGGGGTTTTTATGCCTAAAAAGTGGCCCATAGTGTAATAGCAAAGACTTGGTCCAAAACAACTATATCTCATCTTTTGATATGTTATAGAGAATACAAATGGGTATCCTAATATTCAATTTATTTTCTTTATGTTATGGGAAAATGTGGAGAAAAAAGAAAGAGGACAACATTTGAGGGCTAATTGGGGCTTGTAGGCCTAGTAGGCTAGGATGATTGGTTTACCTTAGAGATAGGCTCTTGGTATTTGGTAAATTGGTCATTTGGGGCATATTAGGGTATTCAAAGCCATTATATTACTAAGAAGTATTTGGATAAGTCATTTACCTGATTTGGGAAACTTAAGCCTTAAGGTTGCATTCAGAAACCTTTGGGAAAACACATTGTTTGGAGTATTTTCTCATAGAACTTGGAAGGGCCCATCTTTCTCTGCATCACTTTTCCTACAAGTGTCTATAAAGAATATATGTAATCATACCCTAAAGACTTGATTTCAAGTGCAGAAGAGATACAATATGTAATTGGGTCCTAGAGCTACATTACAAGTTGTAATTTCAATACATGTTAATATGTAGTCAAGTCTCAAATACATAACTATGATTGTGTTAAGAGGGTGATATGCAATTAGTTCTTCAAGACTAGATTTTAGGGATGCAAGACTTAACCCAATGACATATGAATATGCTTAAAGAGTTTGCAATCAATTCCTAGAGACTTGATTACAATACGTGCCTATCAACATAGAAGGAAGACTTATTGGTTGGGTCATAAGGCCCACCAACCACTTAGGCATGAGAAAACTTGAAATAAAGTTTGTGAGACCCAATTGCATTTTGTTAATGCATGTAACTTATGAATTTTAATTGATGTCAAGGACCTCGACTACATATGAGAATTAAGACAAACTATTCACATGTTAAGATTCAAATATTGACCTTTACATTAGTAACTATGAGGATAATGCAAGGGAATTCAAAGACATAAAAAAAGGGCCTAAGTGATGCAAGTCTGGGTACTAACAAGGTAGATTGGGAGAGTACAACCTACAAGAACAACCTAACAAAGTTTGATAGCCCAAACAAAGCTCAAGACCCCACACTTCCACCTTGACAACAAATATTGCTTAATACAAGAAACCTACAATAGACATGGAACCAAGAACTAAAGCTTAAGAAATGAAATTCTTACATTATAACAGGCATATTGACTAGAATTGAAGACCCCAAACTAAGAAAAGGACATAGTTCCTTCATTAAACCTCTTGGATTCCTAGTAGCCCAAGGAATGAGACTTAGGTCTGCAACTTGTACATTTAGCATGAAAGGAAAAGTCTAAAACCAAGATTACTTCCTATATCTAATGTACTATTAGATTCCAAAGTGGAGAGATCCCATTATCAAGAAAATTGCCAAAACCTGTGGGGACAACATTTAGACACAAGGGCTAATTAGGCCACATTTACAAAGGAGGTACCATTTAAACACATACGAAAAACATGAGACCAATTTGATATGTTGAGAAATGATCCAAATATTCTGATTACCAAGTTATAGACCATAATATGGAGTTTTGAGGCCTTAAAAATGCTGGGGCAATAGGTTTGTGTATTGATGCATACAAGGTATATGCATCTAGGGCATCATGTTTCTTCCTTCTCCCTGCATCTTATCACCTAAAACCAAAAGCATATTAAAGTGCATTAAAATTAAAAGGATTCCACCAAAGGCCATGACTTTCCTATGGTGGAATCTCACATTATATCTTGATTTCAATCAAAACCCTTGAAACCCTTGAATTTCGGGCTATCGGCACTAAAATAGGAATAACTTGAGTTCTACAATGTTTGAAGACCTCAAACAAATTGAATTAGAAATTTTATTCAAATATCTTTCCAACCATGCCAAGAATAGATCCCTAGGCATCCGTACACATCTGTACCATGCGAAAAAACAACCTAGAATGTAGAAAACAAGGTTCTTTTTATTGATTTCAATGCCAAAAATGTACATTGTACCTTCCACCCACCTAAAAGGGCTATTTGAAGGTATTTCCCAACTGATCCAACCATATTTGAAAGGTTGTGACCATTGGAGGAAATATTAGAAGCATTTTTGCTTAGTTATGCAAAAAGTTGCAAAGTTGCATAACAACTTTTGCACTTTTAATGCATTTTTTACATTTTAGTTCCTAAATGGAATTTTAACCATTAAAATGAGTCTAGATTGACCGAAAAAAACTAATATACCCTATATTATAAGTATATGCATTCAAATTACATAAATTTTTCACTTGTGACCTCATTGAGCAATGAGTTCATAATATACCCAAATTGATAATGAGCCACACAAAAGGCTTAAATGTGAACCCAATAGGCCCAAACACCCTTATTTCATCATTCCATGTGAGAGTGCTCCTACACCACTAAGAGATATGAGCCACAATACAAATGGATTTTTATGTAGATTTATACTTAATTCTTACTAAGTAAAACTTAAGAGCAACATATTGAAAGGTTATGTTAAACAAAAATAATGTTGATGATGACCTTCAATCTACCTTTGAACCCTTTTAAAGAAAGTCAGATCTCAATATGCTTCATCATTTAAGATGAACCAAAATGTGCATTGTTCAATTCATTTGCTTCATATGTTCTTTACTCTTTTCTATCCCTACCTATATAATTCAAACTTCTACTACATGCAAAATACTTTGTAACACTTCCAACTTGTTAAATGGGCTATTGCTTAACAATTCCACGCTAGGGACCCTTCCCTAAGCTAGACACTTATCCCTTAAGTTGCTCATTTCCCTATGGTAAGGTATGTTTTGACTTTTAGGCCAATTAGTGACTCTTCTAAATACATTGTGACTTCCTACACCCTAGATATCACACCTAGGTCTAAAGACCCTTATTGATGTAGAGCACACAGCCTACTTTTGCCACTTGTTTCTTAAACCTCTAAGGGTACCCAAACCCACTTCAGGATGATGTCTTGGTTACCAACCTTTTCCAAATGATGACATTTACTTATCCAAGTGGACTCCACTCTCCTAAGGTCCTTCCCTTTTATTAGAGCTCTTGGAAAAATTGGATCAAAATATGGCTTTAGGGACACTTGCCCTCAACTAGGCCAATTAAGGCAAAACAAGTAAAAAGGTTTCATGACTTCAAACTTAGACTTATTCATCATTTCTAGGACTAAACCACTAGTATTCATGCACTTTCAAGGACCCAACACCTTCAAAGGATCAATATCCCTAACTTAGGCCTAGAAATCCTAGTTCAAAATTAAGTTTTCCCTGGCAAACTTCCAAAATTTCCAAAGGACAAGGCCAAATTATCATGTTTTCAAATACCTTCTACCTAGTTATTGAAGAATTAAAATGATCAAGGGCTAACTCCATTCTAGCATACCCAAACTCCACTTTAGTCCATAAAAACTTCCAACATCCATAGCTGATTTGCATAATTTACTAAGAAATCATTTAATTTATACTTAATCATAAAACAACTATATCTTCACCAAGTTTTTCTCAATGAACTTCTATAGGATTTTTCATGCTCAGCCATAAAATGTACAAGGAAAAAGAATATTCCTACATCATTTGGTGCTCTTTTTGCAGGTGTCACAGACATCATTCAACAAATTTTACTTTATATTCTTTAATAATTATACATGTAAGATATACTTACTATATGGCTCGTATGAATTTTCATCTCCATTACCATTTATTGTATTCATTTTATGAGGTAGAGAATTCATTCACTTTGAAATGGTAATTATGATGATCCCATCTGAAAGGGTTGTCATACCACATGACAGATTCTAATTCTTTAGTTATGTTTTAGAATTTTCAAATTGTTTCTTCTTTATGCTTATCAATGAATTCTCAATTATCTTCAAATTAAAATATTACACAAATGTAAAAAATGTTAGATTTTTAAGATAGATATAAAATTTAAACACCATATAAAATGGCACTAGCTTTTTATGTAGAATTACCCATCTCAAATGAAAACAACAAATAAGTTCTACTCAAAAGACAAATACATGAACTATCTGAACAAATTATAACATAAAATATACTATTTAGATCAAACCATGAATGATGATAATGTACCTAGATTGACATGCATGTCATCAACAACTTTAACATAGAAATCAACATCCCATTTAGCGAGTGCTATAGAGAAGTAGATCTTGGTCTTTTTTGAGAGCTGATGGTAGCCTTCAACATGTTTGAGTCTAAGGAAATCATTATGTTCTATATGTTCTTCTTCAATTGCACGATCCAAAATGCCACCGGGTGTAGCATTGTACCCAATCACAAACCTTATCACTATCCCCTTCTCCTCCTCCAACTTCTTCAACATTTCCCCTCCCATTCTCATTTCCCATTTCCCATTTTATTCATGGGCTTCAAAAAAGACATAGTAATATTCAAATTAAAAAACTTACAATTGTTACAAGTGTTTTAATTGAGTATAGGTGTTGACCTTGTGGCATCCAAGTGTGTCAGAAAAAATCACGTCATTTTGTACTGCTAAAACCACTATTGATTCCCACCACAACAAATGCTTTTTTGGTAGAAGATTTATTTGCTTTCTCCACTCCATTCATCTTCATTCCACTCACAACTCTTGCTGCTCCTAATTCCATTTCCAGTGAAGATATTTTTTTTTCTAATGACCTGCATCACTTATGCCCCTTTATATTCTTCAAATGAATTTTAAAACTATCCATTACAATACAAATTATCCCAATAGATTCAGCTAATTTAAACTTCTCATATATTTATATATATCTTATATGATAACACATCAAAATTCAATCTAGCAATATAAGATGGGTTTTATAAGTTTATGATTCGAAAATAAATTTGTTTTGGAGTTTATCTGAAATAATTACAGATGACAAAAAAAAAAAAAAGATAAAAGCATATTACTCATAATATCATTTTTGTTAACAATGTTCCAAATGCAAATAATTATTTTTTTGAGATTCTAGCAATGATCAAGCGGCTTACTGAATGGCTTGATGAGTCTTGGAAACTTCTCCCATTATATCTTTGCTTTTTCCAGTTTCAAGTTTCTCATTACATGGACACAATCATGACCTTACATCACAAAGAATTCACATTCTAACAATTTTCATGTTCTTTCATTACAATTTGATCTAAACAACACATTCTAAACTTTCACTTATTCAAATGACTAATCTGAAAATGGGTCCTATTAAAGAATCTAATATAAATTCAAATAATGTATCTATATTCTGAAAAAATCAAAACATAGAATCTATTATTTAAACTTATCTCATCACTTACACATAATAACAATACACACCTTGTCATGTGGATAGTCTTTTGGGAGAGGATGCAACATTGTATTTGGGTGAGTGACAGTCCACATTTAGTAGGCAAATAACATACAATTGCAGAAATAGGCAAGGAAGAGGAATTCAATGAATTTGAAGGGAATGGTAGAAAGGGAAACTCCAATTCCTTGCAGCTTCCTTTGATCTTCTAGACACCTAAATCTTTTCCCAAAGACCCCAAGGAATTTAAATCTATCTAAAGACCTACAAACTACTTGTTGCATACAAAATAACTCAAATTCCTCAAATTTGATCTTTGGTTCAATTTGGTATCCTAGCTTATAATGACACCAAGGATCCAATTGACCACTCTTTCTCTCTCTCCCTCTCTCCCAATTTAATTTAATGAACCAACTAGATCTTCTCTACATTTTAATGTCTCAAGTATTGCCTCATGGTCTGACTCACGAACTTTTCAAAGAAAATTATTATATGGTTTTCCACCATATTTTATCAAGTGGACATTTGATGTGACAATAAGGTTTGAATAATGAAGAATCTTCCTCTCTATTTTCCAATCCTCAAGTAAGGGTTCTTCATAGAATATTGTCTAAGCCATGTGCCGATTACAACCATCGCACTGATACGGTACTCTAAACCTTCACCATCTATAACTAAGTGATCCAATTTTTGTTTGGCTTGGACACAATGACACAAATAATAATCTATCCCTTCTTCATTGTCTTTAGGTGAAATAATAACAAAAATATGGCCTGCAGAAATAAATGTACAAAATGTGGTCATTAATTCAAAAAATACTTAGGTAAAAGTTATAAAGTTACATATTGAAATTGCAAAGATATATATATATATATATATATATATATATTACCAGGTTGTACTAGATCAGATAAGTGGCCAAAGTCTATAGAGTAATCCATCTCTACCATTTCCAATGCTTGTGGGGAATGATAGGTGTTAATTGGGTCCAAAACTCATATATCTCATTTGTCCACCCATTCAGTCGACTCATAGTCATCCCAATTTTCCTCTGCACATGATGGACAATAGCATGCCATTTTTTATGTGTGGATACTCCATATACTTGCATCAGAGCTTCTAAAAGAGTGCAACTCACTTTATCTTGTTAATGTGCAACAATCCTCATATGGTGCAATGTTAGTATTATCTATCAACCAAAAAAATCTATGAACCATAGACTCACCTTCCTTACCTGGACCTATTATAGCATTACACCACTGAATGATGGATTTTGCATCTGTCAATATTGCTCCATCTTTGTATATTAGTTCTTCATGAGCTAAGGCTATTTTGATGCATGTGCCTACACCATTGTGCTCTTCCTTTCCATAACTAGCCTCTATGAAATTCCACATATGTTGAATTCTACACAACTTGTGCATCCTACTCAACCAATAGAACAATCATGCATTCTTGAATTGAGATGTGCAATTGTCTGACTAAATAATGTGCTGACAATATGGTATGCCCCTGTTAGCCAAATCTTTTATAAAATAGTTGAAAACAACCATGTACAAACTCCATAGATTGTGATTGATCATTGCTGATGTAAAAATGGTACTCCCTCAAAATCTTCCTATCATTCTCTGTACTTGTAGGTGAATGCATGAATGTTATGTGAACAAATATGGAAACTTGTTGAGAAGTACAACACTTTGCTTGCACCTCATTTTGTGGTTGTAGTGTGTAGTTCTCTATGAATTCTACAACTGAAACAATGGTATCTAGTGGAAACATATCCTAGTACAACTTGAATTGCAAATCCAACCATCGAGCTCTATGTGTATGCCTTGCATACTTATAACTAATCTTTTCACAAAAAAGCTTCATGAACTCATACACTAGAATCTTTTCAATGACTAAATAACATCTTTTACCCTATTTCCTATCTTTTAGAGAATATGTCACTATCTTAAATTTTATATAATCTACTATTTCATTTCCAATTACATGTGTACTATCCATATGTTCACAAGTTGATAAAAGTTGCAAAGAACCACAAAATAAACATGTACCATCCAAGCATGATGTCTTGTAAAATTGTTGGTCATCCCCTATTTCACATAAAATGTTGGATATGAATTCCCTTGAAGATCTTGGTGGCTCATTCATGTCACAATCCCGCAAAACAAACTTAGAATGCAAAAACACAGATATATGCCTAAAAACATCAAAATGGTTAGAAAATTCAATATGTATCCTACAACAAGTTGTGGGTGTGTGATTTATCTTCACATAAAAGATTTATCCATCTTAAAAAGTCTTTGACTTATTTGAATTTGAGGATATGTACCAATAAATTTTGCAAAAAATTGTGTTTGAGTTGAGTCCAAAAAATGTTTCACATGTGGGTCTTAATTTTGGCTACCAATCCTCCTTCTTACAACATCTCTTTGATTAGGGGAAACACATGTGTTATTTTTCCAAAACTATTTGATCAATGATTGCAAAGGTTCACTAATTTCTTTATCCTTTTGCATTAGTTTACTGCTAAATGTTCATAACTCATTTTTTGTTGGATCTTCCAATCTCTCATGCCTTAGCATGGCTCTCCTTAGAGTACCTCTACCACTTTTTAATATTTTTCTTATTTCTCACGAGTCTAGATTTCTTTATTTGGGTACTTATTATTGTCAATGTAAGCACTCATCTTGTGATATTACTATATTTGGTGTATAATTTAGAACCCATTTTTGAATAAGCACTCATTAGATTCTTTACAATGCTTTTTTCATTTGAATCATCCATCATTCTTATCCCAAGAATCTTCATGATAGGCCTAAATTTAAAATTCTTCATCATTTCAACAAATAATTGGCATTGACATATAATATTTAATTCTTCAAAGAATAATCTCCACATATGATTAACTTTTCTTTGACAAGTATGCTTGCTAATCTTGTCAGGCACTGATTTCAAAATGCTAGCATCAATATCAATCAAATATTTTGGTCTTCTAAAATGAATTCTAGAAGGTGTTATAATCTCTTCCATTCCCTCAAAATTTTGAACATCAACAAAAGGTTAAGTGTATTGCGTACCTTTAACTAAAGGTGATGTGCCTTAGCAATAAGATGCAAAAGATGGAATATCACCTACTTGATATGTTGATGTTGTGCCTTCAACATGACATGATGGAGTGTGTAGATCGTCAGATCTACAAATTAGTGTCTCTTCAACATGAGAGGATGATATGAATCCAATATTGGAGGATAGTGTAGCTTCACAATTTAGTTGTATTCTTGAGCGTAACAGTCTCAGTCGTTCTCTTTGTCTTTCCAATTCTTCCTCTTTGTTTCTTTGTATTAGTGGTTCTTGTTCCTCTTCAAAAGTCAATTCTTCATTATTGATTTTCAATTTTCTTTCTTCACATAGTAGTAACATTTTATCTCTTTTAATTTCCAAATCTCTCTCCCTCTCTTCATTTTTTTGAGTTTTTGGTTTCTTCCTTGGCATGATGATGATTTCTACATGTCAAATTATTCAAACATCTAAATTGCTTACAATTTGTAAATTACAAATCATTCAAATACATATAAAAATTATAATTATTTCAATGAGTACACAATATATATCAAACAACTTGCCAAATTTCAAACCATTTCCAAATAAAAATTCATTCAAACATACAAATTTCAATGAATTCACTATATATTAAACATGTCAAATTATAATCAAATTTGTCTCTATATATCAACAAACAATATTTAAAAAGGATTGCACTAACCTTTTCAAAAAAATTCAAATAGTGCTTGCTAACTTCCAATAGCTTGAAACCTATGTTTTTTGTCGGAACAATAGAATGCACAATAGACAAAAAGCAGAATATGGATCAAAAGGGACCCAAACTTGCTTTCTGACCATTTTTTGGTGATTTCACATAGTGCATACGCACTATATCACATACACACTATAAAGCATGTATGCACTATAGTGTGTATGCTCTATGTGAAAATACATCTCTCCCTATCCCACCATCCCCCATCCCCTACTCTCTCTCTTCCTACTCTCTCTCTCCTCTCCCATCCCCTACTCTCTCTCTCTCTCTCCCTCTCCTACTCCCTCTCCCATCGCCTACTCTCTCTCACTCTCCCTCTCCCATTGCCTACTCTCTCTCACTCTCTCTCTTCAATCCCCTACTCTCTCACTCTCTATCCTCTCCCATCCTCTACTCTCTCTTGCTCTCTCTCCCCTCTCCCATCCCCTACTCTCTATCTTTTTCTCTCTCTTCTCTTCCATCCCCTATGCTCTCTCACTCTCCCTCTCCCACCACCTACTCTCTCTAACCCTCTCTCCTCTCCCGTCCCCTACTCTCTTTGTCTCACACACTCCAATCCTCCCCTCTCTCTCTCCCATCGCCTAATCTCTCTCTCACTCTCTCTCGCATCCCCTACTCTCTCTCACTCTCTCTCAAGCCTCCCATCCCCTACTCTCTCTCACTCTCTGTCTCCTCTCCTATCCCCTACTCTCTCTCACTCTCTCCTCTCCCATCCCCTAATCTTTCTCTCTCGCTCTCCCTCTCCTACTTCCTCTCCCACTGCCTACTCTATCTCTTCCATCCCCTACTCTCTCTCTCTCTCACTCACACACTCTCATCCTCCTCCTCTCTCTCTCTCGCTCTCCATCTCCCACTCCCTCTCCCACTACCTACTCTCTCTCTCCCATCCCCTACTCTCTCTTACACACACTCCCATCCCCCCCCTCTCTCTCTCCCTCTCCCACTCCCTCTCCCACCACCTAGTCTCTCTCTCCCATCCGCTACTCTCTCTCTCTCTCTTTCTCTTTCTCTCTCTCTCTACTCTCTCTCTCTCCCCTCTTCCATACTCCCATCCCCCCCTCTCTCTCTCTCCCTCTCCCACTCCCTCTCCCACTACTTACTATCTCTTTCTCTCACTCTCTCTCTCCCTCTCTACTCTCTGTCTCCCATCCCCTACTCTCTCACACACTCTCTCCCATCCCCTACTCTCACTCTCTCTCTCACATCTCATACTCTCTCTTTGCCACCCCCTAATCTCTCTCACTCTCACACTCTCTCCCATCCCCTACTCTCTCTCTCTCTCTCTTACATTTCCATTCCCCCTCTCTCTCCCTCTCCCTCTCCCTCTCCCTCTCCCTCTCCCTCTCCCACTGCCTCCTCCCTCTCCCCCATCCTTCTCTCTCTCTCTCTCTCTCTCTCTCTCTCTCTCTCTCTTCCCCCTCTCTTATCCCCTACTCTTTCTCTTTCACACACCCACACACTCCCATCCCCCCTCTCTATCTCCTCTCCCATCCCCTACTCTCTAGATCTCTCACACACACTCCCATCCCCCCTCTCTCTCCCTCTCCCACCATCTACTATTTGTCTGTCTGTCTGTCTCTCTCTCTCTCTCCCATCCCCTATTCTCACTCTCTCTCTCTCCCATCCCCTACTCTCTCTGCCATCCCTACTCTCTCTCACACTCTCTCCCATCCCCTACTCTCTCTCTTTTACACACACTCCCATCCCCCTCTCTCTCTCCCTCTCCCACTCCCTCTCCCACTACCTACTCTCTCCCTCCCATCCCCTACTCTCTCCCCTCTCCCATCCTCTACTCTCTCTTTCCCACACACACACACCCATCCCCCTATCTCTCTCCTCTTCCATCCCCTACTCTATCTTTCACTCACTCTCCCTCTCCCACTCCCTCTTGCACCACCTACTCTCTCTCTCACTCTCTCTCTCTCTCTCACACACTCTCACTCTCTCCCTCTCTACTCTCTCTCTACCACCCCCTACTCTCTCTCACATTTTCACACTCTCTCCCATCCCCTACTCTCTCTCTCTCTCTCTCCCTTACACACATTTCCATCCCCCCTCTCTCTCCCTCTCCCACCACCTAATCTCTCTCTCCCCCATCCCCTACTCTCTCTTGCGCTTCTCTCTCTCTCTCTCTCTCTCTCTCTCTCTCTCTCTCTCTCTCTCTCTCTCTCTCCCCCTCCTCTCCCATCCCCTACTCTCTCTCTCTCTTTCACACACATACACTCCCATCCTTCTCTCTCTCTCCCTCTCGTTCTCCCTCTCCCTCTTTGTCTGCCACTGCCTACTCTCTCTCTCTCTCTCCATCCCCTATTCTCAATCTCTCTCCCATCTTGTACTCTCTCTTTGACACCCTACTCTCTAACACTTCCTCTCTCTCCCATCCCCTACTCTCTCTCTCTCTCTCTCTCTCTCTCTCTCTCTCTCTCACACACACACACACACACACACACACACACACACACATTCCCATTCCCCCTCTCTCTCCCTCTCCCTCTCCCTCTCCCTCTTGCACTGCCTACTCTCTCTCTCTCCCATCACCTACTCTCTCTCTCTCTCTCTCTCTCTCTCTCTCCAATCCCCTACTCTCTCATTTTCACACACCCACACACTCCCATCCCACCTCTCTCTCTCCTCTCCCATTCCCTACTCTCTAGATCTCTCACACACACTCCCATCCCCCTATCTCTCCCTCTCCCACTCCCTCTCCCACCACCTACTGTCTCTCTCTCTCCCTCTCTACTCTCTCTCCCCTCTCCCATCCCCTAATTTCTCTCTCTTCCACCGCTACTCTCTCTCACACTCTCTCCCATGCCCTACTCTCTGTCACACACACTCCCATCCTCCTATTTCTCTCCCTCTCTCACTCCCTCTACCACTGCCTGCTCTCTCTCTACCATCCCCTACTCTCAATCTCTCTCTCCCATCCCATACTCTCTCTATCAACCTTACTCTCTCTCACACTTCCTCTCTCTCCCATCCCCTACTCTTAATCTCTCTCTCCCAACCAATACTCTCTCTCACATTTTCTCTCTCTCCCATCCCCTACTTTCTTTGCCACCCCTACTCTCTCTCTCTCTCTCTCTCTCTCTCTCTCTCTCTCTCACTTCCTCTCTCTCCCATCCCCTACTTTTTCTCTCCCCTCTCCCATCCCTTACTCTCTCTCTCTCTCTAAAACACACACACATCCATCCCCCCCCCCTCTCTCTCTCACTCTTGCTCTGCCCCTCTTCTTCCCTCTCTATGCACTATTTAAGTCTCAATAGTGCATGTGCACTAAAGCATGCACATGCTATTAAGACACAAATTTAAAAAGATTTAAATAGTGCATGTGTGCTATAGCACATGCACACTATAGGGTATACACGCTATTCAAACCTTTTCATTTTACCAATCCTAAGGCTTGGTTTTTCCTTGGGGATCCAACCCAAAGGTCAGGAGTCTATAAACTAGTTGGAGACATGTTTTGCTACAAACATACAAAAAATGATTGATTTTTCTTGTGTGCTCTCCTTCAAGATTCCTTGTGGTTGAGCATCAATAAGATTAGGTTACATGACATTGTAGGTCTCTGTGTTAGCTATATAATCATATAATTTATTTTTTATTTGAACTATTTCAAGCCTTTCATCTATAATTTCTTTTGATTGGATGCCCATTTTTTTTCAAAAACCAACATGGACTAATTGGGCTGTAGATTTTAGTTCGTTCATTGAATTTTGCAACAACTTAGTTTTTTAGAAACTAGACTCAATTCTACACACTTTGAAAAAAAGAAGTTTTGATTTTACATTAGTTTTCAATCATTTCTAGGGGGATCACATAGATATTTGTCATTTTTTGGATGTGTCTAGTTAAAAAATTCATTAAAAAGAAATACAAATTATAAAATTACCCGAAAAATCTACGATAAACTACATAGTGTTAAGTAACTATTGACCAAACTGATTAAAGAATTTAAAAAAAAAAAGTTAAAATTTTAGGGGGGCCACACTTTGTACTATGTTACATTTTTTTGGAATAAACAGTACCACTTTCTGTGGCCCCCTTTTTTGAGGACCTAAAACTGAACCATTTTGAAAAAAAAATATTAGTTTAGAAACTAGATTCAAAGGACTGCTACTTTTGTTTTTGTCATATCTTAAACTTTTGAGTGTAACTATCTTCAAATTCTTGTTGAAGTTTAGAAATTTTTGATTTCAGAAAAAAGATGTCCACTTATACCCCCCCTTTTGGCACCACAACTTGGTGCACTTACCCCTTACTAACCATGTTCAAAGACTTACTACCCCAACAACACTGGGGATAAATAGAGTAATTAGTTAACATAAACCTTACCATGATCAAGAGTTTATAGAAATGTTTGTAAGACATTACATAAAAAAAGTAAGCTACAATAAACCAAAAAAATGTACCAAAAAAACAAGAAAAGAAGCTAAGTCTATTTAATTTTCTCTCAATATTCATTGAGGTACATGATCTCTTTAGTCTTGTTCTCAATCTAGGTAGCACTCTATATCTCCTCGCAATTCTTTTCCTTAGCTTGGCTCACCTTTTTCATTTTTCTCTTCCCATTGATGACCCCAAGCACAACCTTTCTCATCATTTATTTTTAAACTTTGCAAATAGAGGAAACAACCACCCCAATTCAAGATCAATAACCATAATTTTGAACTATTTATTAAGAGTTTCAATTTTTTGATTTATTTCATCAAATTTATTATCCTAGTGATGCAGAGCCCTCTGTATTTATCTTCAAGGAATCTTAGTTCAACTCAAGGTATTCAAAATAGGCTGGTACACCCTCAAGGAACCAAGAACATCTCAAAGATTACAACAAAGAACCCTAACATTATACACCGATAAAGACAACATCTTCACTCACACAATCAGATTGCTATGTCTGATTGCATTGTTCATAACTCCAGTTCTAAATATCTTATTGAAAAAAAATTTAAAGGAATTGTTATAAATTAGTAATTATAAAACATATCCAAATATGATACCAATCCAATAATCAGATTATAAATTATGTACTCTGAACCAAGACCCATATTTTCTGTCGTAAACCAGAAACAAAACTGGTAACCCTGCCTAGGGTATCAGATATCTTCCTCAAAATAAATCTAAATTAAACCAAATCAATTCCATATTATCCATTCTTGAGTCTAGTTTCCAAATATGTAAGAAATTTATTTTTTTCATTCATATATAAAGTTTCAAGCACAAATCAGTGTCTATAACTCCAATGAAAATTGTTGAAAACCAGTTTTCACTCAAATACCCATAACTTTCACAAATCTATATAAAAATGATTCAAACTAGTTGTAAATGAAAGTTAGTTCACATATATTTCCAATGAATATCATTAGAGATCTTGAGTCTCCAAAATATGTCCACATCACATGCTGCAACATGACTGTATTCAGCGAATCTCAAATCTGCAAACATCCACTTTCACCAAAATGCCCATAACTTATTCATTTCTTCATAAAATTGAACCAAACCAAAAGCATGAGAAGAATTATTCATCATACTATATATTAATTACTATATTATATGGTTTCCAGGCTGTACATGGCCGTAAAATTCTTGGAAACTACTTTAAAACTTAAAAAACCAATCAAAACCACAACAATAAAATGCACCAAAAATGTATCAAAGTATTTCCTCTTCTTCCAATTGATTTGGTTCAACCATAAAATGATTTTTATATCCATTTGACAGTTATAAACCTTCCTAACTACCCCCAAGACCAACCATATACCCTTTTACATCATTATTCTATTATTAACAACTTTCTCAAAGTTGCATTTTACAACTTTTTTACGCAACTTTTACATTTTTGACAAAAAATGGCTTCATAGCCTTTACAACTTGACCCAAATACAATACAAATGACTCAAATGACTTTAGATGGATGTCAATAGATCCATTCACCAATTAAATAAACATTTTTACATTATTTATCATATTAAGACCTCCTTTGACAACTTATTACAAATGGCTTCTCTAGCTTTTATATCTTTGTCTTCTTGAAATTTAATGTGCTCCTGCACCATACTCCCAAACTTGAAAAGTTTCCAAGTCCCTTGAAAACATAGAATAAATAACCTACAAGAAAAAATATTAGATCAAAATCCTCATCTTTTCCTTTGCCTCTTCATGCCTTTATCACCATCATCTTTTCCCTTAAGGACACAGGACTGTCCTCAAAATCATCTTCTCAAATACTCCTTTTAGTGGAGCATTAATGGCTGCAACTTCCATGGTGCCTTATCAGTAAGAGATCCATCTTTACCATTGCTGCTTCAAACTAACCAAAAACAACTCTCCCTTATGCCTCACCTAGGAGTCCTCCTCTTTGCCTCTCTCCCTAGTCTCTTGGCAATCAACTAGACCAATCCATGGCCCTTGACCATTCATCTTACCCAACAGTAGATCCTGGAAGATGCCTCACCTTCTTTGTGCCATGCACCTTCTACCCAGCTTTATCTCCATTGGAGAATGGTTATGATAGACCTTCTCTTGTCTACCCATACATCCCAACCTTCATGTGTAGCAAGATGGATAAGCACCTACAACCAAAACTCATCAACAAAACAAATACAAATTCTTCAAGGTTCTGGTGTGGATTGCCTCCCTCGGCACTCTACCCACACACTCAAGATCTTCAAGCTCTAATACCAATCTGATGCAGAGCCCTTTGTATTTATCTTCAAAGAATATTAGTTCAACTCAAGGGATTCACAATAGGCTGGTACACCCTCAAGGAACCAAGAACATCTCAAAGATTACAACAAAGAACCCTGACATTATACACCGATAAAGACAACATCTCCACTCACACAATCAGATTGCTATGTCTGATTGTATTGTTCATAACTCCAGTTATAAATATCTTATTGAAATTTTTTTTGGAGGAATTTTTATAAATTAGTAATTATAAAACATATCCAAAGATGAGACCAATCCAATAAGCAGATTATAAATTATGTACTCTGAACCAAGACCCATATTTTCTGTTGTAAACCAGAAACAAAACTGGTAACCCTGCCTAGGGTATCAGATATCTTCCTCAAAATAAATCTAAATTAAACCAAACCAATTCCATATTATCAATTCTTGAGTCTAGTTTCCAAATATGTAAGAAATTTATTTTTTTCATTCATATATAAAGTTTCAAGCACAAATCAGTGTCTATAACTCCAATGAAAATTGTTGAAAACCAGTTTTCACTCAAATGCCCATAACTTTCACAAATCTATATAAAAATGATTCAAACCAGTTGGAAATGAAAGGTAGTTTACATATATTTCCAATTAATATCATTATATATCTTGAGTCTCCAAAATATGTCTGCATCACATGCTGTAACATGACTGTATTCAGCGAATCTCAAATCTGCAAACATCCGCTTTCACCAAAATACCCATAACTTATTCATTTCTTCATAAAATTGAACCAAACCAAAAGCATGAGAAGAAGGATTCATCATAATATATATTAATTACTATATTACATGGTTTCCAGGCTGTACATAGCCGTAAAAGGCCTGGAAACTACTCTAAAACTTAAAAAACCAATCAAAACCACAACAATAAAATGCACCAAAAATGTATCAAAGTATTTCCTCTTCTTCCAATTGATTTGGTTCGACCATACAATGATTTTTATATCCATTTGACAGTTATAAACCTTCCTAACTACCCCCAACACCAACCATATACCCTTTTACATCATTATTCTATTATTAACAACTTTCTCAAAGTTGCATTTTACAACTTTTTTACGCAACTTTTACATTTTTGACAAAAAATGGCTTCATAGCCTTTACAAATTGACCCAAATACAATAAAAATGACTCAAATGACTTTAGATGGATGTCAATAGATCCATTCACCAATTAAATAAACATTTTTACATTATTTATCATATTAAGACCTCCTTTGACAACTTATTACAAATGGCTTCTCTAGCTTTTATATCTTTTTCTTCTTGAAATTTAATGTGCTCCTGCACCACCTAGTCCTTCTTTAAGTCTTCCAAATTCCTCTAGATATTTGAAAGGGACTTCATCATTTCTCCAACCTCAGTTTTTTTATTAATCTTAATCCCTTAAACTTCTATAATACCTTAGTCCACTAGCACTTTCTTATCTTGAGGAAACTAGGTTTCATCATCAGTTTATGTTGCTTTTGCATCAAAATCAGCTTCATTAGAGGAGCAAAAAATAGATTTCTTTGACATTCCCTCAACTTCCATATCTTTTGCCTTAACCTCAATTTTTGAATTATGGGAGTCCTCCTTGATTTTTTCCTTAATACTCTTCCCTTTTTATATTTTTTGACCTCATAGATCTTCTCTCTCTAGAGCTAAAGTTCTCCTTTTTCCATTTGAAGTTTGCATTTCTCTCCTCTGCCTCATTAGCATAATTTCCCTCCCCTTCACTTTTATCAATACCAATAATATCTTGCACCTTTTTAATTTTTTTAGGGGTACTACTAGAGCTGGATTTTGCAGAAGCATTTTTTTTGCTTCTTGGGGGATTTAATCAAAAGGGATTATCCCAAAGATATATAATTTTTCTTAGTTTTAGAGGAATGTAGGTTATCCAAAAATTGGGGTGACTCCATTTGGGACTTATCAACATAGATTTCTTCTATAACCACTAAGGAATTAGGAGCTTTTGGGGTTATCTATTGGTGAGAGACATCTACCAAAACTTGGGTGGTGAGCACAAACATGGTGATAAAGGACAAAAATGAGCCCTTGGTGAATAGGAGGGCTTTCTTGTAGGACAATACTATTGACCAGAGAGGAAAATAGAAAATAAAAAATGTTAACTTTTTCCCCATGTCTAAGCATAGTAAGCAATAGAAAATGATACCCATGATAGGTCATATAATGAACTTCAAGAAAAAAATACTTGATTAACTAGTAAAAAATGACACCAAAAGGGCTAGAGAGAGAGATCCTACCATACCTATTTCTAGAACTCACACTAATAGGTTCTTCCATTCCTTCAAAGAACTTATGCCTAAACTTACTATAGTCCAATGTACCTTTCCTTTCCACTTTAACACCACCACATTCCAGGTCTGTTGCTTCATCAATCAGTTCTACATCACCAAAAATTTGATACTACTAATCTCCAATAGACCTTTGTTCCAAGAATTATAAAACTTATTGGAGAGAATATTTTTGTGGCCTTTCATTGCATGGATATAAAAATTTAGACCCTTCTTAGAAAAATATCCCCAAATTTATTTACTCTACTCTATCTCTTCATAGTTTCTAAGTTCAACACATTTTAGTTGGCCTCCCATGGTGTTCTCCTTCTCAAATAACCACTTTAGATTCTTATGGCCCAAGTTTAGATTGACAATACTTTTCTCTACAATATCACTCATCATGGAGACTTCCTCTGACAACTAAAGATTATGCATATTATTTTTTGGAAGTTTATTGGGAAGGGGTGGGGGGGGGGGGTTCAGGGGGGTTGTGAATGAGGACCACTAAAACTTTTATCCTTCAAAAAACATTAATCTCATTCACCACTTAATCCATCTAATATCTAGATCATGCATAACGTAATCTTAAACTTCAAATGCTGAAATAAATGTAACTTTATATCACATCCGTCAACATGAAAATGTAAACACATAACACAAGATTTGGGTTACCTAGAAATCCTCTAGGGTAAAGGTAAAAGTGGGGTGGGGATGACACCCACAAATCTTCACTACTATAGTAACAAAGTTTTCCTATTAGGACTACAAATTTGATCACTTTTGATGATCTACCCTGTGAGGGGTTTTCCCTGTCGAGAGCTTTACAAGACTATTAGGTCTACCTTGATTAAAGGATTTAAAACTCACAATGAAGTAAGCACTCAGTTAAGATATTTAGCCTGATTCACTTGCCAAAATGATTTAGTACCTGATCCTTCGATCTACACTTATAATGTTGATTAAAAATATTCTCTTTCCACTCTTTGATCCGATCTCCTTTCTGATATAGTTTTACTCTCATCTTCACCACTTCACTTAGTCGCTATAATACTCTGTTACTTCAAAACTTTTCTTGTAGCCTTATCAAATAGGGTTTGGATCTTCTTTTAAATACACATCTATAGAATCTTTCAGAATAAGAACAACGACTTGGGTATTTCCCTTTTTTCCTCTTCATCTAATTGGTTATCTTTCCTTCATAAGGATTGATGATCCACGTCAAAATGTGTAAGAAAAATTGTAACAAATAATACGATCATTAAATGGCATTTACATGTCAACTCAAAATGGTTTACCTCAAAGTTTGCACCATTTCAAACATTATTGTTCAAATTGTGTTACTCAACACATATTGTCTCTGATGATCGATCATAATTATTCTTCCTACTGACACTTGATCTCAACTAGCTCGACACCTTCTATATGACCTAGCATCCACTTGATCTACTTTTCCCAGTATTAACTTAACTCAACTTACATAGGAATACTTGACAACTATCGACTTTATCATCTCCTATAAAGCTCAACATATACAAGATTATTTACAAGTCTTGACAAATACATGACTCAATCTATATAGAGTGACTTAGTTACAGTGATGACCGACTAACACTATCTTCTATGTGATTAAGTTTTTGATACTAATAGACAAAAAAACTAGAGGGATCAACAATCTCCCCATTTTACATTAGTGGAAAAACACTTTGTCATGATTACATCATTACAGTGTAATTCAAAAAATGATAGTACTCCCCCTATGCCTATGACTCAGGCCATATAGGACTACAAATTTTTTACATCATACTCATCTATACAATACATATATTACATGACTTAAACAGTTTGATGTTACTTTTCATACCTTTGTTCTAGCTTCTTAATGTTTATCATTTTTCTTTTTCTTCTTCTTTCTCTGTTTCTATTGCTTCTTCTTTCAAATCTTCTTCTATCCCCCTTGATTTTGTCACTCATATCTACTAATGGGGTTGGGCAGATAAAATCAAATTGCATTTATCAATGAATGGCTTGTGATTTTGGAGGATCATGGAAATAGAATTATCCCATGTGGTTCTAAATAATTCCAAAAATTGAATCTTGATCTCCAAATTTTCAACTAGGTCAATCAAGCTATCACCAATATAAAGATTATGATTTGATTACACTAGATCCTTTGTTGAAGCTAACTTGCATTATGTTACCTCCAAATGAGTTATTAACATGGACTGTACGGAGATAATTTTGGCCCTCATTCAACTAATTTTTTTTGTATGGCTCAGTTAACCACCCTTGTGCAAAAAATAGTCTATTGTAATGTATTGAACTTGATCCACTTGATTGAGATATAGAATTTCCCAAAGAATTCAAATCAACCTCAATCTTCTGAATACTAGCTTGAATTTCATTGGAAAATCTGGGTAGATCATAAAGAATATTATATAGATCTTGTATTTTCTTCACAATTTCTTCTAGATTATGTACAAGTGTCGACAATTCAATTTTTCTCAAACTTCTTCTCAGACCATGCCAACAATTTCTCATTTGTTTCGATATCCTCATAGTTTACTTTTTCAATAATTTGTAGCAACTAAGAGATAATAGGGGCTTTCTCATCAATTTGATGAATGCTGAATGCGTTAACAAATATGTCTTTAATACCATGCAACACTTGTCTTTGTTGTTTCTCTCTTTACATTTCCTCTAGTCTCTTCTTTCTTGCCAAGATGTCTTATAAGATTATTGTTTTCTCAAATGTGAGATTCTTCAAATCCCAATCTAGCAACTCAATGAATTCATCCAAGGTAATAGATTTAATTGGAGTGTTTATCTTTTTCTTCTTCCCTTTTGGCTGTGTGCAGGGTCATGGTGTGCCAAAAAGTGGTGATCTAAAAAATATGTAGTTCTAAAATGCCTCAAAGCATTTCCAAATCTATTCCAAATTTTTTTGCAACCACAATGATAGAAAAGTAGAAAATTAATAGTTTTATAAGGCCTAGCATATCTATTGAAAATAGATTGATACGAGTATGATAAATTTGTTTCAATCATTGTTTTTCATTAATGTTAAACCTACCTAGTTACTAGTAAGACAACTTCTTATATGATTTAAGTACTATCATTTATTTGATTGATGAAGAGGATTTGATCAAATGAGGTAACAATAGCACCTAGAGGAAAGGTTGAGTTATGATATGAAAATGATTATAAGAATTAGTTAAGACAGTGATATTATAGTGCATTAATAATATACTTAAGGTTGCAAAGGTTGGTTACACTGATTAAGTTTAGAAGAACAAGTGAAACAAAGTTTTTCTCCCAAGCTTAATATTCTGCATAGTAGGTGTAGAGAAAAGTTAGTACAAGCCAAGAAGAAAATCAGTTGGAGACGAGAAAATTCAATTTTAGTGTAAGTTGAGTGAAATAGTGTAAGCTAAGTAAATTTTGGCTAATTTTGAGTACTAGTAAACTTTAGTTCCTATTGAGTGATTTGATAGAGGATGTTGTGCAACACAGTATGTGTTGAGCATCGTAAGCTACTTAACACTCAGTGCCAACATTATGAAGAAGATCAAGAATTCAATGAATTTGAGCCGACAAGTTTGATTTCTTAAATTATGTGAACCATATGGAAGATAAGACTAATGAGTTGGTGGCACATAATTCATGGTAAACCATTTTGAGGCAAATTCAAAGAGGATTGAAGGAGAAGTTTCTAGAAATGAATGACATGAAATAAGGGGTAGATTTATTGAATCCTACCTAATCTAACCTAACCCTAAAATGGACAATGGAGGATGAATGAAAAAAGATCTTAATTCTCTATTTATAGATATGGTTGGTCAAAAGAAAAGGTTGTCATGTGCAAGAACCTAAGGAAGACAAGGAGTCTAGGGTATTGCTTCATTCAATGACCTAAGATAAGAGACTGCATTGGCAAGTAAAGCAAGAAGGCTTAAGGGCATGGATGCTTGAAGGATGAACAAGCTATTAGAGATGAAGTGTGTTAAAGATAAGAAGAATGGAGGATAGAAAAAAAAAGATCTATAATCTACAAGTGTGTTGTAACTTGTTATCAGATCAAGCCTTATTGTTCCTTTCTAATCATTGTATTAGTCTAGGGTAAATCCTTTGGATTAATGTTGACCTAACAGTCATTTGTAAATCCTTTAACTGGGTGACATTCCAAGTGAATGATATAAAGTCCTCTAACAAGGATCACTCCTAATGGGGTGATTGAAATCCTTTAACCAGGTCACATTTAACATTATGCATTGTAACCTTTAATAGGGTTGGCCTTTCACACGGCATCACTTCAAAAGAGTGAGAATGAGTAGCATGTTATTGGTGGTTTTTCCTAAATTAGGTTTCCACATTAAATCATTGTGTCAAATGTGTTATTGAATCTATTATGTTTCATGTTTACATTTTTGCAAAGTTGATTTGATAGTAACCTACAAGTTTAAGTGATTGCATAATCTAATGGATGCATGCATGATGAAAATGTTTTATGGGTTCACTATGCTGTAAAATTTTTTAATTGTACATCTAGACCTTGAATAACTAATTCATCCCCCCTCTCAATTATTCTAAAGAATTCCATCAATTGGTATCGGAGCCATCTGCTTAAGAGGACTAGTTTGAGGGTACTAGTAGAAAAAGATAAAGATGTCAAAAAGAGAGGTACCAAAGGTTAATAGAGATAACTTTCCTACATGGAAAATTATGATGAAGCTACACCTAGAATGTCTTGGAGATCATGCACAATCTACCATTATTGTTGAGCATGTTGATTCCACTAGAGCCCTAACTATTAAAGATCTGAAAAAGAAGAAAGAACACAACCAGGCAATATTGGAGATTGCCTCTGCCCTAAGCTATGTCAAGTTTGATGATATCAAAGGTTATGATAGTGCAAAGAAAATGTGGGATGCTCTACATACAATATATGGAGGTGACAAGAATATTTTAAGAGCCAAAGCTAAAAGTCTTAGAGGTAAGTTTGATGATATGAGAATGCAAGAAGGTGAAAATATTGCTCAATATTGCTCTAGGATAAAAGATGTTGTTAATGAAATAAGAGAAGCTATTGGTACAATAGATGATGATACTATACTAAGAAAAGTCTTGATAACACTTATGCCCATCTATGCTATTATAGTTTCTGCAATATAAGAATTGAGATGTATGCCAGGGAATAATCTAACACTTGAATGTCTAGTAGGCAGGCTCACTACTTTTGACAATTACAAACTTGTTGATGTTGAATCTACTTTCAAAGCTAAGGTGACATTGAAGGAACCTAATGAGAAGAAGAAAAAGGAAAAATATGTGTCCAGTGATAGTGATACAGATGAGGAAGATGTAGATAAACTTGAAGCACTACTCATAAGGAGATTTCACAGAGGTAAAGTAAATTTCAAAGGTAAGTTACCCATCATGTGTTTTAATTGTAACGAGGATGGTCATATTGCTCTTAGATGTCTAGAGAAGAAGAATTAAAGAGGTGGTGACAAGTACAAAAGTAGAAGAGATGAAAACAATGAAGATTACAAAGATAAAGGCAAGAAGTCTTGCTACATTATTGAAGAGGAAACAAAAGATGGATTTGATGACCATGATGATGAAGTGGTGTATGTCACAATGAAGGATGAATCTGATGAAGATGAGGCAATTGAACTAGTGTCTTTTGTGAACAAGAATGACATATGGATCATTGAAAGTGGGTGTTCACATCACATGACTAGAGATAAAAGTAAGTTCATTACCTTGAATTATTATGATAGAAATAGTGTAAGGTTTGGTTATGGTGCACCATGTTTGATAAAAGGAAAAGGTTCTATCAAGCTCAGAGAAAAGATTTTATGTGACAATGCTTACTATGTTGAAGGACTTAACTATAATTTGTTGAGTGTGTCACAATTAAATAATTCAGGATGTAAGGTTGAGTTTGAAAATAAGATTGCTAAGATATATAATATTGATGGAAAATCAATTGGAAAAGTCAATCAAACTAGAGGTAATTTGTTCTACCTTGATATAGAGGATACTACTTGTTTAATTGTAGAATTTGATGATATATATAGCTATGGCACAATAGGTTATTATTGATGTTGTAGTCAAGTTTATCTATTAGTAACACATACACTTAATTAGATGTTAGTATCTACCAAGCTTATAATATAGTTTATAGTGTTAACAAGGTAATTTAGGCTCTATCAAGTTCTACACTTGTTACCCAGTTTCATGAACAATATTTAGTTCACACCAAGAAACATCTAGCAAGTTGGTTGTTATCAGTGTAAACTGAGCTTCATAGTGTTTGCCAAGTTTCTTAGTGCAAACCAAGTTCTCCAGTGCTTACCAAGTTCGCAGTTTTAGTGATGTGAATCTAGTGTTGACCGAGCTATGCAGTGTCAACCAAGTGATTTAGTTTATATGCTAAATTTTATACTATTCACTAAGTCACTAGTATAGATTGAGTTCAAACTAGTTGGAAGTGATTAGTATGAACTAAGCTTCTACATCTATCGAGTGCATGATGATGTCGAGCATTGACAATTGTTACCAAGTGTCTAGACCTCACCGAGTTTGCCTCTAGAACTTGAGTACTTGTAGTCGGGCTGACTTTGTGTATTTTGGTGAAACTTTTATTGTAGCCAACTTTGATGAATTGTATATTGGATTGGTATATATGTAATGTATTGTATCACATCCAAAGATATAGAAGTATGGAAGAATGTAATATGTATTGAAAAGTAGAAGTGCAAAGTATGAAGGCTACAAGTAGTATAAGGAGTAGCAAAGATATATCCATCATAGCAAGGTGATCATTACACTACAAAGGAGTCGCATTCAGCAAATCAAAGTTGCATATCAAAGATCAACCACTAGTTCATCCTAATAGGTGGAATAGTTAAATCCTTTTACAAGGTAGAGTTAATAGTGTTTTGTAAATCTCTTTACTAAGTGCATACTTCACTGTATGTTTGTAAATTATTTTGCAAGGTGGAACTAGTACTCCTTATTACTCCTAACAAGGTAGATCATTAGAAGTGATCATTGTAAGCCTTAATAGGCCAACTTTATACTGCAGTACTAAAGTTTCTGGGTATCAACCCCACCCTAGTTTTACATTCTATTTGGAAGGTTTCTAGGTTACCATATTGTGTGTCAGAGTATTATGAATGTTTTGATTCTTTTAGGTATGAATTCATGCAATTAGATTAGAATACATATGAAGGATCAATTGGTGAATTAAGATTAAGTTTTATTGGTTTCTAACCTCCCCTCTCAGTCACCTATCCTATCTTATATTTTTAACAATTGGTATTAGAGCTTTGTGGTTCTCAAAGAAGAAGTTTAATAGCTTGAGCAAAGATCAGAGGCTATGGAGGTATTTATACTTGATAAGGCTATTGAAAATGAAAAGCTAGATTTAGAATTAGCTATTGGGGAACTTAAGAAAGAAAAGGAGAAACTTTTTCAATCCCTAAAAAGAAGAAAGGATCTTGCAATGCAAATGAATGAAAAAATATACACTAAAGAAAGAATTGAAGATATCCATTTAGAAAGTAATTTAGATGAAGCTAATGAAGCAATAATAAAAATATTAGAAAAGAATGGTACACTCCAAGAAGAAAAAAGAATGCTAAAAAGAGAATAAGAAATTCAGTTAGTAAGATTGTGTAAAGTCATGGAAGAGAAAAACAAGATAAAAGAAGAGTTAGAAGGTAAGAATAATGAAAGTCAACATCTATCCCTTCAACAAGTAGACTTCATTGATCAGCTTACTAATGCAAATGAATAAATCATGAACCTAAGATCAGAAAATGAAAGATTGTAGAATGATCTAAACACTGAAAAGCAAACCAATGAGAGGATGATGAAATCTTGAGCAGACATGAATCAATTGAACGAACAAAGCCAATACAGGTAGAAAGGAAAAGCAAGAATTGGATATATAGAAGAAGGTGAATCATCCAAGCAATAAGCTTAAAAAAATAAAAGATCTACTTGCCATCACTGTGGTAAGTTAGGTCATACATCAAACAAATTTTGGAGTAATGGTAAAGAAAAATTCAATGGAAAATGTTACAATTGAAATATGCATGGTCATAGAGCTAATGAATGCAAAGAGAAACCAAAATTTTAAGGCAAATGTCACAAATGCAAGAAGCATGAGGACAAATGTTTTGAATGCAAAAACAAGATATTGAATCTAGCATAATAGATTATAAAAGCTATACTTGGTTGGGACTACAAAACATGGTGCAGATGTCATTATTGTGGAGAATTTGGACATATTGGAATAAATTGTGTAAAACATCACATTAGGATAAGAGACACCACTAGAAGATGTTTTTTCTGTATAGAACTTGGACATCTTGCCAAAAACTATATGAACACTAGAAGAATTGAAGATTAAAAGAAGGTCAAGGTTGACAACATCAAAAATTGGATGAGACAACAATGGATTCCAAAATCTTTTAAGAATGCAAGTTCAAGCAATGAAGCAGTTGTCACTCAAGAATTGGGTGACTCAAGCATTTCTACTTGATCTCTCACAAGGATAACTAGAACTAAGATTCTAAAGTAGACATCATAGATTAGTTCTAGTCAGCTAGAAGGAAAGATCCATATCAACATTCAAGATGCAAAGGGATCATTGAGTGTCTATGGAAATACTAGACCTTACCAAGCTAGGTTAAATTGCAAGACCCCGCTGAGCAAGGTCAGGAGTAGCTAAGTTATTGTGTGGACACGAAGTCATGAATGCTCCTAACAAGCAACTAATTCAAACCAAGTGGAATATAGTTTGTCACCAACCAAGAAAACATACTAGGCATTTATGGAAAATGGAAAGTTGAATTTGTAAAAAAGGGAAAAATTGAATTCATTTGTCACTGTCAATTTTCAAGAGCTATATGTGAAGAGCAATTTTTGTGCATCTGAGTGATCTGCATGATTTATTGTTGAATTTTTCTATCTTTTCATAAACCCTACCGAGTGATGGCATTCTCTAGAAGCAAAACAAAGAAAGGTTCCAAAATGTTAGTTCGAGTTGAATGGAAAGCACCATATTTCAAGATAATTTTAGCAATTGCAGAAACACTTGATCCCATCGGAGCACAATCACAGATTCCATCAAAGGTACTTGTAGTAAATGATATTCGATCACATTTTTGTTGTTATTTTCAAGATATTAGAACCCTAGAAATGGATGAGACTTTGGAAAAGTTGTGTATGAATGGTGTGTTAAAACCAAAGCATCAACACCTAGAAACCAAGGGTTTAACCCACATTCCTCACATGCCCCAAGAATTTATGAAAAAATGGATAATATTTATCCTTATCCATGTGCACAATGGTAAGTTATTGTTGGAGAAACCTATTTACATAATGAAGAAAATGATTCATTATATCACAAGGCTTCCAATGTTGGCAAAGGAAAAAACAACTAAAACCCTAAGTCAGGTAGAACTGTAGAAGAAAACCCTTACCGAATGGGATGGAAGAGGCATGAAGATCAATTGTGTTATTGATATGAAGCTGAAGTTTGGAGTTCATGTAATTGCACACAAAATATATAGCTCCAATAAACTCAATAGTGTATCATGTGAAACAATAGATCTCTCTTTCAAAGTGGTGAAGAACAACATGTCCTTCGACCTTGCCAAGTTGATATTGAACTAGTTTAACAAAAACATGGAAAGCATAAGAACTTTGAAGAATAACCCTTGTAAGTTCGGTTCAATTTTAACTTGTTTATTGTTCTTTGAACAATTTTTTTCCCCTCAACATGTATAGTTGTATGGAGAAAAGATGTTCCTATTCTTTATCAAATCAATGACTACATAGCAGAAATGGGAGAAAATTATGTCAGTATCATGGACAACTATTTTGATGCATTCAAGGAAAAGATGAATAACATATTTAGAATCCCAAAGAAACTTTTTGAAGATTACAAGGATGATATTTTTTTTAATGGTAGATTGTGACAAAGTGTATATACAAGTAGTAAAACCTAGAGTGGTATGGGTCAAGCCACTAGGTTATGAAGTTAATATTGATGACACTAGAGATATCATTGAAGAAATGTTGAATGAACTTGTGGATCCAAAGGCCACATATTTTGGTACATATGATGAAGCCAAAGCAAGAATTGAACTAGAGATAAAGCTTCCTTAGGCAGTCAACAAAGGAAACAAAAAGATAGCTAAGTTGAGACAAACTAGCTCTACTCTCTTGTTAATAGAAGGTAAAGGAGATGATATAGAAGAGGATGATAAAAAAAAAAAAAGATAGATGAATAAAAATTTGAAGAAGAATAAGATCCAATCAAGAATAAAGGTGAGGTTATTATAACCAAACCTACCAAGTCATCTACTGTAGTGTTTACAAGAAGCAAATCTAGAAATAAATTGAAATTGGGTGAAGAAGCAGAGGATGTGATTTTCAAATGGCCTCCACCCACATTTGAAGAGAAACTAAATGAAATTGATGTAGGAGCTAGCATGGAAAACTTTAAATCATTGAGCTATGAAACCAAAAATGCAAAAGAGAGGTAGCAAGTTGAAGAAATGGTTATGTCTAAGCTAGGTAAATGGAAATATTCACCAGAACAACTTGTACAATAGATTCTCAATGAACCGATGGAGAAAATCAAGCCAAGATGGGAATATGCCAAAAAAATTGCAAAGGACATATATGAGCAGACTCTAAGGCAACTCATATTGAGCTTAAATTACAAAGAAGTGAAAGAGTCCATCAAGCAACATGAAGAGAAAATTACTTTGAAATTTAACACCTGCTTGATAGTGGTTAATGACATTGAACATGTGGTGAAGAATTCCACTAATACATAGAAGAACATCTATAAACTTCATAAGCAAAGTGATTTTGTTGTTCATGTTAGTAACAGAGATGATGATGAAAAGGTAGAAATCGATAATGATGATGATGAAGAAGAAACAAATGATGAGAATAAAGATGATGAGGAACAAGTATAGGAAGCCACTAAGGAGAATCTCCCTGAGATTTAGAGCATTGAGGAGACTAACCTTGAAAAGATTGCAGTAGTAGTTATAGCCTCACTTCCTCACTCTTTGAGAAAAGCTTTAAAGCCATAGAGCTCAGAGAAAGCTACTACCGAGTTGATTGTGTCAAACATTGAAAATCCAAGCACTCAATCAATCTTTGCACTTGTTTAGCTCAATACTTCATTGACTAAAGTGACAAACAATTCATCTTTTGAGTAGTCAGTACTTCCTCCTTCATCAGTTGTGGTTACTCAACAATAAGGTATTTCTTCAATTAGTGCAATATCTACTTTTATTACCAGTCTTTCCATTTCCACTATTGTTTCTATTCTGAGTATGCAAATAATAAGTACAAAGATAGTTGAGAGAAATCCTCAACTAAGTACAAAAGTTTATAGCAAAGGCAAAGATAAAGAAGAAGACATTGATCTTAATGAGGATATAGTTATCTCAAATTGGGATAACTGTATTCTAAATCTTGATCAAATACATATAATTGATGAACTTTTTTAGAAGAAAGATAAGAAAAAAAGGCTTAGAGAGGAGAGAAATAGAGAGTTTCAAGTGCTAGAGGATGTAAAGAACATTCTTGTAGATGCACTTAGCACCGAGGTTGATACTTCTGAACCTATTTTGGCTCAATTAGTAGACATGGTCTAGAAATTCAATGAAGATTTGAATGGACAAGAGAAATTTTTGTAGAGAGTAGACAAGAAATTTAAAAATAAAGTATTGGATCTAGTAGCATAGAAGATTGTAATACACCAAATAGAGTTGTCTACTATTCTTAGCTCATTGGAAACCTCTACTAATAATGTCACTTCTCTATTTGGTAAACTCTGTGATACATCTATCTTCACATAGGAAATCAAAGATAAACTCTCCAAGATAGATGAAGATCTAAAGGCAAGTGCACATCAATTGTTACTTGACCCGAGCTATAGTTCTTCTCACTACACAAAGATTAGATTTCTAACTGATATGCAAGTAGAATTGTTAAGGGAAGAAGCTAGGGTAAGGGCCACACTTGTATACATACAAGGCATGATTCTTCCAAACATGGATGCATTGTAGAAATGCATTTCACATGATACAATTCTCATCCATGATAAGAAATTGTCCATTGTAGATCACATGATGGAAATATTTGTAGAAGTTTAGATTGTATTGCATGCAAGCAAGGTGTTGCGAGAAAATTGGGACAAGACAATTTCACTGATTTTAAAGGCACATTTTGAATTCTTGTCACATTTTTGCATTATATTGTAGAATACACCTTTGGCATTTATGTCAAAAAGGGGGAGAAGATGTATATAACCTATGAAGCATATTGTAAAGGAGGAGAATATGAAAATATACAATAAAGGGAAGAAGATGAGAAGATGTATATAACTTGTAAAGTATATTGAATATATATGTATGGGGAAGCATCATAATATTATACATATACATGTACAAATATTTAGATAAACATATCTTACAAAAGAAATTTTGAAAAACATAAAAAACAAAGTATGTTACCAAGTTGCAAACACAAGATGGAGACTAAGATTGTTTTGGAACTTTTTGAGAATTTAGTTTTGATTGATAAGTATTTTTGTCACTAATGCCAAAGGAGGAGATTGTTGACATTGTAGTCAAGTTTGTCTATTACTGACACATACACTTAATCAGATGGCTAGTATCTACCAAGCTTATAATATATTTTACAATGATAACCAACTAATTTAGGCTCTACTAAGTTCTATAGTTGCTACCAAGTTCTAAGAAAAATATTCATTTCACACCGAGTTACATCTACCAAGTTGATGATTATCAGTGTAAATTGAGTTTCATAGTGTTTACCAAGTTTCTCAATGCAAACCGAGTTCTCCAGTGCTTACCAAGTTCACAGTTTTAGTGATGTGAATCTAGTGTTGAATGAGCTATGCAATGTGAATCAAGTGCTTTAGTTTATACTGAGCTCACAATGATAGTGTTGACTGAGGAATGTAGTGTCAACCAAGTGATTCAGTTTATATGCTGAGTTTCATAGTGTTCATCGAGTCACCAGTGCAGACCGAGTTTAGACTACTTGGAAGTGATTAGTATGAATTGAACTTCTACATCTACCAAGTGCATGATGATTCTGAGCATTGACAATGGTTGCTGAGTGTTAGAACCTCACCGAGTTTGTCTTCAATACTTGAGTACCTATAGTTGGGCCGACTTGTGTATTTTGGTGAAACTTGTATTGTAGCCAGCTTTGATGAATTATAAATTGGATTGGTATATATGAAATGTATTGTATCACATCCAAAGATATAGAAGTATGGAAGAATTTAATATGTATTGAAAAGAAAAAGTGTGAAGTATAAAGGCTACAAGCACTATAAGGAGAAACAAAGATTTATCCATCACAACAAGGTGATCATTACACTCCAAAGGAATCTCATTTAGAAAATCTAATTTGTAGATCAGAGATCAAACATTGGTTCATCCTAATAGGTGGAATAGTTAAATCCTTTCATAAGGTAGACCTAACAGTCTTTGGTAAATCTCTTTACCGAGTGCATACTTCATTGTATGTTTGCAAATTCTTTTGCAAGGTGGACCTAACAGTCCTTATTGCTCCAAACAAGGAAAATCATCAGAAGTGATCATTGTAAGCCTTAACATGCCAACTTTATATTGCAGTACTAAAGCTTGTGGGTATCATCCCCACCCCAATTTTACTCTCTATTTGGAAGGTTCCTAGGCTTCCATATTGTGTGTCAAAGTGTTATGAATGTTTTAGTGCTTTCAGTTATGCATGCATTCAGTTAGATCAGAATACATATGAATGATTAATTGTTGAATTAAGATTAAGTTTTATTGGTTCCTTATTCACCCCTCCCCTCTTATTCACCTAGCCTATCTTATATTTCCAATAGTTATGTCATGCTGATTTTGATAACTTGGTTAGTATCAGTAACATGAAAAGAGTCAAAGGTTTGCCTAAGCTAAAGAAGCCTAAAAATATAATTTGCAAATAATGTTAGTTAGGAAAAATGAAAAATTCAAGTTTTAAGAGTAAAACTCATACCTTTGAAGGAATATTAGAGATTATTCATATTGATTTGTGTGCACTAATTGAAGTGCAAAGATACAAAGGAGATAAGTACATTATGCTTCTCATTGATGATTATTCTAGAATGATGACACTTATGTTTCTAAAATAGAAATCTTATGCTTTCCAAACATTTAAGTGGTACTTAGCAAGAGTTGAGAAGGAAATAGGTAAAATTCTAAAATGTTTGAGATCTAACAAAGGAGGAGAATTTACATCAAATGAGTTTGAGATGTTTTGTAATGATAGAGGAATCAAAAGACAAATATTTGCTCCTAGAACTCCACAAAATGGAATTGTTGAAAGGAGGAATAGATCTATAATGGACTATGCTAGGACACTCATGATGGAGAAAAATGTTGCTTTGAAATATTGGAGAGAAGCTATAAGTACAATTGTCTATACCTTGAATCATATACAGGTCAAGAAAGGTACTCTTTCAACACCTTTTGAACTATGATATGGATACACACCCAATGTAAAATAATTTAAGGTATTTGGAAGCAAGTATTATATTCTCAAAGATTTTAGAAATGATAAACTATATGCAAAATGTGAGGAAGGTATACTTTTTGGTTATTCCACAAGAAGTAAAGATTATAAGTGTTTAAATACTAACACTAACAAGGTTGTCAAAAGTGCAAATGTGAAATTTGATGAATATACAAAAGTTTATGAGGCTAAACCTATGAAGGAACAAGAAGAATACAAATCATTTGTATACTTTTATGAAGTTATGTCTGCTGATGAAGATGCCATAAATCAAGTTGCAAACCAACAACAAATTTAAGTGATTGCTGAGTCACATACTATGAATGTGGAGTTACATTTAGGAACTGAGCTACATTTAGGTGTCGAGTTACAGAACTAAGTGGAGGCACATTCTAATTCTAAGATTAGTGTATATGAAAGAGTTGTTGAACTACCTGACATAGAGGTACATAGGGATTCATAAGTTGAGAGACCAAATGTAGAAGCTAGAGTTGAACCAAGATTGTCTAAGTATGTCAAAAGACATCATCCTGCTACACAAATCATTGGAGATAAAGATGCTAGACCAATGAAAAGGGAAAAAATGAGAAATGATCCATGTTTTCTGAGCATACAAGAATCTTAAATAGTGAAATATGTCTTAGATGTGGACTGGAGTAAAGCCATGGAAGAAGAGATTGAATAAATTGAGAAAAATAAGACATGGACTCTAATTCCTAGACCAAATGACAAAAATGTGATTGGTACCAAGTGGGTATAAAGAAATAAGTTAGATGAAAATTGTGAAGTCACAAGGAACAAGGCAAGATTAGTTTGTAAAGGATATGCATAGGAAGAAGGGATTGACTATGGAGAAACATTTTCCCCTATTCCAAGACTAGAAGGAGTAAGAACTTTGCTTGCTTACTCTACACACAAAGGTTTCAAATTTTATCAAATGGATGCTACGTTGGCATTTATGAATGGTATATTAGAGGAAAAGGTTTATATAGAACAACCAAAACGATTTGTTGATGCTAAAAATAGAAACATGGTATGTAGATTACACAAAGCTCTATATGGTTTGAAGCAAGCACCAAGAGCATGGTATGAAAGGCTTCATAATTATCTTGTGAAGATTGGATTTGAAAGGACTAATGATAACAACAATCTATACTTGAAGACAAAGAAACGAAAAGGAATTTTGTTATCTGAAATTTCTATTGATGATATAGTATTAGGAGGTCAACATACTTTATGCAATGCTTTTGCAAATGAAATGAAGAAAGATTTTGGGATGTGTATGTTTGGAGAGATCAATTTCTTTGTGGGTTTTCAAGTACATCAAAAGAAATATGGTATATACATCACTCAGTGAAAGTATGTTAAGGAAATATTGAAAACTTTTGGATTGGAGGATTCCAAGCCAATAAGTACACTGATGGTAATAGGACATAAATTGTTGAAGAATGATTATTTAACTAAGGTTAATCAAGCATTGTATAGGTCTATGATTGAAAAATTATAATATGTAGTACACATCATACCTAATATTGCATTATCTATAGGGATAGTTGCAAGATTCTCTACTAATCCTAGGGAGAATCATTTGATGACCGTTAAGAGAATAATGAGATATCTAAAAGGAATAGGGGACTATGGTCTATACTACAAGAAAAATGAGAAATTTGAATTGAGAGCCTATATTGATGCTAATTGGGTTGGAAATGTTGATGAAAGAAAGAGCACCAGTGGAGGAGCATTTTTCTTAGGAAAAAGAATGGTTACTTGGACTAGCAAAAAATAAAACTGCATTTCTCACTCTACTGCTAAAGTTGAATATGTTGTTGCTAGAATAAATTGTACAAACATTGTATTGATCAAACAACTACTCAAAGGTATGAAGGAGGAAATCACCAAACGTGTGATACTTTATTGTGATAATACAAATACTGTAAATATATCAAATAATCCTATGATGCATATAAAGACTAAGTACATTGCAATCAAGTATCATTACTTGAGATAATTAGTCCAAGATAAAGAGGTGAAGATGAAATGTGTTAACACAAAAGAAAAAATTGCTAATATCTTCACAAAAGCATTAGCTAAGGATGCTCATGAGTATCTAAGAGGTAAACTAGGGGTGATACCCCTATCAAAGCCTATCTAAAAAGCATGAGGAGTGCCCTACATCAAATAAGTTGATTGACACATGTTACACATTGATGTAGTGGATCTTACTTTAGGAGCAACTTAAAGTAATCAAAGAGCTAGAGCTACAAATTAGTCACAAGCTACGTGACCGAGGGAGAAACTAAAAATATTTATATCTACATATAAAGATGAAAATTCTTTGGCATTGTTGTCAAAGAGGGAGAAAGTGTATTGAGTTCACAAATCACAAAGGGAGATGAAAGTTGAGGGAGATGAAGGAGAAATCTTGATCTGCCTAATCCTACCGAGGGAGAAATTGTGCTAAGAGAGCAACTGTACCTATTGATTAATCTACCTAGTAAGAGGGAGATAATGTTAAGGGAGATATAAGAAGTAATCAAGAGGGAGACATAAGGATGAGTTGATTGATTTTCTATTGATAAGAACATAATTTTGTAACCTATTTAGTGTTGGAATATTCAAATATGGAAAGAATACTTATGAGAGGGGGGGTGAATCAGAAGTATCACACTTTATCCTATAAAATTTTTAACTAAAAGTAAATTGCATGCATGTAAATACATTAAGTAAACATGAAACTAAGACATGCATCAACAACACATAACACTGGAATTTGGTAACCCAAAAACCCTCCAGGAATAAGAAGGTAAAACTAGGGTGGGGATGATACTCACAAAAATTACTGCAGCAATATTGTTCAACCACTTATGATGGTCTGCCCTGTTACAGGCTTTACACTGTATTAATAGTGACTTGGTTAGAGGATTTACAAACACTTTACATGAAGTGTCACTCTGTTAAAGGATTTAATTACCTATTTAAAGGATCTACGAAATAGTTGTTAAGCTAACCTATCACCATAGGATTTTCATTCTAATACAATTGCTAGAAAGTATTAGGTACAATGAACCTAATAGATTACAATACTTGATTGCTGAATGCAGGCACTTGTTCTGCTTTCTCTGATCTTGATCCTTTGTGATCTGATAACCCTTGTTCTAAAAGTAGATTTCCTTATACACCCTTGTATATCTACTTGTATTTTTTACAATCTAATTTCATCTTCCTTATAAAGACATTTAAGGATTTAGGGTTAGGTATGGATCTACGATCCATATTCAATCTCTATTTTTTTCTTATTGTTTGCATTTCTTCCATTGGTTGCATGCCTTCATCATTTTTCTTATTGGCTGCATGTAGATTGCATAGGAAAGATAAAAGATTTCATCTTATCATTTAATCCTTTGAGATTTACCTTATGTCGGTCACAAAAATTGTTTACATCATAGGTTGTGCAATTACAAACTCTTATGCTGATATTCTGAGTTACTCGACTCTTGAAGCATTGCTGATGCTCAACACATGTTGTTTCCTAGATAACTCAACACCTAAACAAAACTAGCTTACTCAACACTTGTTTCATTTGTATATTACTTGGCATCATCTATGACTTGACGCTTGAATATCACTCGACACTTTATTCTGCTCGGCACTTAAAGTCATTCAGCACTTGAACTTCACTCGACACCTAATCTTTACTTGGCATCAAAAAACTACTCGGCACATGAAGATCACTCGGCACCTGAAGACTTTCCTAACTTGGCTCATGTTGTGGAATGTGATTAAGTGTGTTTGAACTCAAGTGTCAAAAAACATTATGAGGTTAACAATCTCCCCCTTTGGCATGAGTGACAAAAACACTTAACTAACCTTATGAGTACATTTACTAATCTGTTTGCTATATACAGAGTTTAAAGAAAACTTGATCAAAATTTGTAACTTACAATATATACCTCAAAATTTTTTTAACTCCCCCTGAGTTGATTGTGCCATTATGTGTATATCATGCTCCTCCATTTATCTTTTCTCCCCCATTAATTCATCTTCATAATAGCTACATCTCCCCCTATTATATATCTCTTTTTCTCCCCCTTTTTTGACACTTATGTCAAAGAATGTTTAAGGGTTAAGACCATATTTAGCCAAAAATGTGATGTTTACCTCCATAAGAATCTTGAGAGCTGCATCCCAATTGTTTAAAGAAATTTCTAGTGACTTATGTTGGATGGCAGTCTCTGCAACAAGTTGAATAAGTCCATCTGATGTAGAAAGATAAGGGCCTTTCTTGAGAATAGTTTCAGCATAAACTTGCTCTTTATGGAGTATTTCTAAATGTGGGGTAATGGAGGACTGGAGCTATATCAATTTTGCCTTGATATTGGCCTCTTCTACTGTTAACACAACTATTTCCTTTTGAGTGTGAAGCATCTGGGTAAAATGCTTCTCACTTTGAGCTGGATCTTTAGGTAGCTGCATGCTAGAGACATTTAAATTTCTTTCCAAGCTCATTATCTTTTGGCTTGTCTCTTGTGTGAAGTATGAAAAGTCACACAACCTTTTGTACAATGAGAATATATTCTCAAGTACCCTTTTCACTTTGTCAATTAGCTTTGCCAATTCAACCTGGGAAAGTGGAATTTGACATGATATTTACTCATTTACTTTTCCCTGGAATTTTCTTTCAGACCATTCCATAAGTTTTGCATTTGTCTCTTGGTCTTCATTTGTCACCTAGTCAACAATATTTGTCAATTGCTCCGTGATATGCTTTGACTCATCTGGTGATTGCAAACTGAAGGCATCCATAAATATGTCCTTAATCTCATGTAGTGTTTGCTTTTGTTTATACTCCTTCCTAAGTATCTCTTGTCTTTTTCTCCTATTTAGTGCTTCTTGCACCTCATTTATTTGATCAATGGTTATTGTTTTTGAGTCGTAGCCTAGTATGACTATCTCCTCATCTAATTCAGGGTCTCCATAGTGAAGTACCCTTGCAACTTTTGTAGTACTAGATGTTGGTATAGATATTTGCAATGGCTAGTGTGAAAGAGTTCCCAAGGTAGGAAAATTTATCAATGTTTATATTGCCTCCTGCTCTTTAGGGGTTTCCACTATTTCCTCCTCCTGTTGTCTTCTATCTTGATCAATTATGGTAATCTTAGGAAGTGCACCTTGTGTTTGTGTTGTAGGATCATATGTAATAGTTTGTCCTGTTTGTTCTATTTGTCCTGTTTGTTTTGTTCCTTTTTCTGCAGCTGCACTAGGCTTCTATATTGTAGTATCAACTATGTCTATTGAAATAACTGTTGGCATTTGAAGCTGACTACTAGTAGCTGTAGAGATGATGGAAGGTGGTTCTTGTGGATTCACCTTATCCCTAATTGTGCTTTCTACTAGTTTTTACAATTCATCCATACTGACCAATACTGGATCTGCACATAATATTGCTTGTTGTGTAGATTGGTCAAGGATTCTTTTAAGATCTTCTAGAGTTAATGGATTGATATTCTAACCAGAAGTATCAAGAACATCAATAATAGTTACAGTTTCTATAGGTGTGATGGATACTTGAGGAGGGCTAGCGGGTGGCAATTGTGTGTCTTGCACACTCTGATCTGGTTGCTGCTCTTGCTCAGCTATTGCCATTATATCTTGTTTTTGTGTCTCTTTCTCCTCTCCATCTTTCTTTTCTTCTTCCTTCTTCTCTTCTTCTACCTTCTTTTCTTCTTCTACCTTATTTTCTTCTTCTACTTTCTTTTCTTCTTCTCCCTTCTTTTCTTCTTCTACTTTCTTTTCTTCTTCTCCCTTCTCTACTACTATCTTCTCTTCTCTCCTTTTTCTCCTCTCTTCTAGTGGAGAAGTAGCTTCTTCCTTGTATTCTTCTTCAAGAAAATCTTCAATCTTCTTGTACAAGTTTTTCCATGATTTCATTGTTCTTTGAACAATTTCTTCCATCTTGTTTTGGAGTATGAAGAATGCCCTATATTTAGGTGTAAACCTATTATTATGCCTTTTGACTGCTTTCTTTACTTGTTCCCTAGTCAAATCTGGCAATACGCTTGCTAGGGTTGATTCCCTCATCTCCTTCTCCATTTTCAAAAAAAAAATGCCATTTGTCTTCTACAATTTTAGACAATTTTTTTGGCAATTGTCCATCTAGTTCAAGTGGAGTGTACTTGAACTGTGCCATCATTCCATAAACTATTTCTTCTATCCTATTCTATTCTTCTTTAGTAAACTTATTGAAATCAACTTTATTTAAGTTGCTTAAATCACCATTTCCAATATTTTTACATAAAATATCAATTGAATAATGGCTTACCTTTTCAGATTGATCTTCTTCATTAGTATCAGGTTGAGCCACATATCTTCTTATTTTCCTTGGCTCTTCCTATGTTTCCTTGATTTGTTTCTTCTTTTTAACTTCCTCTTTAGCCTTTTGAGTGGAGGCCCTCGCTGCAGCTCGTGTTGTAGGCTATTGAGGTGATGGCATAGCAGATTTCTTTGATTTTTGTTGAGCTGGAGGCTGTATTGTTTCCTTTCTTTTCTTTGACTCAGCTTTAGTTGGTGCTTTCTTGGCTTCTTTGTCTTCTGTACCTTCCTCCTTGTCTTCTTCTTCTGCTTTAGCCTCAATTTTTTCACCAAATTTCTTCTTAATCTTCTTTAACAATTTGTCTTTCTTCTTTAGTGTGGAAGCAGTCTTTAATTCCATGTTTATTTTTTTACCTTACTACATCATAAGTGCCAAAATGTGGAGCACTTTTATCTATTTCTTCTGCCAATAATGCAGTTATTGCTGCAGATGCCTCATCAACATTAATTTCATATCCAAATGGCCTTAGCCATCTCACTCTTGGAATTGCTACTTGGATGTATGTGAAGTCAATATCAACTAAGAAACATATATCATTAACATGTTCTTCTACTAAAGAAATTGGTATTCTCACCCTTTGTTTCATGGATTTTTTGAAATCTTTGAAATATCTTGTCATTAGGGTATCAAAATTTTCTCCCATTTGTTCTATATATTCATTGATTTGGGCAATGATTGTTCTATCATTCCTCCATGTCACTTTGCCAAAAGAGGGAAACTCATTTTGAACATAGAAGAATATACAAACTAGAATTGCTCCAAATTTGCATTGAGTACCCTTTGTCCTTCTTATGGTAGCTAGGTTTTCATTAATCCGTTGTAGTTTCAGTTTTGCAAGATCATAAGTATGATCTTTTTTCACCAATTTGTAGCCTACATCTACTGCAATACATGGTACACTATTGAGTCTACTGGATTGGTAGAACCTATGGGCAATTACTCTAATAGAAAATTCAACTAGAGGATCCTGTATGGTGTGAATTGTCATTCCTCTCTTATTCCACTAAGAACCAGTGTTCTTTTCATTAACCTCCTTTGATTCACTTCTCAAGGTTTTGAACTGATCTAGGGTTGGGTACCTTGTTACTCTATGTATGATTTCTTTGGTTAATTTGATGGGAATATCTTCTAACCATAGATTACCACCATGAATTCTGCTCAGCACAAGTCTAACCCATTCTGTCTTGAATACGATGGGAAAGCTCAAAACTCGGGTCAAACCCTTTCTTTCAAAAATTTTGAATTTATCTTTTAAGACTCCATCTATGCACAATTTCTCATAGGCTTTCCTTATTTCCATATCTCCTAGGGCACCTATCTTACAATTGTAGCATTTCCTGATGTCTTGAACCATTACAACTTTTGGGGGTATTTGGGAGAGAGCTCTAGCTAGGTCATTTTTGTATGAAACTTCAAGTATAGGATGAAAATCAAGTTGCTTGACCTCATTTGACACTAACTGGACTTCAAATGACTCTTTGTCCTCAGTTTTCTTGGAACTTGATGCCATTTATGCAAACTAGAGTTTCCTTTTTATGAAATATAAAACTGCGTAGCTCGGCACAAATGAAAAATACCTCAAGATCGATGAAAACACATTGGGAGATGTTGCAATATGCTTGAAATGCTAGATTCTTTGCTATGAAGTTTCTCTACTCTTTTTCTCTTCTTTGATTCTTGATCATGATGAGTAAAACTGATTAAAATCACGATAATATACCCTATTTTCATTGCATTAAATGCTCAACTGCCAACTTGGCATCAATTATCAACTCAATTTTTGTTAGGAGCTCGACATGTGTTGGAGTTTAACTTGGAATCCAAAGATAGCTTGGCAACATCATTTAGATTTTGTTTTGACATCTTGTCTCATGCAAATTTATACTTTGAATAACTTCTTTGTCTTGGGACTGATGTGTGATATAGCTTTGTATATCAGTCCTGTATACTTCTCATGCTTAGTTTGATGAAGTGTGATCACTTGACCCATTGGGTGAAGTGATCCCTCCACTTGATGTGTTGCACTCATCTTTCTTTTTCCAAGTTTTATTCATTTCCCCTCTTATATTTTTGACATCAATCTTTTCTTTGCCCTTATTTTCTTCAGTCTGGGGTTCCTTTGACCTTGTAGGATAGTTTCTGCTAGTATGACCAGTTTGCAGACAACTGAAACCTGTGGTTTGGTTCAACCATCTCTTGTAGTTCCCTTTGAAATGTTTTTTTATGCAGTTTTGGGGCATATGTCCATATTCTTGACAATAATGACAGCTATACCTGGTGTTGTAATCCCAATGATAATGAATTCCATTCCCTTTTGTTTTTGCTGGTTGATTTGATGTCCACATAGGTTTTGATCTGCATTCAGATGCCCTATGTCCATACTTTTTGCAATTATAACAATGTCCATCAAATCTCTAAGTCCTTGTGACATTGGATCTGCAATCTTGTGTCATATGTCCTTGCATGTTACACTTGTGATAGAAACTCTTACTCTTGGGTGTATTTGATTGGTTGAATCTTCTACTCCTGCAAACATTAGTAGTATGCCCCTTCTTATTACAGTAATGACAAGTGGTTTTTGAATCCTTACCTTTGTCACTTCTTTGTTTAGCACTCTTTGATGATTTTCCAACTTCAGTGCTATTGTATCCAAGTCCTAATGTATCATGGGCAGATCTTGGAAATTTTATCAATTGTTCAAAATACTTGATGGCTTCACTTGATCTGTTGAGATTCTCTGCTACCTCTTTTTCTCTGTTCAATTCATTATGTATTTGTTCATTCTACATCTTCAAAGTAGAGATCTCAATATCTTTCACATTGAGTTCATGATGAAGGTTCATCATTTGGCAAGTGTATCCATCTGCATGTTTGAGATCCTTGTCAATTCAATACATTTTTCTTCAAGTCTATTTGCAAGATTTATTTTGTCATTTTCCATCATGACTTTCTCCTCAACTGCTCTTTTCTTTTTTTCAATAATTTCACATATCATTATGGCCTATGATTCATGTTCCATATTGAGAGATATTATCTCCTTTGCTTGAACTTTGTTTTTCTCCATCAATTCTGCTATTGCTGCATCAAACTCTTTAGTGTCTCCATTGGCAAACACTTGTGTGGTATCAACCTCCTTGTAGTGTATATCATTTTCAGCTATGGCTATCTCCTTTCTTCTCTTTAAAGTTTTTCTTAATTCCACTCTTGCTTCCTCTACTTTTTGTAGAGCGAGATGCACATCAATCACCTGGTTTTCAATGATCTTTCCAATTTTGAAAACTTCCATCTTTAGATCTTTTTCTTCAAGCTTTCAAAATTTTCCTTGTAAGAACCTAGGTTCTCTGATACCAATTGTTGGAATATTCAAATATGGAAATAATACTTATGAGGGGGGGGGGGGTGTGAATAAGAAGTATCACACTTTATCCTATAAAACTTTTAAGTGAAAGTAAATTGCATGCATGTAAATACATTAAGTAAACATGAAACTGAGACATGCATCAACAACACATAACACTGGAATTTGGTAACCTAGAAACCCTCCAGGTATAAGAAGGTAAAACTTGGGTGGGGATGATACCCACATAAATTACTGCAGCAATATTGTTCAACCACTTATGATGGTCTGCCCTATTAAAGGCCTACCCTGTTAAAGGCTTTACACTGTATTAATAGTGACCTAGTTAGAGGATTTACAAACACTTTACATGAAGTGTCACCCTGTTAAAGGATTTAATCGCCTATTTAAAGGATCTACGAAATAGCTATTAAGCTAACCTATCACCATAGGATTTTCATTCTAATACAATTGCTAGAAAGTATTAGGTACAATGAACCTGATAGATTACAATCCTTGATTGTTGAATGCAGGCACTTGTTCTACTTTCTCTGATCTTGATCCTTTGTGACCTGATAACCCTTGTTCTAAAAGTAGATTTCCTTATACACCCTTGTATATCTTCTCATATTTTTTACAATGAAATTTCATCTTCCTTATAAAAACATTTAAGGATTTAGGGTCAGGTATGGATCTATGATCCATATTCAATCTCTATTTTTTGCTTATTGTTTGCACTTCTTCCATTGGTTGCATGCTTTCATCATTTTGCTTATTGGCTGCATGTAGATTGCATATGAAAGATAAAAGATTTGATCTTATCATTTAATCCTTTGAGATTTACCTTATGTCAGCTACAAAAACTATTTGCATCATAGTTTCTGTAATTGCAAACTATTATGCTGATATTCTGAGTTACTCACCTCCTAAAGCATTACTGATGCTAAACACAAGTTATTTCTTGGATAACTTGGCACCTAAACAAAACTGGCTTACTTGGAACTTGTTTCATTTTTGTAGTACTCGACATCATCTATGACTCGACACTTGAATATCACTTAGCACTTAAAGTCATTTGGCACTTGAACTTCACTCGATACCTGATCTTCACTTAGCATCTAAAAACTACTCGGCACATGAAGATTACTCGGCACCTGAAAGCTGCTCGACACCTGAAGACTTTCCTAACTCGGCTCATGTTGTGGAATGTGATTAAGTGTGTTGGCACTCAAGTGTCTAAAACCATTATGATGTTAACATAAGATGGAAGTTGTTGATAGAGGGAGAGATTTCAATACAAGGAATTATTTTCTATTTGGTATTTTGTTAGTCATACTGATTAAGTATGGTCAATTTGGTTTTTCGTCAATGCCAAAGAGGGAGATTGTTGAAAATAGATTAATAAAAGTATGATAAATGTGTTTCAATCATTGTTTTTTCATTGATGTCAAACCTACCTAGTTGTTGGTAAGACAATTGCTTATATGATCTAAGTACTATTATTTATTTGATTCATGAAGAGGACTTGATCAAATGAGGTAGCAATAGCACCTACAAGAAAGGTTGAGTTATGATATGAAAAAGAGTACAATAATCAATTAAGACAATGATATTATAGTACATTTATAATCTACTTAAGTTTACAAAGGTTGGTTACACTAATTAAGTTTAGAAGAACAAGTGAAATGAAGTTTGTCTACCAAGCTTAACATTCTGCATAGTAGGTATCGAGAAAAGTTAGTGCAAGCCAAGCATAAAATTAGTTGGAGCTAAGAAAGGTCAATTTCAGTGTAATTCAAGTAAAACTATGTAAGCTAAGTAAAGTTTAGTTGATGTCGAGCACCAATAAACTTTAGTTTGTGTTGAGTGATTTGATAGAGGATGTCGTACAATGCAATATGTGGTGAGCATCAAAAGCTAGTTAATATTGAGTGTCAACATTATGAAAAAAGATCAATAATTTGATGAATCTAAGCTAACAAGTTTCATTTCTTAGATTGTGTGAACCATGTGGAAGATAAGATTGATGAGCATGTGACATAGAATTCATGGTGAACCATTTTGAGGTGAATTCAAACAGGATTGAAGGAGAAGTTTATATAAGGGATTGAAATGAAGTAAGGGGTAGATTCATTGAATCCTACCTAATCTAACCTAACCATAAAATGGATGATGGAGGATGAATGACAAAAGATCTTCATTCTCTATGTATAGAGATGGCTAGCCAGAAGCAAAGATTGTCATGTGTGAGAACCTAAGGAAGACAAGGAGTCTAGTGGATTATTTCATTCAGTGACCTAAGAGAAGAGACTACATTGGCAAGCAAAGAAAGAAGGCTTAAGGGTATGGATGCTTGAAGGGTGAACAAGCTATCAGAGCTAAAGTGTGTGAAAGCCAAGCAGAATGGAGGACAAAAATAGAGATCTATAATTTGAAAGTGTATTGTAAGTTGTTATCAGATCAATTCTTACTATTACTTTATAATCATTGTATCGGTCTAGGGTAAATCCTTTGGATTAAGGTTGACCTAATAGTCATTTGTAAATCCATTAACAAGGTGACATTCATAGTGAATGATCTAAAGTCCTCTAACAAGGCTCACTCCTAATAGGGTGATTGAAATCCTTTAATTAGGTCACATTTAATAGTCTGTATTATAACCTTTAACAGGGTTGGCTTTTCATAGGGCATCACTTCATAAGAGTGAGAATGAGTAACTAATGGTTCTTCCCAAATTGGGTTTTCATGTTAAATCATTGTGTCAAATGTGCCATTGAATCTGTTATGTTTCATTTTTTCATTTCTGCAAAGTTGATTTGATAGTAACCTACAAGTTTAAGTGATTGCATAATCTAATGGATGAATGCACGATGAAAATTTTTTATGGGTTCACTATGGTGTGAAAATTTTTAATTGCACATGGGTAAAAGTACAAAGTTGTGTCACCTTTCAGGCCAACTTATCAGAATGACTAAATTTGAGTATTTCTATCTAAAAATCAATTTTTTTGAAACACATGATCTTTATTAACTTATTCTAGCTAAGTTATATATGGTCTAACACTTTTTCAATTGGAAATGTCTACTAAATGCATGTTTTATATTAGTTAGTAGCCAATTACTAAAGAAATAAAATTATTTTAGAAAATTGATATTTCAATAACTCTTACTATTTTTTATTATATTTTTTAAATAAGATATAAACACCATTTTATAGAGCTCAAAGTCATGAATATTCTCATATAGAGTTCATAGTGTTTTAATTAGATATAGTATATTATAATTAAAAAATTCTACAAGTATGTATTTTAACACTTGAGAAGATGTCGATTTTGAGAAAGCAAAAAATATTGAATCGTATCAAAAAAAATTTAAAAAAATATGACGTTCTAGAGAGAGTCCTCTTCGAGAATATATAATTTTTCTTTTGGTTGGAGTAAATTTATTCAAAAAAATATGGTGGGAGATGAAAACTATCAATTTGAATAAGTTGAAATTTGAATTGTTATCAAAGAGAATATATAAGTCTAAAGCCTATTTTTATTTTTGATTGTTCTAGCTACATACATTATCTATAACATAATTTGAAATCAAAAGGAACTAAGTTTATTTCCATGTCATTTTGTGGTGGGAAATAGACCCATAATTTCTAATGTTTCTCAGCAACTAAAAAGTTATCTTTAAAAATAAGAAAATATATCATTTCTTATCCCAAATAATTATTAAAAATTATAATCCTATTCTTCATCCATTTCTACACATTTCATTAGTTTACTTCATTTTGAAATTCTAAATAATAATAGCAATTTTATGTCATTCAAGGTGAACAATTAAATAATTTTGTTAGCCTTTTCCTTTGTAAAAGGGTGACATGGGTTTGTGCTTTTACCCACATCTAGACCTTGGATAACTAATTTACCCCCCTCTTAGTTATTCTAAATAATTCTAACAATATCTTTTGATACCAACCCTACATGGTCAACTTTAAAAATGTCCTGGAAACGTGTTTTTGGCATGTTCTTGTGTTTTTTTTTTACTTCAGACATGTAGCTGACGACTTTTTTCTCACCCAAATTTGATGAAATGAAAAGGTTTTCTTAAGAATGTTCTTAGATTTCTATAGATGTAATGTTTGTAAAATTACAAGTTTGATAAGTAATTATTATTTATTTTCTAATGGAATTGCATATAAACTACTAACTGGCACACTAATAGAAAAACAACTATAACTTTCAAACGACACAACATTTTTGAAATCCAAAAGATGCATCACATTGTATGCTTCTTCTACTATAAGGGGAAAAAAGGAAAAATTAAATTTTATAGAGTTTTGAATTAGTTAAGGTGGTCAAACACGAGATTTTTTAAATTCCAAAAATAATATAGTAGATAATTCATAATTAATTAATTATTTAGAATAAAAATACCCAAAAATATGCATCACATTTGAGCTTGAGTCTACTTATTATATCTAGAACCTTATCAAAAAAATATTATCACTTGAGTTTGGTAAGGGTGGTCAGACATACATCTACTTCTTATTTTTTTCCTAAAATGTTTGTATTATTGCATTAAAATTTAAAGTTTTGACCAATCAATTTTTTACTTTTTTTTATAAGGCCTAGTATTTAAGAAACTAAATGAAATTTATTAGAGACTCTTTTCTCTCATTGTTTAGATAGAAAGTCTATAAAAAGTTGAAAATTATAGGTCAAGTTGGCATGACCTTGATTTTCTGATTTTTCATTGCCACTTAAGGGCATAGTTTGATTGACAATGATCCTGCACATAACCTTTTCCATTTTTAAGAGTGTTGTTACTCGACACATCTAAGGCTAGAGTGGGTGAAGGGGTTTCACCACTTAGTCTATCTTGTGCATCAGTGCTAGAGACAAAAATAGTAGCACTTGGCATGATTTGTACTATAGGGGCTTGCACCTATTGTGCAGATATTGAATCTAAAGTAGCAGGGGGAGTGTGAACTATCACGCTCAGCTCTATCTATGAAATATCTATTCTATCATCTTTCTTCTCTTTTTCTTTTGGTTTTGTCTCTTTGTTTCCCTCTTCTAGAGGTCTTTAGACTTCTAGTTCTTATTGACTTGTAGTAGATTGATCTACTTTTGATTCTTTGTTTTTCTCTTTTTGCTCATCTAAAGCCTTTGTTTCCTCTTTATTATTTTCCATCTCCTTGACACCTGTATGAATTTGAGCAGTAGGTTTTACAACTACAGCTTTTTTTTCTCCTATTTTACGATAATCCCTTATTTTTTGTATTATAGGAGTGTTAGTTGTGGTTGAACAAATAGGGGATAAGTTACCCTTTTCCTATGAGCTTGGCACACTTGTGTCTTCTTCATTTGTATGAACATCTTCAAACATTACTGTATCTTTCTTTACTCTCCTGACCTTTCACCTTATGACTTCTTCAAGTGTATCAAGGTCATTATATCTATCTTGTACATTATCTAGTTATGCATCTCCAACACCCTTACTATTATCACTATTAACCTTATTGGTTTCTCTACTAGTAGTCAATCCAAAAATAATTTTCCACAACAATTCACTTTTTTTACAACATCTTCAATTTTATGTTGCAAGACCATAAAAGATATATATTTAGCAACAAATCTATTTCTATAATTCTCCAAAACTTTTGTAATTTTCTTATTTGTTAGCTCAGGCATAGTATTGGATAATTCCCCTTCTCTAATCTACCTCTCAGTCTTTATTGCATGTTTCCACTTGGCATCAACTTTACTATACCATTCATTAGGAATATTATTTCCTATCTCTATAGGTGTGGTCTTAAACTTCACCATCATCCACAACATGGTTTCTTCTACCCTATACTTTTCAGCTGCCCTAAGGTTCCATACTTTTCTATTTTCTTTGCATCTTCCTCTATACTCAACTTTATAAATGTTTCTTTGTTGACCTTTGGTGGTAGATAATTTTCTCCTTGTTTCACTAGAACCTTCTCTTGGTTTTATAATTCTTGCAACACTCTTTTGCAATGGTGGTTCAACACCTACTATATTAGTTGCCCAAGTTCTTAGTTTTATTTATGGAGAAGGATAGAGGATCTTAGATATTACCTTCTTTAAAACTTTCTTCACCTTAAGTTCAATGATTTTGACTATCTTAGCCTTCTTTTTTGGCTAGGGAACAAGAGCTAGAGCTTTACCCTTCTTTTTTGCATTTTCTTCCTCTTCCTCTACATCATCTTCACTTTCTTGATCTCCACCAATACCTTGAGTAATCACTAAAGGTCCTTCACCTTCATCCTATGTTCCTAGTTTCTCTTCTAGGTCTTTAATCATTTTCTTCCTTTTCTTGTTAGTTGAAGGAATCTTAATATCTACTGTTATTTTTGCTTTAGCTTATTCATATTTTCCAAAGGGCTCAACCTTTGTATAAATTTTCTTAGTAAGAAGTGGAATGATTTCTACATTCATGTCATCAATGTTAATCTCATACCCAAATGGTTTAAGCTAGGCTACCCTCTGCTTAATTGCTTGTACATAAGTGTAATCAATATCAACTAAAAAATATACATCATTATAGTATTTATGTACCAAAGATGTAGGAATCCTTGTTCTTCTCCTCATTTTATGTTTAAATTCATCAAAATATCCATCTAACACATTCTTAAAATTGTCTCTCATATTTACAATGTACTCAATTATTTGGCTATTAGCAGGTTTTCTTTGCTCCCATAGAACATTAAATAAAATATATATTATCAATGATCCAAACTTAGATATTTAATTCTTTTCCTTCTTGATCAAAAAAATGTTCTCAACCAATAGAAACCATTGGAGCTCATAAATGTCATATTCATGGTCCTTCATCACAATCTTTCAAGCTTGATCCATTGCCTAATAAAATTCAATTGGCTTGACTAGTAAAATTTATGTACAATTTCTCTCACAACAAAGTCTATCAATGGAATAGTTACGTTTGAAATCAGCATGCCACATCCATTCCAATTGGTCTTTGTTTTTTCCTCAACTGTGTCCTTTCTCTAACATCTCATAGTTTTCTTCTTGTCAAATGTTTGATACCCTATTATAGCATGAATAATCTTCTTAATGAATTTTACTGGCCCATTCTCTAGCCATAACTTCATATCATGAATTTGTCTCAACACTGATTTAATTCATTCAATCTCAAAATTTCTAGGAAAATCCAAGGCTCGTGTCAACCCTTTCCTCTCTACAATGTTAAGCACATCATTCAATACTCCTTCATCAGACAACTTCTGATATCCCAATCAAATTTCATTGTCTCCCACTTCACTGATCTTACATATGTAATAGCTCCATACATTATGTATCATGATAACCCTAGGTGGTATTGATGATAATGCACCTGTTCAATCTCCTTTCATAGAAATTTTAGGAATAATATGGTATTTAGGTGGTGGACACATGCACTCTTTACCAATTGAACATTACTAACCTCTTTTCTTTGATTTATTACTATTGCTGATGATCCAGATACCATTCTCATGTTTAGGGTTTTGAAGTTTTCTTCTTGAGTAGCTTGGCACAATTGAGAATCAATGCTCATTCACTTTTCAACAAAAAATTCATTTGTTATCATTTTTAAAATAACTTTACAAATTACTCAAATCACTTCAGACTCTCATAATCTAAATAGAAAGTGTGTAAAAAGCTTTAAATTTTTTAGTATATATCTTAATTCATTCAAATTAGGACACTCATACATGCTATATACTCTATTACATAGAATCTAACTATCTCGATCGATATAACATCTTTTAACTTGGTCTCCACTATACAACTTGGTCAATACCATTTAGCTCAACCAATACATCAGCTCAGTCATTGTAGGAATTCAAACCATACGGTAATGCTCAGTCAATACAAACAATATTAGTGATGCTCGACACTCAATAGTGTAATTGATTTGATTTCTTAGTTCTTTCCACAAATCTATTATAATGAATCTTATCTTATACAAATATGAACTTAGGATCAATTCATGTTAGGAACTAATGTAAGATATGTCATTATAAATGTGGAGCTCCTTACATACCTTACTTGATCAATTTGATGTAGTGTGATCACCTTCTCCATTGGATTGGGTGACCTCAACTTTACTTTTTCCATCGCTTCTACCTTCTACTTTCTTCTTCAAGGTTTGATTCATATCCTTCTTTGTTTGTTCTACATCTACTTTTACTTTTCCCCTGTTGTGTTTAATGTTTGGTGCGTGTGCTCGGATTATGCACTTCATGGTCACATGACCAATTTTGTGACAACTAAAACAAATTATACTTTCATTCAACCATTTCTTGTGATTGTCTCTAAAATGTTTTCTTATGTATTTTTCTAGAATGTGTCCATATTCTCCACAATAATGACAATTATACCATGTATTGTAATCCCAACTATAACAATTACCTTTCTTAGGTGCATTTTCTTGCCTTTTGGTTGTCTAATTAGATTTTGCCTATGTTTTGGATTCTTGTACTCCATGTCCATAGTTTTGGAAATTTTAGCAATAACCCTTAAATCTAGGTGCAATAGGTGTATTTCTAACCTTTGATCTGCATTCATGTGCTTGATGACCTTTCTTCTTGCAATTAAAATAGTTACGAGTAAACTTAGGTTTAGGGTTTTTCTTACCAATCTTACTTTTGCAAATGTTTGTTGTGTGTCCCAACTTGCCTCAATGATGACATGTAGGTTTTCATTTTGGTTCCAAATTTATTTTCTCTCCACTCTTGGATGATTCTCCTTCTTCAGTAGATGAGTAGTCCTTGATATGTCCTAATGCAGAGGTATCACTAGATGACCATGGTGATCCCATCAGTTATTCAAATAATCTTATAGCTTCATTAGGTTTTTTCATCCTCTCCAAGAGTTCTTTCTTAGATCTTAACTCATTCCTCAGTTGGTCACTTTTTGATCTCACATTTGTAAGCTTCATGTCTTTTTCATTCAGTTCTTGATTTGCAAACCATAGTTGATTCATCATGTCTAGCTAAGTGTTTGTAATATTTTTCACATATGATGACCTTTCTTCAAGTCTGATAGTAACTTTTATTTTGTCTTCTTTAGCCACAACTTTGTCTTCTTCAACTTTCTTCTTTTTTTCAGTCCCTTCACATAGCCTTATTGATTGGATTTCATGTTCTCTCTTCAATTATTTGATTTCTTCACTCATAATGTTGATATTTTCCAATAGATCTTCTACAGTTGCATCACTTTCACTAGAACATCCATTGTCAAACATTCTTTTGGTATCTATGTCTTGATAAAGTGTCATTCTACTAGATAGCCATCTCTCTTCTTTTCCTTAAGGATTTCCTTTGTTCCTCTCATGTTGCTTCAATTTTTTGTAGTATGAGTTAGACGTCAATCATCTAATTTTTAGTACTCTTTCCCAATTTGTAAGTCTCCATCTCCAAGATCTCAAGTCTCATGTGGTTAATCTCCTTTTAAGAGAAAAAAATATTTAACACCAATTGTTTGAAGTTTATTTGGAAGGTGAGATACTGGTAGCAGGGGGGGTGAATCAAGATCAATAAAACTTTAATCCTTCAAAAACACTTACATTCACCACTTAATCCATCTTATATCTAGATAATGCATAACATAACCTTAAAATTCAAATGCTGAAATATATCTAACCATGTATCACATCCATCAACATGAAAATTTAAAAACATAACACAAGAGATTTTGGTTACCAAAAAACCTTCCAAGGTGAAGGTAAAACTGGGGTGGGGATGACATCTACAAATCTTCACTACTATAGTATAAAACATTTCTTGTTAGGGCTACAAATTTGATCACTTTTGATCATCTACCCTCTGAGGGGTCTACCCTATTAAGAGCTTTAAAATACAACTATGTCTACATTGATTAAAGGATTTAAAACTCATAATGAAGAAAGCACTCTGTTAAGAGATTTACATAGGCCTATTGGAACCACTCAGTTAAGAGATTTACCCTAATTCACATGCCAAAATGATTCAGTGCTTGATCCTTCAATCTGCACTTATAATCTTGAATAAGAATATTCTCTTTCCACTCTTTGATATGATCTCCTATCAGATATATCTTTACTCTTCTCTTTAATGCTTCACTTGGTCTCTATATTCTATTACTTCACAACTTCACTTGTACCCTCCAAAACCTAACTCCTTCACATAAGAATTCACAAAACTTTATAACCTTGTCAAATAGGGTTTGGATCTATCTCTAAATAGACACCTATAGAGTCTTCCATAATAAGATCAATGATCTAGATGTTTTCCCTTTCTCCTCTTCATTTGATTGGTTATCTTTCCTTCATAAGGATCGATAATCTACATGAAAACATGTAACAAAATTTGTAGCAAACTCTACAATCATTAAATGTCATTTACATGTTGGATCAAAATAGTTTAGCTCAACGTTTGTGTCTTATAACACCTTCTTATTTAAACTCTGTTACTCACTACATACTCTCTCTAATGCTCAGTCATATCTATTCTTCCTACTAACACTCAGTCCTAACTATCTCAACACCTTCTATATGACTTGGCATCCACTTGCTCTACTTTTCTCGATATTAACTGAACTTAGCTTCGATAGGAATACTTGGTGACCATATACTTTCTCATCTCCTATAGAGCTCAACATATACAAGATTATTTAAAACTCTTAAAAAATACATGACTTGGTCTATATAGAGTGACGCAAATGTAGTGATGACCAACCAACTCTTCCTTCTATATGACTAAGTGTTTGACACTAATAGATAACAAAAATAGAGAGATCATAGTATTTATTATGTCTATTTAAAATCATGTCACAAATCTTACTCTCAATCCTTGTGCCTTAGCACTTCACATAGCTAAGTCTTTTTCTACCATCAATGTGAAAAATATAATAAATTATGGTGACATGCTACACATATAGCCTTGGTTGAGTAGAGAACTTTCCAACTCATCTCCACAAATACCTAACATCAATATTATTAACCACCTTGGGAAATAATGGGTGAATATATGGTGTAGGATTCACAGAACAAAGATTAAAAAAAAAAATATATGGGAAGTAATTTTTGGCTGAAAAAAATTAAACTCATTATTAATGCATTTATTGATCTTGAAACTCAACAAAGGCTTAGTCAAGTTATATCTTTAAATAATATTCTTAGAAAATGAACCCTGATGACTTGATAGCTTAGCAATCCACCTGTCAAATTTGATATTCCTATTACATGGCATGATATTTTTTATTATAATTTAAAATTATTAAACTTAACTCTTGTGTGCACTCCATTTGAGGCACCATCTTCCACTCCTCGTAGTTCAATCCCCACATGGCCAAATAGTCAGCAACTTTATTCCCTTCTCTGAGGGTTTTTTTCATAATAAATTTTGTAAAGGATAAGATCTGTCTTCAATAATCATTTATAATCAAGGAAATTCTCCAAAGGAAATTAACTTTTTTTAGAAGTAAATCAATCATTAGCTTTGAGTCTCCTTCGAGCTTAATGTTATCCACTTCTAGGTCCTATAGAGTTTTAATGCCAAACCACATTGCAATAGCCTCAGCATAGTTGTTAGACTTTATTCCCACCAACTTTGTAAAGCCAGGATCATTTCACCTTTCCAATCTATGGTAATTTCTCTAGGATTACCTTTAGATCATCCTTCCATATTAAATTTAATCCATCACCTTTCAAGAAAAATCCAGTAGCACTTTTTCCTTTTCCTTTTACCTTTTGTTGATTTGATGTTTTGAAGGTCAAAGTGATTACTAGTTTGATTAGTTTCAGTGGGTGTCTATTTATGTTTAATTTGGTGATTATTAATTTTACCCTCCCCCCTCCCACCCTCTATAATCATTCCTATATTAAAATTTGAATAAGATATTTGGTGCCTAGATATGGATAGCTTAAGAACTAAGGGAAAATATCTTAAAGATGTGTAGGAAGGAGTCACCTAAGTTTACAAAGGACAACTTTAACACATGGAAATCAAAATGAGGTTGCATTTATCATGTCTTATAGACACAATAGTGGTACATACCTTACTAAAAAGTACACACAACCTACTAGAACTTGTAGCGTAGATGATAAAAGAGAAATGATGATCCAAAACTCGATTATGATAGAGATTGCAAGTGCTTTGTCTTATGGGTGATATATTGATATCAAGGACATGGATAATAGAAAATATAGGTAAGGCAAACTATTGAAAGTATATGGAGGTGATTCTTATATAGAAAAAGATAAAGTTGATAGTCTCAACAGAAAATATGATGAAATGAAAATGTAGGAAGGTGAAAACATTGCACAATACAGTTCAAGGCTAAAGAATGTCATTTCTATAATCATAGGGGCTAGAGGAAAAATTGAAGTGGATGAAGTTGTACTTAAAATATTGAGAACTCTCACAATACAATATGTGATTACTATTAGAGTAATTATTTGTTTTCACTTATTAATTAAATTACATTGATTTAATTAAATAAGTTGCCTATTACTCTAGTTTTCTTAAGCTATTTCTTCGGTGCATATAATTAATATTTTATATTAATTATAATGTGCAACCTAGCTTTTTTAGGCTTTAGGCTTTCATTCACCTCTAAGGTTGAACTCTTGTAATTCTTTTTTAATATATCTTGGAATATAGTTTTGATCTCCCTTCGTTGAGATTTTTCAAGCTCTGCTTTTTCTTTCTCTAGATTCTCTTCAACACAGGTTATTTTCTTGCAGGTGTTCTTGGCAATCTATGAAGTTGGTTTTCACAACTTCTATATGTTATCATAACCACCCTACTACATTGCCTAGTCTAGAGATCTTGAAGTCATGATTTGAAGAAGAAAAACCCAACTTTTCATTGTTGTTTTTCTTCAATCTGGAGGAGGCGCATTTTTTTGGGGCACTTTGGGCAAAAAAGGATGCCACCATCATGCTCTGAAGGCTTGGTACAATAAAAAATCATATAAAATTTTTGATTTTTGGTCACTGTAGCTTTTGGAAAAAAACTCTTGGCCTCCTCGAAGGCCATACAGATGAGAAAATAATTTAAAAATAAAAAATAAAAAAATATTAAAATAACCGATGAAAAATAGTTTTTCAGCACGCAATTGACTTGTCAATGCCATCGAAGGCCTTTTTGGCACTGCTGATAGCCTTTCCAAATCTCCAATAGTGGCGGTTTTTATCGGCCATCAACGACATTGTTTCACTAGGCCACCACTACCATGCCATGGGGTTTCTATTGCCTCACCTCCACCAATAGTTTGACTTGCTACCTCTGTTGACCGCCAAGCTTTGCGCTACCCCTACAGCCACCATAGTGCTACCCTATGATGGCCACTCTATAACACACCCATGTGATACAGTAGGCACTTGCGATGTGTCATAGGTGCCACATTAGCACTTGCCACATGTTAGGTTCCATGTCGGCACCTGCCACATGTCAGGCACAACGTCACCTATCTCTGTGCCCAATGCCATGTGGTAGTATTTTTTTCTATTGTGGCCTGCAAGCCATCAAATTTATTTTCGTGAAATGTTGACATTAACATGATGTCAGCACCACATCAGCCCCTACATGCCCTTCAGGTCCTTTTTTGACCTACTGTCAATTTTTTGGCCGTAACTTGAGCATATAGAGGTGTTTTTTAGATCCAAAAGAAGCATCAAAATGCTAGTACTAAGACAGAGATAGTGGTGCAAGATTTTTTTGGTTTTGATGCAATTTTTTTGCCTACTTTGGTAGTCAAAGTTGGATGTTTAATATGTCACTCCGGAGGGCATATCTTGAGCGTCCCATCTCTTCTTTTTGAAAATGTTATATTTTTGGAAAGATGGTTCTGTCTACTTTTCAAAAATGCTATAATTTTTTCTAGATTCTACTCCATGCTCTTTCTATCATTTTTTTTTCCTTTTTGTACTATGGTGGATATCTTGGATGTTTCAGGTCTGAGGATCATTTTCATGGCATGGGATCTCTTCTTTTGGGTTGTACTTGTTGAGATAATGGGTGTTGCACACATTGCATAATATTGTTATATTTTATTATTTTATTATGTAATGTTGTGCCTAGATGGACGTGCAACATGTAAAGATTCCCATGGAATATTCTTGATGAGTTGTATTGTAACATTGTGAAAATATTTTATGTAATTATTTAATATTGGGGAAAAGAATTAAATGCCCAATATTAAATGTGGGGTTAGTGGGTTAGGTAGCACATGGTTTATGTAATACCACTTGGTGGTTTTGTGGGACTTGCTACTATATAAGTAGCCACAAAGGGTAGTTGTTGTAGAGTAAGAGTGAGAAAGGCAAGAGTCGAGTGGGACAAGGCTTGATAGGTTAGCTAAGAGAGCATTTGTGAAGGTTGAAAGCATGGCATGGGATGTGTGGATTCATGCTTGTTCACATAGTTTTCTCGATTGTGGCTATGGCCATGAAGGCTTCCATGGTTGTATGGCAATGGTATTTTTGCTGAATAATACATGGTGATGGATGCTTTTGGAGGCTGGGTTTTTCCCTCAATAAGGGTTTCCCAGGGTATATCTTGTGTCACAATTTTGTGGGTATGTTGTCTATTCTCTTGCATGTGGATTTACTTCCATTTTTATTTTAGATCTATTATGGGTTATGTGGAAACGGTTATATTCTTTATTGCCAAGTTTCCTTACAAGTGGTATCAAAGCTATGGTTTTATTATTGTAACCCTAGATTGAATCCATGGGAATGCATGAGAGGATAATAGAAAGGGCAAGATATATGAATGATTTATTGCAAATCTGAGGGTTTTGGATTTGCTATTATGATGGGATGTTAAAATGTTTGGGCATGAGAAATTGTTGGACAAAAGAGTTTTTCGGATGTTTCATTTAAAATGAGGGTTTTAGGGGGTAGCATGCAAAAATGACCTCCTGGGTAAAAACAGACCTCACCACTGGATCCGGGTCAACATTTCCATTAATTTTGATATATAATATGCCCTAGTTTGGCCATGTTCAGAGGAAATGAAAGAGTTTTTTAGTTTCAGCCCATGATGGCTGTCAAATTTAATCCCGTCGGAATTTTCGTCATTGAAAAAATAAAAAATGAAAAATCGTACTAAAAATGGTAAAAAGTCTGTCTTAGTAAAACGGCCATAACTTTCTCTCAGAATATCGGATTTCAGAGTTCTTATAGGCGTTGGAAAGTTAATTCATAGCACTACAAGATGGTGTAGGTTTGGTTCTATGATTTTGATATTTTATCAAGTTTTGAAAGCCCTAAAGTTAGATGTTATTTATTTTGAGCATGGATTAGGGCATAACTTGGGCATACGGAGTTGGATTTTAGACTTCAAGTAGTCAACGGAAAGCTCTTGGAGAGCTCTAAAAATTGGTTCAGATTTGGTGTAGATTTAGCATAATTTATTTGTTGATATATTGATCTGAATAGTTTATAGATATATTTTGACTATGGTAACATTGTGAGTTTATAGCATTGGAAATTTATGATTTGATGTCATTATATACTCAGTTCATATTTTAGATTGGTCTCATAATGATATGGTTATCAGTGTTTGGTTTGGATATGCATGATGACTTGTTGGATCTATAAGTTGTTCAGTGTTGTAAGCGGTCTATACTTACAGGTTGCATTTATAGCTTGGTTATGGGTTGTCTTTGCCCATTGATCTTTCATTATTGATGCATATTCAGATTGGTGGCTTGGATTTGGGTTGTCTATGCCCTAAGTCACATGATTTTATCTTCATGTAAAAGGGATGAGATGTTGTTACCAAGTACAGTTATGGTGGAGGATTGTGGTTGACTATTTTATGCTGACAGATTGGACACTTTGAGAGCCAGATGCTTGGTTCATGGATGTGATCATGGTCTCATAGATTTTGACATGACATGATTGGTTATACAGGTACATCCTTGATGTTCATTAGCTTGGATTTCTAATTTGGTTATGGTGGTATATCTTCTTGGTTGAGGATCATGGTTATTTGGTTTCTTTTGAGGAGCTCATGATGTGCACTTTGAGTTCTTTGATGGTTTGATGTCTTGGTTGATTCTCATGGTTAGAGGATGGGTTTTCATCATGATGTCATGGATAGCTTGGATACACGGTTTAGTGGGAGCTTGTGATAGTGATGGGGTGACAGTGCAGGATTAGTTCCTGGTTTGGTTTATATCTTCTTGGTTTGGAGAGGATGGATTTTATGATGTCATAGGTGACTTGGTACCACAGTTGAGTGGGAGTTGTTGGCATTGATATATTTATTGAGTGTTTACAGATGTTGGAGGTTTGTCTTAGATCCTATTGCTGTAGAAGGGTCTTTGACATTTGCATGGTGCACTTGTTATCTTCATGGTGTGTGAAGATGGTTAGATCTTGAGGACTCATGGAGTTCTTGGTTATCTTCATGGTGTGTGGAGATGGTTCTTCCTAGTATGTGGAGATGGTTTTCTTCATGGTGTGTGGAGATGGTTACATCTTGAGGACTCACATGGTTCTTGGAAAAGGTGTGGTTTATATTTTTTTTATTTGGCATGTTATCCTTGGTATGAGGATGGTTTCATTATTATGTCATGGTATACTCTTGATACGCATTTAGAGTTGTGACAAGTTATGATATATTCATATAGAGCATGTTATCTCTTTAGTTGAGATGGTAAGATCATGTTGTCATGTTTATGTTCCTGAGACCATGGTTGGAACTTTGACATTGATCTTGGTTTAGTTTCTTGGTATTGAGTACACTGATCATAAGCTGGATACTTCATGATATTGCTATGTTGCATTTGGAGTTGGCATGGATTGATTGGTTACAGGTGCTCATGGATACTTAGAGATGGTGGTGATGCTGATTTATCTTGGATTAGAGAAGTATTTGTTGGGACGGTTGATGGTTTCAGCAGGAAGTCCGAGGGGCAGTCACCTAATATGGAGTTGAGAGGAGATCTTTCTTAGATGAGTCTTGGTTGGAGACTTGGGTATCTTGATGAGCATTCTCATTCCCCACTCTTGGTCTACTCAGCGGTTTGCTACTTGAGAGGTATAGCCCATTGTTTCTCTCAGTTGCATTATATTTATGCTTGTCTTTCATGGATATGGATCTTGAGCTATGGTACATGAGTTAGTTCTAGAGGGTTCATTTGAGAGATGGTTTAGCATTGGTTATCTCCATGTGCATATGTTGTTATGCTAGTTGAGTTTAGGAGATGGTTTTACATTGGGCATTTTTCCTTGGATTAGGAATGGTTATTCCTTGGTTTAGGAATGGTTTATTGAGTTTGATCTTCTTGTGAGAGGCTTACATCCATAATTAGTTATATGGTATGGTTTGGGTGTTGTTGAGGCTTCTTGTTGGGGTTTTATGGAGGAGATCATACTTGCACAGTTTACATCTAGAGGTGTGTGTAGAAGGACATGATACAGGTTTGATTTGCATGGTTTCTCTGGTCTTGGTTATCTTCCTGGATGTTCAATTTTGACTACATTGGATTTGAGATTGGTTGGATATTATGATCACTAGTTTGTGCTCATGTATTTCATGTGAGAGATGACATGATTATTTCTTTCTCTTTCCTCTGTTGGTTGTGGAGAATTTGAGAGACTATTGGAGACTTGTTATGAGAGTTATTCTTGTAGGATATTGGATTATGTATTATGGATGTCCTTGATACTACATGGATTCACTTCTTTGAGATGTGTTGAGTGGATTGGTTATAGATTTGACATTATCTTTTGCAGTAGGAGCTTCTTGGTAAATATGTGGCAGGTATTGCTCTTGAGGCTTGTGATTGCAGGTTGCAGATTGGATATGTCGGTGATATGAGATTCACTTGTTATACCTTTGAGGTATGGATTGTTGGATGGGTTTGGCACTTTGTTGTGGTTGCTATTTCAGCTATGGATATTTTGACAACTACGGATACATGTGATTACCTTTGGATCAAGTTTTTTGTGCTTGGAATTTTAGTTGGTATAGGATTTTATGATCTTCTAATGTGACAGGTTGGGTGGCTTTCTCTTTTGGATGGCTTCTATGTATGTCCAGTGGGAGTGTCATAATAGGAGGTGAGATCATTCATGTTTGAGATGCTAAATACTTTGATTTTGTTGTGGGTATCAGGATGGAGCACTTGGTATATTTTGATCCATGATGGTGGATGTGCTGGGAGGGATTGTTCCCTTGTTCATTTATGTGGCTACGGATTGACCCTATGCAATGTATACAACAAGTGGGAGATTGTTGAAATAATGGGTGTTGCACACATTGCATAATATTGTTATATTTTATTATTTTATTATGTAATGTTGTGCCTAGATGGACATGCAACATGTAAAGATTCCCATGGAATATTCTTGATGAGTTGTATTGTAACATTGTGAAAATATTTTATGTAATTATTTAATATTGGGGAAAAGAATTAAATGCCCAATATTAAATGTGGGGTCAGTGGGTTAGGTAGCACATGGTTTTACCACATGGTTTATGTAATACCACTTGGTGGTTTTGTGGGACTTGATACTATATAAGCAGCCACAAAGGGTAGTTGTTGTAGAGTAAGAGTGAGAAAGGCAAGAGTCGAGTGGGACAAGGCTTGATAGGTTAGCCAAGGGAGCATTTGTGAAGGTTGAAAGCATGGCATGGGATGTGTGGATTCATGCTTGTTCACATAGTTTGCTCGGTTGTGGCTATGGCCATGAAGGCTTCCATGGTTGTATGGAAATGGTATTTTTGCTGAATAATACATGGTGATGGATGCTTTTGGAGGCTGGGTTTTTCCCTCAATGAGGGTTTCCCAGGGTATATCTTGTGTCACAATTTTGTGGGTATGTTGTCTATTCTCTTGCATGTGGATTTACTTCCGTATTTATTTTAGATCTATTATGGGTTATGTGGAAATGGTTATATTCTTTATTTCCAAGTTTCCTTACAGTACTATCTATTGTATCAGCTCTTTTCCCTTTCTGATCATTTTTTATATCATTTGTAAGCATTTTTATGCAAACACACTAAGATAAAGTGCCATTTCTTGCCTTTTGGGATCTTTTTCATCACTGTGATTTATTGTACTCACACTATATTATAAAGTGTCATGGGGGGATAGTTGATTTCCATTTAGTGCCCTCTTCCTTTTTCAAACGAGTGTCCCTTACATGAAATTAGCCCTACGATGTGTCATTGATACGTCCCTTTATAGGTGTCTGTACCTCTTTTCCACTCTCGATGTTCATGGTTCTTTATGTTTTGTAGGAGATTTTTGGCCCACTTTCTCAATTTCCTGTCACCTCACCCTGGTTTACATTAAGGGGGCGTTCTTTTATTGTTTCTAATACTTCCTTGGTTCGTTGGAGTAAGCTATGTATTCATTATTTGATCCTATGTACTAGGTGATTACAGTGGCTAGATACATATGCATTTCGGTGAGATGGATCATCTACCATATAGACACTTTTTTCTTCATTTTATTTTAGAGGAGTTTTTATAGATCAACAACTTTTTTTTGATAGAGTTTGCAACTTCTTCATGCTTTAGTGGTTTTCTTCATGATCTCTCTTTGTTGCTATTTTTTGGAACATTCCTCTAGTTGGAGGCTTCTCTAGAGCTTTTCCCACTGGATTTTCTCTATTTCTCCATTTCATGGAGATTTTTTTGTGATTGGGTAGCTCATCAACTCTTGTTTTTGGGACCCATTTTCCTACTTTCATAGTTGTGCTAGGTTAGCTTACCTCCCAAGCTTCACTTAAGGGGGGTGTTAGTGTTGAAATATTCAAATGGGAAGAATACTTCTGAGAGGTGGGGGGGGGGAGGGGGTGGGGGGCTGTGAATCAAAAGTAATACATTTTATCATTTTCAAATCCTTTAAAACAAATAATTGAAAATAAACTATATGCATGTAAACATATCAAATAAATGTGAAGTAAACACATGCATCAACAACACATAACACTAGATTTTGGTAACCCAAAAACCCTCCAGTAATAAGAAGTAGAACTAGGGTGGGGATGATACCCACAAAATCACTATAGTAATAATGGTTTGACCACTTCTGATGGTGTTCCTTGTGAAAGGCCTGCCCTATTAAAGGCTTTACACTATGTCAATAGTGACCTAGTTAAAGGATTTACAAACACTTTACATTAACTGTCACCCTGTTAAAGGATTTTATCACCTCTTCAAAGGATCTACAACCTAGTTGTTAAGCTAACGTATCAACATAGGATTTCCTTTCTAATACAATTTATAGAGAGTATTAGGTATAATAAACCTTATAGCTTACAATCTCAAATTGCTAATTTCAGGCATTGGTTCTGCTCACTCTAATCTTGATCCTCTGAGATCTGATATCTGTTCGTATCCCTTGCTTTGTTCTGATCAACTAGATATGTAATTGCTGCTCTGTTCCTCTAAGTCTTACACAATTCCTTATTAGCTGCATGCTAATTTCATAGGAAATATAAAAGATTCATTCTTATCCTTATTATCCTTTGAAATTCTTCTATGTCAGCTAAAAAAATGGTTTACATCTAAGTTTGTAAAGGCACAAACTCATATGTTGATTCTATGTTACTCGACACATATTAGACTACTAGTTCTTGGCACAGATACTATCCTGGTTTGCTCAACACCTATTACATTCTATCTTGCTCAGCACATATATGTTTTTGGTTCACTCAGCATCAACTGTGACTCAGCACCTATATATCACTCGACACTTATATCATGCTTGGCACCTAAAGTCACTTGACACTTTGATCTTCACTCAGCACCTATTGGAATACTAGCTTGGCACATGTAGTGTACTCAGCTTCAATGTGGAAAGTGGTTAAGTGTGTTGACACTCAAATGTCAAAACCACTCTTGAGACCAACAATCTCCCCCTTTTACATGAGTGTCAAAAACACTTAACTGATTATCTAACCTTATGAGTACACTATCCAATTTGTTTGGCATATATACAAAAGTTCAAAAAATTGATTAAAATTTTGTAAGGGACAATATACCTCAAAATGATTGTAACTCCCCCTGAGCTAATTGTGCTATTTTTAAATTTTTGTAGCCAAAATTCCTGTATTCTATTTCAATGCTATCTTCCATACAATTCTCAAAAATTTATTATCTCCCCAAAACATTATATCTCCCCCTCAAAACATTATATCTCCCCCTTTTTGACACTTATGTCAAAGGGTTCTATGGGTTAAGACCATATTTCACCAAAAATGTACTATTTACATCCCTAATTATCTTGAGAGCTACATCTCAATTATTTAAAACAATTTCCAATGACTTGTGCTTGATGGCAGTCTCTGCAGCATGGTGAACAAGTCCATCTAAAGTAGAAAGATTAGGATATTTCTTAAGAACGGTCTCATCATAGGCTTGTTCTTTATGGAGTACCTCCAAATGTGGGGTAATGGAAAATTTGAGTTACATCAGTTTGGCTTTGATGGTGGCCTCTCCTACTGTCAACATAGCTAATTCTTTCTGGGTGTGAAGCATTTGGGAAAAATGCTTCTCACTCTGAGCTAGATCTTTTGGTAGCTACATGCTAGAAATTTGTAAATTTCTCTCCAAGCTCATTATTCATTGACTTTTCTCCAATGTGAATTATGAAAAATCACACAACTTTTTGTACAATGAGAATACATTCTCAAGTACCTTTTTCACTTTGTCAATCATCTTTGCCAATTCAACCTAGGAAAGTGCAATTTCAGTGGATATTTTCTCATTTACTTTCCCTTGGAATTTACTTTTATACCATTCTATAAGTTTTACATTGGTTTCTTGGTCTTCATTTGTCACCTGGTCAACAATATCTGACAATTGTTCCATTATAAGCTTTTTCTCATCTAGTGACTGCAAGCTGAAGGCATCCATAAAGATGTCCTTAATCTCATTTAATTCTTGCTTTTGTTTATACTCCTTCCTAAGTATCTCTTGCCTCTTTCTCCTATTCAATGCTTCTTGCATCTCATTAATTTGTTCAATACTTATTGTTTTTAAGTCATAACTACGTGTGACTATTTCCTCATCTAACTCAGGGTCTCCATAGTGAAGTACCCTTGTAACCTTAGTAGCAATTGAGCCTAGTGTTGATATTTGTAGTGGAATTGCATCATTGCTTGGCTATTTTGGAGGAGTCCCCAAGGTAGGCAAGTTTATTAATGTTTGTATTGCCTCCTGCTCCTTAGGGGTTTTCTTTGCTTCCTTCTCCTCCTGTCTGCTACCTTGGTCAGTTATGAAATTTTGAGGAGGTGCACCTTGTGCTTGTGCTATAGGATTAGATGTAGCAATATGTCCTATTTGTTCTATTGATGTATCTTTGTCTCCTTCTACACTTGGCTTCTGCACTATGGTGTCAACTATTCCTGATGTATCAACTATTTGCATTAGAAAGTTGACCACTAGTAGCTATAGAGATGATGGAAGGTGGTTCTTGTGTATTCACCTTATCTCTCATTGTACTAGCTACTACCTTTTGTAACTCATCCACACTAACCAATACCAGATTTGTACATAATTTTTCATGTTCTGTGGATTGATCAAGGATCTTTTTGAGATCCTCTGCAGTTAAAGGATTGATGTTTTGAGCAGAAGTGTCAAGAACATCCTTTACAGTTATAGTGTCTGTAGGTGTGATGGTTACATGAGGAGGGCTAGGAGGTGGTAATTATGTGTCTTGCACACTCTAGTCTTGTTGCTGCTCCTTCTCAGTTGCTGCCATTTCATCTTGTTTTTGTGTCTCCTCACATTTTTCTTTCTCGTCTTCATCTTCCTTCTCTTCTTCTTTCTTTTCTTCTTCCCTTTTTTCTTCTTCTCCTTTTCTTGTTTCCTCTACTTCTATTTTGTCTTCTTTCTTCTTCTCACTAGCCTCTGCCTTATCTTCTTCTTTAGTGTTTTCTCCCTCAAGGGGATCTTTTTCTCCGTCCTTGATAGTAGTCAAGCCATATATCAACTTCCATAATTTTGTAGATTTCTGGACAACATCTTCAATTTTATTTTGTAGGATCCTAAAGGCTCTATATTTAGGTGCAAATTTGCCACCATTTTTCTTATTATCCTTTGTTATTTGACCTCTTGTTAGGTTAGGCATCACTTGTGCTAAGGTAGATTCTCTGATCTCCTTCTCCATTTTTAGACAATAATGCCATTTTTTTTCAATTATCTCATGTAATTCCCTTCACATGGTATTGTCTAGTTCTAGAGGTGTATTCTTAAATTCAGCCATCATGGCATATACAAATTCCTCTATCTTGTTTTGTTCTTCTCTACTTAACTTGTTGAATTCAAGACTTTTCAAATTAGTCAAATCTACATTTTTAATATTTTCACAAATATTATCTATGGCTGATTTGGGAGGATGACTTATCACTCTGAATTGGCTATTATCATCTAACTCTATTCTCTCCTCCTTAGAATCTAGTTGTGCAATATATTTCCTCTTTGGTTTCTTCTGCACTCCACCAGTCTACTCAATAGCTTTCTTCTTCTCTTTCACTTTCTCCTTGGCCCTTTTATTGTATGCCCTTGTGGTAGCTCTTGTGGCTTAGCGACCTTCTTAGCTTTGGGCTAGGCTATAGGCTATACTATTGCCTTTCTTTTCTTTGGCTCTACTTGAGTTGGTGCTTCCTCGACTTCTTCTTCATTGCCACCTTCCTCCTTATCTTCTCCTAAGACCTGGGTCAATTCCATTGGGCCTTGCCCTTGCTCTTCTTTTTCTTCACTCTCACCTTCTTCTTCTTCTTCCTCTTCAGCACCTACTACCCCTTCAATGTTTGCACCAAATTTCTTCTTTATTTTCTTCACTAGTTTATCTTTCTTCTTTAAGGTGGAGGTTGTTTTAAGTTCCATATCAACCTTGGAATGCACGACATCATATGTTCCAAAATGAGGAGCCTTTTTATAATTCTCTTTAGCAAGCAATGGAGTGATTGCTATAGAGGCTTCATCAAAATCAAGTTCATAACCAAAGGGTTTGAGCCATCTCACCCTTGGAACTGGTGCTTGAATATAGGTATTATCAATGTCAACCAATAAGAGCATGTCATTGATATGTTTTTCCACTAAGGAAACTGGTATTCTTACTCTTTGTTTCATGGATTTCTGAAAATCCTCAAAATAGCTTGTTATTTGGGCTTCACATTTATCACCCATCTAGTCAATGTACTCACTAATTTGAGTGATTGCAGTTTTGTTTGGATTCTAGTTTACCTTTCCAATTGAAGGAAAATCTTCCATGACATAGAAAAATATGCAGAAAAGAGCTAAACCAAACTTGCATTGAGCTCCTTTTGACATTCTTATTTCTGCTATTTTCTCATTTATCTGTAGAAGCATCAGTTCTACTAGATCATATGAATGATCTTTCTTAACAATCTTATATGTTGCATCTACAACTATGCATGGAATGCTATTCAATTTGATAGATTGATAGAACTTGTGAGAGACCACTCTCATTGCAAAATCTAGAAGAGGATTTTTTATAGTATCAATTTTCATACCCCTCTTATTCCACTTAGCCCCTGTGTTTCTTTCAATAATTTCTTTAGAATCACTGTGCAGGGTTTTAGGCTGATCTAGGGTTGGGAAACTTGTAACCCTATGTATTATCCTCTTGATAATATTAATTGGTCCTATTTCTAACCATAGATAGCCATTGTGTATCCTGCTCAAGACAATTCATATCCATTCTATTTTGAAACCTGTAGGGTAAACTCGGGCATTTGTTAAACCCTTCTTGATTATCTAAAACTCTTCCTTCAATTTTTTTTCATCACACAGCTTGTCATAGGCTTGGAATATTTCAAGATCACTTATAGCTCCTATTTTATAGTTGTAATACTTCCTTACATTCTACACCATGACAACCTTGGGTGGAATTATGGACAATGCACCGACAGGGTCATTTTTGTAGGTGACTTCTAGGATTGGCTTGAATTCAAGTTGTTTTACTTCATTATTGACCAACTAAACCTCATGAATTTCCTTTCCCTTGGGGTTCTTAGAACTAGAAGCCATTATACTGATCTAGGGTTTTAATATATTAAAACTTTAACACTGCATAGCTCAACACTTGATAAATACCTTGGATCTATGAAATTTATGTTGAATCACTATTGAAATCGATGAAAAAGGCTTCAAGGTTGTTTGATTTATTTTGCACTCTTCTCAGCTTTGCTTTGTGTTTGAATGGTGTAAGAATGATCAAAATTTGACCTTATATTTTTAAAACCTAGCATTAAATGCTTAGTGTATATAGATGTAAACTCAACACTTGAAGCTTTCAACATGACTTAGCTTCCACTAGATTTACAATTCACTTGGCTTCCATTGACATTTCTCAAGTTGGCATCAACCATCAACTTGGTCACTATTAGAAACTCGGCATGCACTAGAGATTTACTTGGCATTTGAAGATGACTCAACAATATTTGCGAAAACTTCAAATTATGACTTTGCATCATTGCTCACGTCGATTTCTTCTTTGTAGCACTTCTTTGTCTTGGGACTGATGTATGATATAACTTTGTATATCAGTCCCATACACCTATTCATGATTAGTTTGATGAAGTGTAATCAATTGATCCATTGGGTGAAGTGATCTCTTCACTTGATGTGTTGCATTCATCTTTCTTCTTCCAAGTCTTGTTCATTTCTCCTCAGATATGCTCAACATCTACCTTCTCTTTACCTTTGTTGACTTATGACTTGGGTGCCTTTGACCTTGTTGGGCAATTCCTACTTATATGACCAATCTTCAAGAAATTGAATCATGTGGTTTGGCTTAACCACATGTTGTAGTTCCCTCTTAAATGTGTTCTTATACAATTTTTAGGAACATGTCCATACTCCTAATAGTAATGACAGCTATACCTGGTGTTGTAATCCCAATAGTAGTGATTTCCATGGTTATTTCTCTTTGCAAGCTGATTTGATGTCCACTTAGACTTTGATCTACATTCAAATGCTCTATGTCCATACTTCTTTCAGTTGTAGCAATGACCTTCAAATTTTAGTGTCTTGATAGTCCTAGTCCTGCATTCATGTGCTTGATGTCCTTGCTTGTTGCAGTTATGACAATAACTTGTATTCTTAGGCTTATCATGCTAATGGGCATTCTTACTCCTACATACATTAGAAGTATGCCCCTTTTTACCACAAAAATGATAGGTAGGTTTAGTGTTCTTACCGTTGTTACTCCTTTCTTTTGCAATCTTGGATGATTATCCTTCTTTAGTGCTAATGTAACCAAATCCTATAATGTCATTGCTAGCCCTTGGGAATTTTAGTAGCTATTCAAAGTACTTGATGGAATCATTAGGTTTGTTGAAGCTTTTAGCAATCTCCTCTCTTTTTATGTCATTTTGTAGTTGTTCATTATGAATCTTTAGTGTACAAATCTCAATGTCATTCATATTTAGCTGCATGTTTGAGATTCTTTCAAACTCAATTGTCTTTTCCTCTAGTTTTTTGGTAAGATTTCTCTTGTCATCATCTATCATGGCTTTTTCTTCAATGGCTCTTTTCTTTGTTCAGTCACTTCACAAAGCATTATAGCTTGTGATTCTTGTTCAAGCTTCAAGGTTCTAATTTCTTCTGCTTGAGCTCTTTTCATCTCCATCAATTCTGCTATTGCTGTATCAAACTCTTCAGTATCTCCACTAGAAAATACTTTTGTGGTATCAATCTCCTTGTAATGTATGCTATTTTCAGCTATGGCTATATCCTTCCTTCTTTTCAAGGATTTTCTCAATTCTTCTCTTGCTTCCTCCAAGTTGTGTAGAGCGAGTTGCACACCAATTACCTAATTCTCTATAATCTTCCCAAGGTTGAAGACTTCCATCTTTAGACCTTTTCTCTAAGTTTTTAGGATTCTCCTTGTGAGAACTTTTTCTCTAATACCAATTATTTGAATATTCAAATGGGAAGAATACCTCTGGGGGGGGGGGGGGGGGGGGGGTGAATCATAAGTAATACATTTTATCATTTTCAAATCCATTAAAACAAATAACTAAAATTAAACTATATGCATGTAAACATATCAAATAAACATGAAGTAAGCACATCCATCAACAACATATAACACCAGATTTTGGTAACCTAGAAACCCTCTAGGAATAAGAAGGTAAAACTGGGGTGGGGATGATACCCACAAAATCACTATAGAAATAATGGTTTGACCACTTTTGATGGTTTACCCTGTGAAAGGCTTGCCCTATTAAAGGCTTTACACTATGTCAATAGTGACCTAGTTAAAGGATTTACAAATTCCTTATATTAAGTGTCACCCTATTAAAGGATTTTATCACCTCTTCAAAGGATCTACAACCTAGTTGTTAAGCTAACCTATCAACATAGGATTTCCTTTCTAATACAATTGGTAGAGAGTATTAGGTATAATAAACTTGATAGCTTACAATCTCAAATTGCTAAATTCAGGCACTGGTTCTACTCATTTTGATCTTGATCCTCTGAGATTTGATATCTATTCATATCCCTTGCTTTGTTCTGGTCAACTGGATATGCAATTCTTACTCTATTCCTCTAAGTCTTACACACCTCCTTCTAAATTTCACTATAGTTTCCCCATACACTATTCTTATTGACACATACAATGGGGTTTTCATCTTCCTTATAAAGATTTTTGAAGACTTAGGGTTAGGTATGGATCTAGGATCCATATTGAATCTTTATTTCCCACTCATTCCTTGCATTTTTATTATTGGTTGCATGCCTTCTCCATTTTCCTTATTGGCTACATGCTAATTGAATAGGGAATATAAAATATTCATTCTTATCCTTATAATCCTTTGAAATCCTTCTATGTCAGCTAAAAAAATGATTTACATATGAGTTTGTGTAGGCACAAACTCATATGATGATTCTATGTTACTCGGCACATACTGGACTATTGGTGCTTGACACATATACCATCATGGTTTGCTCAGCACCTATTATGTTTTGTCTTATTTAGCACATATATGTTTCTGGTTCACTCAACATCAACTGTGACTTGGCACCTATATACCACTTGACACTTGTATCATGCTTGACACCTGAAGTCACTTGACACTTTGATCTTCACTTAGTACCTATTGGAATATTGGCTCAACACATGTAGTGTACTCGGCTTCAATGTAGAAAGTGGTTAAGTGTTTTGACACTCAAATTTCAAAACCACACTTGAGACCAATAGTTAGAGTAATTATTTGTTTACACTTATTAATTAAATCACTTTTATTTAATTAAATAAGTTTCCTATTACTCTATTTTTCTAAGCTATCTCTTAGGTGCATATAATTAATATTTTATATTAATTATAATGTGCAACCTAGCTTTTTTAGGCTTTAGGGATTTCATTCACCTTTAAGCTTGAACTCTTGTAATTATTTTTTCATATATCTTAGAATACAGTTTTGATCTCACTCTGTTGAGATTTTCCAAGCTCTTCTTTTTCCTTCTCTGGTTTCTCTTCAACATAGGTTATTTGCATGCAGGTGTTCTTTGCAATCTGTGAAGTTGGTTTTCACAACTTCTACAATTAGAGTATATGATATACAAGAATTAAGATCTATCAATCGTAATGTTGTAACTTTGGTCTAATTTATTGGAAAATATACTACATTTGAGTTAAGTAATTTTGATGATAGTGTTCCTAAAGTAGAAACTTCATTTCAAGCTTCCCTCACTCTTGGTTCATATATAGAAAAGGAAAAGTAATTTCTCATAGATGTTATGATGATTATGAGTGTTTGTTGGATGATGAAAGAGAACTATAAGAACTTGAAGATTTGATTCTTAAGAGGTTTCCTAAAGCTATAGGATGTAGGTCTATGATTTATTACTAAGGGTGAGGGGGATGAATCAGTAATCACCAAATTTATTTTCTTTTAATATCTTACAACACTATCTACTCATAAGATTTTGTTCTTCCTATAACACTATTATAAGTTAAGTACATAAACAACCACAAAAAATAGTAAAAGTATTCAAACAATAATAACACCAATATTTATCGACTCATGGAAACCCTATTTGGGTTAAAACTACAACATAAGAATGGTTCTCACAAATGTTGTACTCTTTTGTAATACACTTTGTTAAGAGTTTTCTCAATTAAGGGTTGCAAAACACTATCAAGAGTACCTTGTTAAAGGATTTTCCTCTAGATCTATTAGGATCTTTACTCCATTATTTATAACCTTGTTAAAGTATTTCAACAGTATAATATAATAATGCTACCTAGTTAAAGGTTTTACTTAAGACCAATGAACACTATCCTTTCAAGGAATTTCAACTATTACAATGGTAAGAAGGTAACATAAGAAAAAAAAGATATGTATTTTTCACTTGATTAATTAGATCCTTTAAACCTCTTCAACACAATAACATGCCATTAACTATTCTCTACGGTTGCAACCCACTTTTTATTTTCGTGCTTCAATAGCTCTATCTACAACCTTTTTCTTTACTTCATTTTACAACCACACTTCTTCCAGTCATGAAACCCTTCTTTTGTCTTCCATTTTTCCTTAATTATATCACAAATCCTAAACCTTTATACAAAGATCACAATAACACCCTTCCATCCTTATAGAAACATCTCGAACAATATTTCTCTCCTTAACCTAATGCTAACATGACGTTTCCACTTCTTTGATAAGAGATTCACTTCATTGATAAGTCCTCTTCTTCAATAGTCTGATAAGATATTCATCACTAGTCCATCTTCCAGTGTTTATTCCAATAGTTACCTAATAATTCTCATTTTAACTATTTTTTCTCAGTTTCTTATCTTCTTGGTGACATTAACAATATCATGTCTAAAGATTGTTAGAGTGTAAATTCCACCAAGATGACTGAGAGGGGGGTGAATCAATTATGTAATTAAAACAACTCTCAATATCTTTATTAATTTTGAAACATGTAAATGGTAGATGCAATTATCATAGAATGATAACCATATATAATAATACTAGGTATGTTAACTAGGGAAACCCTTGATTAGAGGGAAAACCCTGATGGGAATGATGCCCACAAGATGATGTACTAATATAAAAGTTCCTTGTGAAAAGATAGACTTTGTTAGAAGTCACTAAAATAGAATCTCTATATATGAGTCCCTGTCAAGAGAATTCAAATTGCTATTAAGAGAATCCAACCCTATTAGGAGTTGAAAGGGGGACAACTGAACTCATTGTCCAAATAGCCTCTAAATAATCTTCATTAAACAATCTTTTAGATAAGCATATCCAAGATCTTTGAAATCACTAAAAAAAAAATCATTTTCCAATACAGTTCCTTTAAAGCTCATAGTACATACTCAACATCAATCTCTTCTTTGACCTTAGCCAAATTTGCATTCAAGTTCACATAACATAATTTGTGATCTCACTTATCAAAACCACAAAGAAAATGATTGTTCCTTTATACCAAGTTGTAATGCAATTATTGAGTTGGCCTTCAAGATTTTCTAGTTTACAATCAAAACAATCAATAAGATATTCAAGTATATGTTGAATCATAATTTAACACTTGTCACAAAGATCTTGTTCCAAGTTAGCCCCCCTGGGAAACATCCACTAAATAGACTTCATAAGTCATTTCAAAATTGATATCTACGACATAGAATCTTCAACATGTCTCTGACCTTTCTCTAAGTTCACTTAACCAAATTACATATTTGATAAAAGATATAATTAATTTACTAGTACCCTATTTGTAGAAAATCTCTCTAAAATATACCTTAAAAAAATATTGCATTACTCTGTCATATCTTCATAGTTCTTTGCATACAATTAACTTTAGCATCTCACACATTACTGAATATATTTTCAACCGTGCATAACTAACCTCATTGACCATTGAGCACACCAAACAATTCTTCCTCTTTAACTTAGGTAATCTTCATAGAATAAGGTATATATTATCATTAATGACAAACACTATAATGAATGCAAAACATAAGCTCGTAATCTTATCTCTAGCAATGTTATAATACTCCCCCATATAAATACCATCATAATTCATGCTAACAAAGATATGGTAACAAGTTAAAATAACATTACAAGCATTTTGACATAAATAAAAATTAGTATAACTAATGAACATACAATACATAAGTCTCCTTTTTTCATCAACTACTGGTAGGTCAATTATGCCAACATAGCAAGGTATAAAGGAAAGAGTCTCAATTCTTATTGGATCTCAAGAAAAATTGGTCACCTTGCTCATAAATGCCATGAAAGAGATAATGGAAATAAAGAAAATGATAATAAAGACAAGTATAAGAGGTTTAATAATCATAACGATAAGAGAAAGACAATATGATACATAGCTGAAGATGGTTAAAGTAGTTATTATTCTAATGGAAATAATGATGATGAAGAAATAGTGTTTGTTATAGAAAAGAAAGAGCCATCAACAAATCCAGGAATCAATGAAGAGAATGTATTAATCTCATGTTTGAAAAATAAGGATGATTGGATTATTTGTAATAGATATACACATCATATGACTACTGACAAGGACAAGTTTATCTTAATGAAATAATGTGATAGAGACACAATCATATTTGGGAATGGATCACCTTGTGTCATAAGAGGTAGAGGTTTTAGTGCACGTAATGAAAATGTTACTTGTAATGGTATCCATTGGGCATATGGTTTGTAGTGTAACCTATTGAGTGTATTGTAGTTGGATAACAAAGGTTTCAAATTTGAATTTAGTAATGGTATGTGCAATATATCAGGAAAGTCTAGGGAATTGATTAATACTAGTAAATAGAAAAGAGACAATCTTTTGAAATTGAACACTTCTAATGGACATTGTTTTATTGCTAAAGTAGAAGAATGTTGGCTATCACATTAAAGGTTTTCTCATGTAAAATTTGAAAATATGATAAAGTTTAGTAAGAATAAATGTGTAAGAGACATGCCTAGTTCAATCAAACCTAAGAATTCTATGTGCAAGGCATTTCAATTAGAAAAGATGAAAAGTTCAAGCTTTAACAGTAAGGTCTACTCTTTAGAAAATATTTTAACTTTATTATATAATTTTTTTTTTAAACCTACTGAGCCATAAATTTATCATGGTGATAAGTACTTCATACTATTTTTTAAAGAGTATTCAGGAATGATGTTAGACATTATTTTGAAAGTTAAATCTGATGCATTTCATATGGTCAAGATGTATAAGGATAGATTTGAGAAGGATTTTTTGTATAAGGATGCATTTCAAATGAGTTCAAAACATTTTTTAATAAGAATGGAATCAAGAGGTGGCTGAAAGAACCTAGGACACCATACAAAAATGTAGTTGCAGGAAGGAGGAAGGGATCCATAGTTGAATGTACAAAGTCATTGCTAAAGAAAAAAGGAGTAGCTCAATTTTTTTGGAGAGAAATGTTGAATAATGCAATCTATGCTTTGAACAGGGTACAACTCAAGAAAAGTACAAGTAAAATAGGTTATGAGTCATGGTATTGTCATACACCTAATGTCATTTATTTCAATATATTTTGAAGTCCTACATCAAGAATGATGAAATGAATGAAAATTTTGATACTAAAGGAGATAAAGTAATATTTCTTGGTTAATCTACTAGAAGAAAACCATAAACATGCTTAAACAAAAGGACTATCAAGATTATTGAAAGTGCAAATACCAAAGTTGATAATTTTTTAGAGAAGAATGAAGAATATAATAACAAAGTACCTAAATATTATAGTAAGATCATCTATCATAAGCCAATAAAACCTGAAATAGTACAACATATGAATGCAGAAGAAAATTATGCTCAATTGATAAATGTGAATGACAATGACAATGAAGATGAAGATGAAGGAAACTAGATAGCTCAACTAGTAACCCCAAGGTATATAAATCTTAATCATTCCAAAACTGAAATTATCGATGATAAGAAAGCTGTCTAGTTATGAAAAGGAGTCAACAAAAAACAACATGTTTGTCATCTAAATTTGTGTAAGCACCTAAAAATGGACATGCTTGTGACTTAACAATAAATTTTTAGTTATTACTCTATTAATTAATCATATTTATTCCTCTATTATCCAATCTTAAAATCATTTAATCACTCTCATAATATTAATTAGATAACAAATATTATTTATTTAATCACCTTTAATTAATTGATCTTCATTTCTTAATAAATCTATCTATAAAATCCCATAATTTAAGTTATTATTATTAATTATTTTAATTAGTTCATTTTCTCTTCTTAAATAAAATAACTTTCGAAGTTAATTTAAGTTAATTTCATCTCAATTTACCTCAATTTCAATTTCTAATTAATTTCAACTAATTTGATCTTTCTAATTTAATTAATTTTTTTATTTAATTGAATCTTCTAAGAAAAAACAAAACGATGAGGAAATAGTCATTTTCTAAAAAGATTAAAATCTTCACAAATTAGAAAATAACATTCTTTCTAAAAATCAATATCTTTCATAAACAAAAATAAAATAAAATCTTTCCTTTTTCATTTTTTAGAAGTTTCATCTTCTAAAAATGAGAAGTATCTTTACATTTTTTCTTCTATTTTTCTAGTTTGAAATTGGAAACTTTCTAATATCTCTTCAATCTTATTTGTTAGTTTAGCATTTTAATAAATCAATGTTGCTAATAAGTTTATTTGTGTCTTGTAGATTTTTCCTAAGATAATTTGACCTTAAGATATTCTTGGATGCATTTAATGATGATGATTAGGTTAATGAAATGAACGAGGAACTTAATAAGATTAAAAAGAAAAAAACATGGACTTTAGTATCCAATCCTTAGGATAAAAATCTTATAGGTACTAAGTGGATTTTAAGGAAAAAGTTGAATGAGAAAGGAGAGGTGATAAGTAAAAATGAAAGATTGGTTTGCAAAGGATATGATCAAGAGGAAGGTCTTGATTATGGCCAGTCTTTCACCCCTGATGCAATATTAGAAGGAGCTAGAATGCTACTTACATATGAAACATACAAAGGATTTAATGTATATAAAATGAATGTGAAATCTTCTTTTCTAAATGGAATATTAGAAGAAGATGTATATATTAGAAAACCTAAAGGATTTTGTTAACAAAGGAAAGAATTGTTGGCATAAAGTTATTTTGCATTAGTGACAACACTCATCTTACGGTTCACACCGAGTAATACAGTTCTAACCAAGTAATACAGTGTAGACCGAATGATGGCAACATAGTTCAAACCGAGCACTGGTAACACAGTTCAAACCGAGCACTAGAGACACAGTTCAAACTGAGCATTGAAGACAGAGTTTTAACCAAGTAAAGTTGCACTTAGTGTCAATCGAGTAAAGTTTCACTTAGTATTAACCAAGTGAGGAAGCACTCAGTGATGACCGAGTGAGGAAGCACTTAGTGATAACCAAGCTCAGGAGGTTATGGAAGAAGTTAGTTTCTACCAAGTGACACTATATCTACCGAGTCACCAATGGTTACTAAGTTCCAGGCAATGTTGTATGACTAGTATGAACTGAGCCCCTACCTCTACCGAGTGCATGACGATGCTGAGTAACATAGTGGATGCTGCGTATCAGAAGGTCATCAAGTCTATCTGAAGAACTCAAGTTTATTTTACCATTTGGCCGACTCAGTTATATTTTTTTTACTTGTGTTTGGCTGACCTTGCATGAATAATTATTGGAATGGTATATATATGCAAGGTATTATAGACATTCAAGTGATAGAGATATTCAAGAAGACATACAAGATATCTGGAATAATGATAGTGCAAATTCATCAGTAGAAAAGAATACTCAGCAAGGTCTACCAGGAGTAGAAATGATTTCATCAATCATAGAAGGTGATCTACAATAAAGAACTCAGTCAAGTTGTAAGTTGATCTGTTAGTTCATCCTAATAGGTGAATCATTTTTTTTGTAAATCCTTTAACAGGGTAGATTTAACTGTCTTTATTCAAATCTCCTAACAGAGTGCATACTTACAAAGTATGTTTGTAAATTCTCTAACAAGGTGGATCTAGCAATCCTCTGTGCTCCTAACAGGGTAGATCACCAGAAGTGATCATTGTAAGCCTTAATCGGCCAACTTCATACTGCAGTAACGAAGCTTTGTGGGTATCATCCCCACCCCAGTTTTACTTTCTATTTTTGGAATGTTTCTGGGTCACCAAATCTCTGTGCATATATGGTTTAAATGTTTAATAGTTTTTATGCAACAGGACAGATAAGTAAATATTGTGTATGGTTGACTTAAAAAGTTTTATTGTTACTAATTCACCCCTCCCCTCGCAGTAACCTATTATATCTTGAATATTTCCAACAATTGGTATTAGAGCTTTTTTGGTTCTCGGGAAAAAGTTTGACAGCTTGAGCAAAGATCTAAGGTTATGGAGATATTCAGATTGGAGAAAGTGATTGAAAGTGAAAAGCTAGATCTAGAAATGGCCATGGTTCAACTCAAAGAAGCAAAGGAGCATCTTTCTCAATCCCTAAAAATAAGAAAGGAACTTTCAAGACAAATGAATGATCATCACTATGTTGAAGAAAAGATTGAAGATTTGTTACCATCAAGTAGTTCAGAAGAAGCTAACAAGGCAATCAAAGAACTTCTAGAAAAGAATGGATCTCTACAAGAAGAGGTAAGAAAGCTCAAAAGAGAACAAGAAGTCCAATCCATCAGGTTATGTGAAGTTTTGGAACAGAGAAACAAAGAAAATGAAGACTTAGAGGTAAGGAATAATCTATCCCTTCCGCATGAAGATCTTATAGGACAACTATCTAATGCAAATGAAGAAATTATGATTCTAAGATCTGAGAATGAAAGTTTGAGAAATGATTTAATCACTGAGAGACAAATCAATGTAAGTTTGCATAGTGATCTGATAACTGAGAGACAAATCAATGAAAGCTTGGAAAATGGCCTAATCTCTAAAAGGCAAGTCAATGAAAGAATGATGAAATCCCAAGCAGATATGAATCAATTGAATTTGAAAAATGAGCAGAATCTTCATAGACAAAAAGGTAAAGCTGGTCTTGGATATAATGAAGAAGGTGAATCTTCAAAACAAAGTACCCAAAAGAATCAAAAACTTACTTGCAATCATTGTGGAAAGTTAGGTCATACATCAAAAAAATGTTGGAGCAATGGAAAAGAAAAATTCAATGGTAAATGTTTCAATTGCAATCAGCATGGTCACAAAGCAAATGAGTGCAAAGAAAAACCAAAATTTGAAGGCAACTATCACAAATGCAATAAACATGGTCACAAGGCATTCCAATGTAGATCCAAATCATTCAATCCAGCTAAACAACTTGTCAAAGCCATATTTGGATGGGACTACAACTCCTAGTGCAGATGTCACTATTGTGGAGAATATGGACATACTGGCATAAATTGTGCAAGACATCACCTCAGGAAGAAGGACACTACTGTAAGGTGCTATACATGTACAAAACTTGGTCCTATAGCTAGAAATTGTATGAATATATAAAGAATTGAAGATGAAAATAAAATCAAAGCAGACAACATTCGGAAGCAAATGAAGCAACAATGGATTCCTAAATCTACTGAACAAGATAAGTCAAGCAATGAAAATGTCACTCAAGAAATGAGTGACTCCATCATTTCCAATTAATATTCATAAAAGAAAGTATGGAACTGCATCCTTCAAGAATCATCCTAAGTAGTTCCAAAGGAAGAAAAATGATCAAATTAGTATGCAGATACACTTTGATCCCAAATCGGTTCAAGAATCAATCGAGTTCGATTGGGTGTAACAAAGTTTCACTCACCGAGTTGTATCTACCAAGCGAGGTTGGTTCATGACCTTACTGAGTTAGGTTGGTACATCAATATTTTGTTTTGATCGTTGAGTTGATAGTATCTACCGAGCAAGTGGATGACAACTTGTCATTTCATCTACCATTGTACCAAGCATTTATGATGAATGTTTCATCAAAAAGGGAAAAATTTGATCTCATTCTTCACTACGGACTTTGAGCTAAGTTATCTTCTACGATTCTAGAGCAAGCTTGAAGAAATTTTGAGTGAATTTTTTTTTTAGAGCAAAGAATCTATTCAGAATTTCTCTTCACCTACCAAGCAGCAATAGCATCCGGTAGCAGCAGCTCCAAGGCAAAGAGAGGCTCAGAAATGCTAGTTAAAGGTGTGGAATGGAAGGCACCGAAATTCAAATTGGCACCAGCAATTGCAGAATCACTTGACCCTAACGGTGCTCAGTCTCAAATTCCTCCAAAGGTACTCCTTATAAATGACATTTTCTCTCATTTCAAATGTTCCATTCAAGAACTTGGAAACCTAGAAATTGATAATGCCCTAGGTGAAATGAGCGTAGATGGGAATTTGAAACCTAAGCATAAACACCTTGAAACAAAAGGGTTAACCCACATTTCACATTTGCCAAGAAATTTTCAAATTAAATGGGTTAGGTATGTACTCAGCCAGGTTCACAACGGGCAATTGTGGTTAGAGCAACCAGTGCTTATCACAAAGAAAATGATTAACAAAATTACTAGCCTTCCCATATTGAGCAAAGCTAAGACTACCATAACCCTAGGTCGGAAAGAATTGCAAAGGCTAACCCAAGCAGAATGGGATGGTAGAGGACTTAAGCTCAGTACAGTAACTGACGCTAAATTAAGATTTGGTATTCACATCATTGCTCATAAAATTTACAGTTCTAGCCATCCAAACAATGTACATTGTGAAGTAGTAGATTTAGCATATAAGATAGTAAAGAAGAATGTTGAGTTTGATCTGTCTGAGTTGCTTTTGTCTTAGTTTAATAAAAATATGGAAAGCATGAGGACTTCAAAGAACAATTCTTGCAAATTTGGTTCACTTTTGATTTGTTTATTTTTCTATGTTCAAAAGTCTTTTCCATCAAAAGGATCAGTAGTATGGAGAAAAGATATTCCCATTCTCTATCAAATAAATGAGTTTATTGTAGAGTTAGGAGAAAATTTTGATAGTGTTTTGGATAATTACTTTGAAGATTTTAAGGAAAGAATGAACAATAGGTTCTGGATTCCACCTAAACTAGTTGAGGAATAAAAAGAAGATGTATGCTTTATGGTAGATTGTGACAAGGTATACATACAGGCAGTCAGGCCCCGGGTTGCATGGGTGAAACCTCTTCCTTATGAGGTTAATATTGATGAAACCAAAGACATCATAGAAGCACTAGTGAATGAACCAAGAGAACCAAAGCAACCAGTCTTTGGAACTTATGATGAAGCTAAAGCAAGAATTGAGCTTTCAATCAAAATCCCTCAGGTCATTAGCAAAGGAAACAAGAAGATTGCAAAGCTAAAAAAAGAACTTGGTCCTCTAATGATTATTGAAGGGAAAGGAGAAGATGATGAAGAAGAAAAGGAAACCAAGTCAGAAAAAGAAGACGAGCCTCAATGGAAGAAAGGTGAGGTGATTATCACAAAACCTAAAAAGCAAACTACTGCAGTCTTCTCCAAGAGAAAAAGATAGGGGAAGAAGGAACCTATATTTGTCAAGCCTCCAATCACATTTGAGGCAAGGTTGAAGCAATTCAAAGAAGGTACTAGCTTCACAAACTTCAAAGAATTGAAGTTTGAGACAAGAACAGAATAGGAGAAAATGTAGATTGAAGAATTGGTATTGAATAAAATGGGAAGATGGAAATACTCTCCTGAAGAGATTGCCTCTCAGATCCCTATAGAGCTATTGGAAAGGTTGCAACCAAGATGGGAAATTGCAACCAAAACTGTCAAAGATATCTTTGAGCAAACCCTGAAAAATCTCCTGCCGAGTCTCACTGATGTAGAAGTAAAGAAATCACTGAAAGATCATGAAGGTAATATGATGATTAGATTCCACACTTGCTTGATATTAATCAAATAAATTGAGCATGTTGTCAATGATGCAACAAACATGTGGAAACATGTCTATCATCTACATAAACCTAGTGAGGATATTGTTGAAATCAAGGACAATGACAACAATGATGATGATATTGAAGATATTCCAGGGGATCTGCATTCAATGATGATAAATGTTGAGGAAGAATTCAAGGAAGATGAAATGGAGGAAGAAGACAAGGAAGATGAAATGGAGGAAGAAGAAGCTGATCAAGCTAAGGAGGAAGATGATCCTGTAAAAATTGCAGCCAAAGTCATTGCATCTCTTCCTCACTCTCCACCTAAAGCAGCTACATCAACTATGGAGATAGCCTCTACTAGTGAGATTGTGTGCACAACAGCTTCATCAATTGCTCAATCTTCACTTGTCTCCTCTCAGCTTTGGGCACCATCTATGCAAGTGTCTACCACTTCATTAACTGAGCTACAACCATCTTCATTGACCAAGGAATCATCAGCTACAATAGTAAGTTCATCAGGCATATCAACTTGTACTGTAGAGTGTTCACTAAGTGTACCCACTAGTACTTCAATTTTGACAACTTCATCTACTCCAATTTTTGCATCTGTTAGTTCTCCCATACCAACCCGTACATCAGTCTTGGGAAGAACATCAAATTTTGATACTGTTAGCACTTCTCTCAGTTTTCCACTAGCTAGTCCTATTCCAGTTTTTGCAGCCATTCCAGCCTCATCAACTATTGTTTCAGTCTCAAAGGGAAAAGGTGAAGACACTGCAGGAAGAGCAAAAAGATACATGATTTCCAGTAAGGCAGTGCATGAGGAAATAGACTTGGATAAGGACATTATCATTCCTAAGATAGATCTGGATAATGCATTAGTTGATGAAATGAGAATGGTCAGTCAGCTATTAGATCAAAAGGCAAGGCAAAAAAAATTAAGGCATGAGAGAGACCAGGAATATAGTATTATTGTAAGTGTTAAGAATATTCTAACAGAGGCTATAGGTGTTGAAGTAGATTCTACTCAACACATTTTGAATCAGTTAGAAAAGGCTATATAAAAATTCAATGAGGATACCTTCGGCCAAGAAAAATTGATTGAAAAAGCAGAGAAGAAATTTGCCAATAAGGTGCTTGAGCACATTGCTCAACATATTGCATTAAAATAGGTAGAACTGTCTACAATTTTGAGTAATTTTGAACATTCTTTTAATAAAGTAACTTCACTTTTTGGAAAACTTTGTGATGTTACCGAGTATACTAAGGAAATCAAAGAAAAGTTGAATAAAATTGATGAGGATATGAAGGTCAGTGCACAAATGTTGCAGCTTGACCACAGTTCAAGTTCATCCCATCATCTCAGAATAAGATTTTTGTCAGAGAAACAGGTAGAATTGTTGAGAGAGGAAGCAAGGATCAGGTGTACCCTGATTTACATCCAAAATATGATCCTTCTTGTCATGGACACAATGCAGAAGCATATTTCCCATTCCAAAACATTGATTCAGGACAAAAACTTCTCAATTGCAGATCATATGATTGAACTTTCTGCAGAAGTTCAAATAGCACTCTCCACCAGCAAACTTTTGCAAGAAAATTTGGATAAGACATTGGCTTTTATTCTCAAGGTACATTCTGAGTTTATCTCTCATTTTGGACTCTTTGTGTAAATATATATTGTTTAATTTGGCATTATTGTCAAAAAGGGGGAGATAGCACACTTCCATGAGATAATTGTGAAAGAGATATGTGTAATAACTTGTAAATACTGTGCATATTGTATGGGGGAGATTCCATGAGATAATTTTGAAAGAGATATGTGTAATAACTTGTAAATACTATGCATATTGTATGGGGGAGATACATGTAAGAAAGATATGTGTAATAAGACTTGCAAAGATCAATTTTGAAAATTCAAAACTGTATGTCTATTTTTGCACATACTTGTTTTTGTCACTAATGCCAAAGGGGGAGATTGTTGGCATAAAGTTATTTTCCATTAGTGACAACACTCATCTTACAGTTCACAGTGAGTAATACAATTCTAACTAAGTAATACAGTTCACACTGAGTAATACAGTGCAGACCAAATGATGGCAACACAGTTCAAACCGAGCACTAGAAGAATAGTTCAAATCGAGCATTGGAGACATAGTTCAAACCAAGCACTGAAGACACAGTTTTAATCGAGTAATATTGAACTTAGTGTCAATTGAGAAAAGTTGCACTTACTGTCAACTGAGTAAAGTTGCACTTAGTATTAACCGAGTGAGGAAGCACTTAGTGATGACTGAGTGAGGAAGCACTCAGTGATAACCGAGCTCAGGAGGTTATGGAAGAAGTTAGTTTCTACCGAGTGACACTATATCTACTGAGTCACCAATGGTTACCGAGTTCCAGGCAACGTTGTATGACTAGTATGAACCGAGCCCCTATCTCTACCGAGTGCATGATGATGCCAAGTAATGTAGTGGATGCCGCGTATTAGAAGGTCATCAAGTCTGTCTGAAGAACCCGAGTTTATTTTACCATTTGGCGGACTCAATTATATTTTGTTTACTTGTGTTTGGCTGACCTTGCATGAATAATTATTGGAATGGCATATATATGCAATGTATTATAGATATTCAAGTGATAGAGATATTCAAGAAGAAATACAAGATATCTGGAATAATGATAGTGCGAATTCATTAGTAGAAAAGAATACTTAGCAAGGTCTACCAGGAGCAGAAATGATTTCATCAATCACAGAAGGTGATCTACAATAAAGAACTCAGTCAAGTTGTAAGTTGATCTGTTGGTTCATCCTAACAGGTTAATCATTTTTTTTGTAAATCCTTTAACAGGGTAGATTTAACCATCTTTATTCAAATCTCCTAATAGAGTGCATACTTATAAAGTATGTTTGTAAATCCTCTAACAAGGTGGATCTAGCAATCCTCTGTGCTCCTAATAGGGTAGATCACTAGAAGTGATCATTCTAAGCCTTAATTGGCCAACTTCATACTGCAGTAATGAAGCTTTGTGGGTATCATCCCCACCCCAGTTTTACTTTCTATTTTTGGAAGGTTTCTGGGTCACCAAATCTCTATGCATATATGGTTTAAATGTTTAATAGTTTTTATGCAGTAGGACAGATAAGTAAATGTTGTGTATGGTTGACTTAAAAAGTTTTATTGTTATTGATTCACCCCTCCCCTCGCAGTAACCTATTATATCTTGAATATTTCCAACAAGAATATGGTTTGAAAATTACATAAAGAACTATATGGATTAAAACAAGAACCAAGAGAAATGTATAAAGGAATTCACACCTATGTTCAATACAAATAGGATTCAAAAGAACTAGTGGCAACAATAATGTCTATCTCGAGGATGAAAATGATGATAAGATACTAATTGGTGTAATATTTATTGATGATATAATCTTTGGTGGAGATGAAGCAATGAGTAGGTCATTTCCAAATGAAATGAGAAAAGAAGTTGTGCATGATCAGTTAAATACTTCAAGTACAACACATGAAGATAGGTATCTACATCATAAAATCAAAGTATGTTAACAAGATACTCTCTTTTTTTGACTAGAAGACTCTAGAATATTTGGTACACCTATGATTATAGGAAGAAAATTATCTAAGGAATATGAATCTAATTCGGTAAATGAAACTTTGCACAAATCAATTATACGTAAGTCACAACATGTTCATCGTAGACTAGATTTATTTCATATAGTTGGCATAGTTGCAATAATTTCTTCAAATCCAAAAGAATCTCATATGATAGGAGTGAAGAGGATATTGAAATATCTTAAAGGAATAGAAGACTATGGTTTATGGTATGGAAAATGAGGATATGTTAGTCTAAATGTGTATACTGATGTTGATTGGGTTAGTAATGTTGATGATAGAAAAAGTACCATTGTGGGAGATTTCTTTTTAGGAGAAAGATTTGTGTCATGGACTATCAAGAAGAAGAACTATATCTCATAATCTATCATAGGGGAAGAATATGTTATTGCTGCTATTAGTTATTAACATGTAATCTAGATTAAACAAATTATTGAAGGTATTCATGAGAAGGTTAAAAAACTAATGGTGATACATGTGATAATACAATTGCTATAAGTATTTCAAGTAATTGAGTGATTAAATCAAAGACCAAACAATTTTCAATAAATTATCCTTTTCTAAGGGATCAAGTATGGGAGAAAGAGGCCAGACTTGAGTACATTCCTACAAAATAGAAATTTGCTGGCATATTTACCAAACCACTACCAAATGAGAGCTTTGAATATCTTAGAGGTGGATTAGGGTCCATTCCCTTATATGCTATTGAATAGAGGAAAAATGTAGAGTGAAATAGATCATATGTGAAAAATAGAAAATCACATGTAAAAATTGATGTAGAGGTGGACTACTCTATTGAGGGAGAAGTCGTAGTAGATACAAAAGAGAAATTTCAAGAAAGAACAAGTCAAGAAGTGACTATTTTCATAGGGAGAGCACAAAAGTAAAAAGGATAAATAATTTTATACCTTTGGTATTGTTGTCAAAGGGGGAGGGGGAGGGGGGAGACTTAGTATGAGGAGAAGTGTACTATTGATATTGAAATGATGAGTTTTAAGTCAAAAAGAGGGAGTGTTAACAATGCATAGAAAAAAGATATCATTATAGGACGAGGGTTTTAGTGATGAAGAATTTCAATCAAAGGGGGAGGGATTTGATTGAATGAGTGACATAGAGAATGAGAAGAGAATTGACTAACATGGGAAGTCTACATAAAATTATTAGAAGAAAAATATTTCTACATCTATCTATATTGATCAATGATCAAATGTGTGTTTCCATCAATGCCAAATGCGGGCATTGTTGATATAGCTGATCAATGATGATGTTTGTAGGTATAAGTTTTAAAGAAATGTCATGAAGAGATTGATGACTAAGATTAATTATGAGTTGAAATGATTGTAACAAGATTTGATTAAAATTATTTCTTTTATATGGTTTCCATTCATCTCAACTATTTGACTTAGTATTTTAGTATGTTACCACATATTCATTGGAGAAAAGGCTAGTTGTAGTACGAATTAAGTGTTTCTATCCTACATGAAGGTTTATTTATTTATCATGATTTTATATTTATGCTAGCACTTATTTATGTGATTAAATGAGTAATTTATGTTTGATAGAATTGAATTAGTAATTGCTAGAATAGTTCATAGAAAATAATTACGTGATATTGATGCAGTGCAAGGTAGGAGAATCCCCAAAGGAAATTTCCTATCCCCCAACTATATAACCACGCAGTGGAAATACAATAGCAAGAAGCAAAAATGCAAGATCTGATACCAAATCACAATAAAATATTCATAAAATATAACTGATTACATGCAATGTGTCAGGCTGTAAGGTCTTCTCAGTTATGGTCAAATACAGAGAAAGTAATAGTTTTGCAAGATTCCTCAAGATCCAATCCAAATACAAGCTATTCTAGATCACGCTCTAGTAGAAAACCCCAAGGAAGATCTAAACTTGTGCTTGCAAGCCCACTAAGAAATCTCCTTGTTTTCCAAGCCACAGCCCCTAGCCCTTCTCAAAATTTGCTCTTCCAATCTCCTCCTCTTCTCCATGATGGATGAATAATGACTAAAGACTTCCCTACAATACTTAATTATACCAATATAAGCCACAAGTTGGCCCAAACTCAAATTAAATACAAATACATACATTAAATGCCACAAGTCGGCCTCCTAAAACAATTAAATTTCCAAAATCAATGTCTTAGTAAAATTGTGATATCTCCTAGCTCCGAATGAATTAGAAGTCATGCTTCAAACAATAGTTATTAATCTAGGCCCTCCTCCATCTATGAAATTTTCATCCTCTAAATAATTGTAGGAAATTAGATATATGGCCTACAATAGGCACCAAATTTCTAAGAAAATCTAAGCTCCTCCCAAACGATGCCGAGCGACCAAAGACCATGCCAACTAACGCCGAGTAACATAGACCATGGTGCATAAAATAGATCATGCCAAGTAACATAGACCCTACCAAGCTCCCAGAGCATGCCGAGCACCAGTATCTGCCAAGCTCCACAACACTTAACTAAAATACCTCCAAACATACAAGATTGCAAGGGAACCCAAGATGCTCCTACATCAGACACCCCAGGTTCGAAAAGATGTTCTTAGTAGCTAGAAGAACATCTTTTGGGATTCAAAAGATAAATACCAAATTGTTTCTTCACATATATATCCTCTAATTCTTCAACTTGTACACTCTTTCCTTTGTTATTCTTGTGCTTCTTCACATCCATCTTAGGTGTGCTACAAGCCTTCTTTCCACAATGATCTCCAACCTTCTCAAAATCTACCAACTCAACTCGGTTGCCAATACTTACGTTCCTCCTACTAAGCTCTTCATTCTGTAAAGGAATCAAGGAGAACTTCTTTCCACCTTTCTCAATAGTAAACACATTCTTGACACAATCATGCACAACTCTGCAATCATACTACCAAGGTCTACCAAGCAACACATGACAACTGTTCATATCCACAATATCACACAACACTTGATCCTTATATTGCCCAATTTGGAAATCAACAAGGCATTGCTCCCTCACTTCAAAAGAATTCTTAACTTGCAACTAGCCAATCCTATAAGGATAAGGATGTCTCATTCTCTCCAAACCAAGTTTCTAAACCATCTCTTCAGCAACAAGGTTATCAGTACTACCACCATCCACAATCACCTTGCAAACTTTACCACCAGACTTACAACAAGTCCTGAACAAACTAATCCTCTGACAAGAATCCAATGCTCTCACGCCAACTAGCACTCACCGAGCCAACAAACTTTCTCCTTGCTTAGGTTGACTATCTTGTATGACAACCTCATTTACAATAGCAGTTGCCTTTGCAATTGGACATTCAAAAGATCTATGCCCTTCTTGACCACACTTGAAACAATTACCTCAGAACCAACCTCCACCTGTCCTTCTTCTTTGATCAGTAGGTTTTGCTTCACCTTCTACTTTTTGTTTAACACGTGTTGAATTATCCTGCTTCTCCTTCCCTCAAAAACTACCATGATTCTTCCTCTTTAGCTTCTCCTTTGCTCTCAAAGCATACTGATAAGCATCCTCAATTGAAGAAATATTCAGCATACCAACCTCATCCTGAATATTGAATCTCAAACCATTAATGTATCGAGCTACCTTCTCCTTTAACAATTCTCTATGACTAGACTGAATAGTCAACTTGTAGAAGTCCTCTGAATAATCCTTCACAGACATATCTTTCTACTTTAGATTTTGATATCTCTTAAACAACTCAAGTTCATAATCAAAAGGAATGAACTTAGCCTTCAACTTAGTCACCATTAACCTCCATCTAGTGATCTTCATTTCACCTTCCTCTTCTTTGTCTCTTTGTAATTCCTTCCACCAAATGGCAACATGTCCCATCAACTTTGTTTGTGCCAACCTCACTCTAAGTGGATTCTCAATATCCTCAAGCTCAAATTAGTCTTCCAATTCACCAATACAATCTATCAAGTATTTAGGATTCAAAGTACCTGAGAAATTAGAAACTTCCATCTTATGCTTCAACTTCAACTGAGATCTAGGTCTATCAAATAGACCAGCCCTAGTTCCAATAGGTCTCTCCACATGATCAGTTCTGTCCTCCCCACTAGATCCACCAACATCAAAGTCTTCTACAACTTCCTCATAACTGCCTTTAGTACCCACATGCCTAGGTACACCACCTAAAGCACTCACAATTTCAGCAATCATGCCACTCTTCATTGATGCTATTTGAGATTTGAACTCTGCCATAACCTCCTCCATTTTAGATCTAAAATCTTCTTTAACCTTCTCTAGGATTCTCTCTTCCAAAAAATCATCAATCTCCTTACGATCTAATCTTTTTGGAGGCATCTTCAAAATTTATTAAACCCTAAGCAAAAAATCCACCAACCAAAAGATAAAATAGCAGCAAGATCAACCCTCTTCAACCCAGTCCTAGTGCAAATTGCCTCATCTTTTGCAATTGGTCTACACACTCAGGAACAACCTTCACTCTGATACCACCTAATGTAGTACAAGGTAGAAGAATCCCCAAAGGAGATTTCTTATCCCCCAACTATATAACCATGCAATAGAAATACAATAGCAAGAAGAAAAAATGCAAGGTTTGATACTAAATCACAATAATATATTCATAAAATATAATTGATTACATGCAATGTGCAAGGCTATAAGGCCTTCCCGGTTATGACCAAATACAAAGCAAGTAATACTTCTGACTGATCCTTCAAGATCCAATCCAAATCCAAGCTAGTCTAGATCAAACTCTAGTAGAAAACCCTAAGGTAGATCTAAACTCATGCTCGCAAGCCCACCAAGCAATGTCCTTATTTTCCAAGCCACAGCTCCTAGCTCTTCTCAAAATTCTCACTTCCAAGCTCCTCCTCTTCTCCATGATGGATGAATAATGACTAAAGAATTCCCTAAAATCCCTACTTATACCAATCTAAGCCACAAGTTGGCCCAAACTCAAAATAAATACAAATACATACATTAAATGCCACAAGTCGGCCTCCTACAACAATTAAATTTCCAAAATTGATGTCTTAGTAAAATTGTGATATCTCCTAGATGTAAATGAATTAGAAGTCATGCTTCAAATAATAGTTAGTACTCTAGGCCCTCTTCTATATTTCAAATTTTAGTCCTCTAAATCATTGTAGAAAATTAGATACATGACCTAATATAGGAACCAAATTCCTAAGCAAAGCTGAGCTCCTCCCAAACCATGCCGAGTGACCAAAGACCATGTCGAGTAATGCCAAGTAATATAGACCATGCCGAGTAACATAGACCATGCTAAGTAATGCTGAGTAACATAGAGCATGTTGAGTAATGTAGACCATGCTAAGTAACACAGACCCTACTGAGCTCCTAGAGCATGCCGAGCACTAGTATCTGCCAAGCTCCACAACACTTAACCAAAATACCTCCAAACATGCAAGATTGCAAGTGAACCCAAGATGCTCCTGCATCGGATATGGTTAAGATAGAACCTAAAAATGATCAAATGTAAAGATCATTTGGGGATCAGGAAGTGATTCTAATAGGTATAGGAAAATAGATAAATGGAGTTAATAGGTAAATAGGTAAACAAGGAAAAATAGATGAACTAGATAAATAGGTGAATTGGGCAAAAAGGTGAACTAGATGAATAGGTGAGAAACTAAAGGCCTAATTGGTAATGCATTAGAATTTATAAGTATTTAAGGAGAAATAGTAAGATTCAAATTTTTATATAGGATTGATGATTATTTTCAAAGAATTAGAAGTTATACACATGATTTAAGGAAAGAACTGATGACAAATGTATCGAGATAATACATTTGAGTCCAAGATTCTTCACAAAGTTTCTAGTCGGTCAAAGTAGCTTATGGAGTTGGAATAATTTCCAAGGTATAGATCAAATGTGAACCAACATAGTTAGGAAAAAATAAAAAAATGAATATTTAGATGTGATTTGTGAGGAAGGAATTAATTTAGATTGTTGGATTTAGATTTTTTTAATGTGTTAGAATGGATTTCTACTTAAGGGAAAAGAAAGGAGGAGAAAAGTATTGATTGCAAGTGGAATTTAAGCTTGGAGAAGGTTGTGATCATAAAGGACACATTAGAATTGAGTGCAATCAATCTATAGTATAGAGTATGCTATGTTAGTTGAGCTACAATTCATAATTGGATCTAATCTAGAAGAGGTAGTGTGAATTATAGATCATTCTCCCTATGTTGCTCTCTAACAATTATAACACCAACATCCCTTAATCAAATATATATTAAGAGGTCATATTGTGAGATATTTTAAGTAGGTGGCATTCAAAATAATCTTCCAAATCCTCTTACTAGGTTTTTGATAAGGTAAACAGGTTTTAAGGGGTCCTGAAACCCATAAGTTTAACAACAAGACAGGCTGAAAATAAGTGAAAAATCGCCCAGCCAAATCATAATCCTTATGGCTGAAAATAAGCCCAAAGGCCCAGCCCGAAATAGCTGCCCACTAAAAAGGCTAGAGAACCAACCAGAAAGAACGAAAACTAGACAAAAAGCCAAAGCCAGGAGAAACAAAAACCAAAGGACAGAGACCAAACCTAGCAGACTACTTCTCCATCTCGAGCATGGTCTGGGCAGCTTCGGCGCACTCTTGTTGCTCTTCTACCTTATGGTCCTGGGCGTTCGTCAGATCCTGCTCCATAGTGCTGTCCTTGGCTTTATCCATATCCAGCCTATCTTTGTCTCTGTTCTGTTTATCATCTTCCTCCATCTGGTTCCTATCTTTGAGATTATCCCAGAGAGAGAGGATGTTGTCATTGATCGAAGCGAGGAGGGAGATCATTTGACTAGCCAGGTTGTGATTGTAGTTCTCAATATTTTTTACTCTCCTCTCCATCAAAGTCTCCCAGCTATTCCGGTCGCCATGGCTTTCAGCACTAGTCTTGCTCTTGATTTTTTCCATTTGGGAAACCCTATCTCTGACATCCTCAAGCTCATGGAAAAGCCATTTAATCGACCTGAAGTTGTCGATCATGCTATTGCGGGCATTGTTCAACAGATTCATTCCCATTTCTCTTGCATTATCAGAAATACCCACCATAGCCGGGTCAATTAGCTCATTGAGTCTAGGCTTTTCGAGGTCATCCACCAGGAGTTGGGGGTTCATCGCCTCTCTGTAAATTCCCATAGTGGCCGTTCTCACATTGAATTTCTTCCAAGGCTTCCTTCTGTTATTAACTTGCACTTCCCCCTCAATCTGTCCAGAGTTATCATTTTCCTCCAAAGCAGGCTGGGGATGTATAGGGGAGAGGGGAATGGGCAGAGAATCCTTTCCCTGACTGCTGGATCGCTCCATGCTCTCTCCTTCCCTCTTCTGTCTTTTTCTCAGTTTCTCCTCATCCAGCTCCTCCTTCGAAACCTTGTCAGAATCATCAGTATCCATTTCCTCCTCCTCCTCAGCAGAGCCAATTTTAGCTGGGGTATGACCTCTAGGGCTCTTTCTGCTGGGTAATTTGATAGAGGGGTAATCCTTCTTATGGCTTTTAGTCTTCTTACCTGAATGCTCAAAAACCTCATCAGAGCTGATGCTCTCAACATCGTCGAAATCTGAGGAAAAACTGGAGCTGCTCTTGTCAACATCCGCCCCCTGGATAGGGTTTTTGCTAATGGTTTGAGTGTGGAAATGCTCATGAATCAGAAGCAGAAGACCCTCATGCAGAGCTGGGTTGACGGTAGCTTTCTTTTTAAAACTAGAAATGGCCTTGTTCATCAAATTAAAAAGATAATACGGGAAGGAGATCTTACTACCATGCCGAAAATGATTTAGAATCACAAAATGGTGAGTCCTAACCCTATCAAACCTGGGGTCTAAGGTTATATATTCAATGACAGCATAGAGAACATACCTCCAAAGCTTCTTTATAGTATCCGTTACAAAAAATGTCTCTTTCTTGCCCAGCTTGTTCAGCTCTTCAGTTTTTTTCACAAAATCCTTGATAGCATTAGAAGACATCTTCTTGTCTCTGAAAAATTTATGCCCCTCCTTCGGAATCCTCGTGACATCAGCAACCACATCCTCAGTAATTTGAAAGTAGACCCTGTTCACCTTAACCTTACCATTATTCCACGAATTCACCATGCTGTTAGTGATCTCAGGATCCGAGCCATGAAGTTTCTTGAAGAAATTAGTAACCCCACCCTTTTCCAGCTCTCTCCAAACTTTGGCCTTGTTCTTCCACTTCTGAACTTCCCCCACCGGCTCCTTTCTGCTCCTCTCACCCATCATGTTTACCTGATCAACTTCCACAATTCTCATGAACTCTGAACTGTGCAAGTTATTTGCATTCAAAAAAATGGTGATGTTTCTTTTATGATACCCATGAATAAACCCCTTTCTGAAAATAATGGTATCATCCTTTCGAACGTGTCGAAATGTTAGAGGAAACCCCTTTTGCTGGTGCAAATCACGATGCCAATAATGGCACTTACCATTTAATAAGCAATCTTTATTATCCATAATTGCATTGGATTTGAGCCGTCCTTCCCAAGATATTATCTTGGTTGATGAGCAACTTTGCCTCCGCCGAAAAATCTTTTCTGGCATGCTAGGACAGATTATTGGTGGCATTAACCCCTTTATTAGCAAACCAATCAGCGATTGGGTTTGCCTCTCTGTAAACATGAGTGACGTGGACTTCATCGAACTTTGTGAGAGTGGCGCAAGTCTCAGCAATTATGTTCGCAATCGTCCACGAGGGAGGGGAAATACCATTAATGGTATTAATAATTTTTTTGGAGTCCCCCTCAAGCCAGAGTTTAGTAATCCCAGCTTCAAAAGCCAACTTGACCACCTTACTCGCAGCTCTAGCTTCAGCCAGATGAATAGTCTGGATTCCCAGCGGGGAAGCAAAGGCAGCTATTCCCTCCCCATAGCTATTTCTTATGATTCCACCGCAGCCTGAAGGGCCTGGGTTACCCTTGGAGGCCCCATCAAAGTTGGCTTTTGACCAACCATCTGGGGGGAGAAGCCAGCTAGCATCCTGCCTTTTGAGGTTCCTGTCTTTTTCTTTAGCTATCTTTCTGTCCCCTTCTTCTTCTTCTTCCTCCTTCAGCACTTGGAGATTTTCCTTTATATTCTTCGAGACCTTCCTGCCAAGGATTATAGCTGGCTCCTCTTTGTCTCTAAATATTCTATTATTCCTTTCCTTCCAAATTCCCCAGCAAAAATGGGGTAAAATCCAGTCCGAGTGATCCTGTCGACCAGCAATCTTACAAAGACCTTTCCACTGATGGAGAAAATCTATGATATTATCCGGTTTGCACCAGAGGGTTTCATTATCATGTGTGATGACATTCCACACCTCCCTAGCATATTCACATAAGATGAAAATGTGATTTCCAGTCTCAGCCTGATTCTTACACAACGGACATCTATTGGGCATAACATGTCCTCGCTTCATGAGATTGTCATGAGTAAGGATTTTGTTCTGAAGAGCCAGCCAGTAAAAAATGTTGATCTTTGGAGTGAGACCCAGAATCCAAGCCTCCGCCCAAGGGGCCTTCTCTTTTAAGCTCCAAAGGGAATTATAGCCTAAGGCAATAGAGTATCTTCCATTAGGATTATCCCTCCAGACCAGCTCATCCCCCAAATTGATAGGAATCATGGAATTGAGCATAAGCATTATAGGAGTCAAGTCCTCAGAGATGAGGGATAGGTCACTCCATTCCTAGCCATTCCAATAATCACAAACTTTGGACCCAATTTGATCAGTACAAGCTGGCATCCATCTCTCAAAAACAGGGTTATTGATAAGTGGATCTTGGGAAAGCTATCTATCCGACCAGAACTGGATGTCCTTCCCATTTCCCAATTTCCATGATATCCTGGCCTTAGCCAGGTCCTTGGCTTTCATGATCCCATTCCAAATGTTCGATCCTTTTGGGATATCTTCATTAAAAAGGGTGAAAAGAAGAGTGGGTCTTCTAAGGTACTTGTTTACCAGGGTGTCCCTCCATTCACACGTGCTACTGAAGATTCGCCATATTTGTTTAGCTAGGAGAGCCTTATTGAGGTGAGTGATCTTTCTAATGCCCAGACCTCCGTACCTCATAGGGAGGCAAATCTTCTCCCAAGCAACAAGAGGATATCTTTTCTTCCCTTCATTACCATTCCAGAGGAAGTCTCTCTGGATTTTCTCCATTCTTTCAGCTATTTTCCCCGGAATTCCAAAGAGGCTCAGGGCGTAGATTGGCAGATTTTGAAGAGAAGATTTGACTAAGAGGCATTTCCCCGCTTGACTAAGAGAGACCCCTTTCCAACCAGCCATCTTCCTGTTGAATCTGTCCAAAATATCATTCCAAAAAGACTCCGGGGGTGAGGATCCCAAGGGAAGACCAAGATAGATAGAGGGGAAAGAGCCTACCCCATAACCCAGAATCCTGGCGATTTTACTTTGTCTAAACTCAGAGGTGTTGGTGAAAAAGAGCGAGCTTTTGTTCCAATTAATCAGCTGACCTGTCCCACTGGAGTAAGTATCAAGAATCTTCTTCAGGGCTCTGGCCTCTTTGACAGAAGCTTCCCCCCCCAAGATAGTATCGTCAACAAATTGGTGATGAGTGAAGGGAACGCAATTAGAGGAGGGAAGGATCCCTTTGATACTAGCCTCACGCTTTCTACGGTCTATAAACCTTCCTAAGAATTCAGCTAAAATGATGAACAAAATGGGCGAAAGGGGGTCTCCTTGTCTGAGGCCTCTGGAAGGTTTGAAAAAATTAGAAGGGACTCCATTAACCAGAACAGCCAAGGAGGAGGTGGAGACCAATTGAGAGATAATTTTGCAAACTTTACTGTCAAAGCCAAAAGTCGAGAGGACCTTCCCAAGGAGAGTCCAGTCCACCCTGTCATAAGCTTTAGAAAGATCCAGTTTGAGAAGCATACCTTCCCGTTTGGATGCCTCAAGAGAGTGGATGACTTCGTGCACCATCTGGACAGAATCCAAAATTTGTCTCCCTGGAACAAAACCCGATTGATGCTGCGAGATTATCATGGGCAATATCTTGAGCATTCTTAAAGTGAGAACTTTAGAGATGATCTTGTAGAGAGAGTTGCACAGACTAATAGGTCTGAAGTTGTCCAACGAGTCCGCCCCAGGGGATTTAGGAATGAGAACCACAAAAGTCGAGTTTAGCTCCTTGAGAATAGATTTGGCTCCAAAGAATTCCTGGACAGCCTGAACAACCTCTCCCATGATCACCAGCTAGAACCTTTGGAAGAAAAAAGTGGGGAAACCGTCCGGGCTTGGAGCCTTGTCAGCAGGCAGAGAAAAGAGAGCCTCTCTAACTTCCGAAGCCTTAGGAATAGCACAGAGCTGTTTATTATGGATAGGTTGAATGAGCTGAGGGATACAGTGTAACAAATCCTCTTGGTCCAAATTGGAAAGCATTGGGTCCTCAGAGAGAAGGCAAGAGAAAAAGGAAACAACCTCTTCCCAGATGGCAGATTCTTCAGTTAACAGCTCCTGCCCCTTTCTGATACCATAGATCCTGTTACTAGCACGGTGCTTGAGGGTGGTTAGGTGAAAAAACTTAGTGTTCCGATCTCCTTCCTTTAGCCAGGTGATCCTCGATCTTTGCCTCCAAAATTTTTCTTCCTTATTAATAATGTTGTGAATTTCAGACAGGGTCTTGAGCTCCGAAACCCTGTTGGTCTCAGTGTAACCTTCCTTCTGAATGCAATCTTGGATAATAGTTAGATTATCAAATAACTCTTTCTTTTCATGGAAGATGTGACCAAAATCAGACTTGTTCCAAATTTTAATCATCCTCTTCACATTGCTAAGTTTTCTGGTGACTCTGAACATGGCTAAGCCCTCCACCTCTATCCCCCACCATAGCTTGATATTATCCATGAGGTCAGGGTGAGAGGTCCACATTTTCTCAAACCTGAAAGGATGGTATCTCCTGTGTACCAGAGGGGAAACAACAAGAGAAATGGAAGAGTGATCCAAACCAATTCTGGGAAGTAGGGATAGTCTGCAGCTGAAGGATTGAAGCCAGTCCGAAGATATAAGAGCTCTATCCAGCCTAACCTGAATGCAATCATGGCCTTTTCTCTTGTTTGACCAGGTAAAGGATCCGCCCTTAAGCTCTACGTCCAAAAGGGCCAAATTATTTATGAAGTTAGAAAGATCCTGTTTACTTTCCTAATCCGGGGGCTTACCTCCCTTTTTCTCTTTATCTTCTAGCGGTGTGTTAAAGTCTCCCATGATTATACCTTTCTTAATGTCACAATCTTGCACCATATTACCAACTTTGGTCCAGAAGTTTTTTCTATCTCTCTTATTATTGGGGGCGTAAATATTCACTAAATACCAGGAATCATTGGTGTGCAAATGTTGAACTCTGCAAAAAAGAATGTTATCTTCATCATACTCAGCTACTATATTGAAATACTTATCATTGAAAAGTAACAGCAGTCCTCCAGACGCTCCTTCAGAGTTAGAGGCTATGCCCTTCATGCTATTGTTGAAATTAATATTTTCCATCCTTTCCTTCTTCATTTTAGTTTCCTGGATTAGAAACACATCAGGCCTTTGGTCCCTTATCATGTTTCTAATAACTTCTTGCTTGTGGATTCCATTGAGTCCACGAATATTCCAAGATAAGATCTTCATGATTTAACTACTGAACATGCTTCCTTGATGGTGCACTGCGTACCATCCTTAATGTTTCTTCTGGCTTCCTCTTTCCTGATTTCATTCTTATTTTTCCTTCCCACTAGGTTAGATTTGTGTCTGAGATCAGCCTTGGCCATGCTTCTAGTAGAAGGGGGAGATACCGGAGAAGGATCCCTACTATTCTTCTTCTTTCTACTCCTGACTTCCGTCCAGAGATTCTCTTCTCCCTCTAGTCCTTTGTCCAGCCAAGCATCAATTCTCGCCAAATCTTCCATTGTCAATGAAGATAGCCTCTCTATGATTCTATTTACTGTTGAAGGGGGGGGGACAACACACTGGGTTAGGGTCCTGGGACATGGGTTCCCCCTCCTTTGGTTCTACCATGGAGTTCGGGACAAAGGATAGTTTCAAATCATCCTCCTGAGAATCCAGAGGGGGAAGAGTCATTTTTTCACCTATCTCCTCAGATTTCTTCTTAGATTCCTTCACATTGGGGAGATGTGTTGAATCGTCTTTCACTCCTTCCTCTTCTCCCCCTCCTAAGTTTCCCGTCACCCGAGGAGGCCCTGATTCCTCTTGGGGCGCATTAGGAGCAGAATTTGTTTTTTCTTCTGCCTCTCCATTTGCCTTGACTTGTGATGCTTTTTTCCTCCATTCTTTTTTGAGATCTAGAGAATCTTTTATCCCCCCTTGTGGACGAGCCTTTCCCACCGTACTCTTCCCTTTGAAAAGTGGACATGATCCAGCGTTGTGGCTAGCCTTCTTACAATGGAAACAAGCGAAAGGCACACTTTCATAGTCAATCTTCTGAGATCTGTTTCCCAGACGAGATTGTAGTTCTAAAACTTGAGGCATGTCCTGGCCTTCGATGACTCCTACATAGATTCTTAGCAGCTGTGATAGGGTCAATGGAAAGGAGCTCTCCAAAGGTCCTGGCTATGCCATCAAAGACATCCTCGTGCCAATATTCCAAAGGAAGTTCCAGAAATCTTAACCAAACTGGAACCTGAGATTGGAAATCATTGTTCAAATCCAAGTTGGATGTCCATTTTTGCAATATTAGGTTGGATCTGCCCAAAGACTAGTTCCCAGCGCATAGTATACGAGAAAAATCTTCCGAGCAAGAAAACTCGAAAGACATGAAGCCTTTGGCCATAGCAGTCACATCTACATGCCCTTTAAGGTCCCATTTTCTCCTGGTAAATGTCCTCACTACATCAATATTAGGTCTTGGCCCTACAAATTTTCCTACCAGAGTGTTTGTCATGCTTAGGATATTGTGGTCAATAATTTCCCTAGGGATTTCCAGAGCAAAAATACCTTTCTCCTTATTAGATTTGTCAATGACTTTTGGGAAAGACGATTTACCTAATGGTTTTATCCTGAATAGATTCAACCAACGTCCCCATGTCCCAGACGGCCCACTGCCCACATGGGGGGGAGGGGGAATCTTCTCACCTGGATGGGGCATCAAAACCCGTGGGTCCCCATCCTTTGAGGCATCGTCATCTTTCCCCTCCGTTTCCTGCCCTACGCTTGCTGCATGCCCTCCTGCAGACGTGGTCTCCTGTCTCCCGCCTTTCTCTAGATTCAAAAAAACCTGATTCAAATTGCAATTCCCGCCCGCTCCATCCCTCTCTCTCACCGTGCCCATCGCTAGTGTTTACCGCAACTGATAAAAATATAAAAAATATAAAAGGTCTTCAAGTAAATCCCTTAATAGGGTAGCATTTAATAATTCTTTTGTAACCCTAAACTAAGTAAGCTTCTAACAAGACATATTCTAGAAGAGTACACAATTTGTGAGAATCATTCTCACACCATGATTTTCACCCTAATTGGATTTCCATGAGATATATCTGGTGTTAAATTTTTGTAGATGATTTCCATGTATTTGTATGCTACTTAAATTTCATTCTACCTATTGAATTTATTGGATATTTTAAAGGATAAATTTATTAAAGAATATTTTTATTAGTTTAAGTTGGTGTTAGTTTAAGTTTGATTTGGTGATAGCTGATTCACCCCTCTCCCCCTTCCCCTTCTTAGTAATTATTCCTATATTAACATAGTGAGCCTTCTTCTAGGCCATAGCCCTTTTTATATTTGAGTAGTAAGCTCTATGTAGTGCACTTGAGTGATTGTGCATTCCATTGTAATACTCCTAATAGGATATTGTGCTTTCAACAAAGTATATTATCTTGTGGGCTCTATTCCCACCATTTGCTTTTCCCTAAAAGGTTTTACTACACAATAATCCTGGCATTATGTCTTCAAGTGGTATTTTATATCTTTGGTTGAATGTGTAGTTAGATGATTTATGGATTACGGTTTTTTTCTTTTAAGTTTATGAGTTTTAAATGCAACCAATTCAACCCTTCTCCTCATTTGTATTATTTCTATCAGTTTCAAGCATCATGATTTTATAGTTTGATGGTATATAAATTTGAACAAACACAACCATCTTCATATCTTGGAAACAGTTTATTTATTATTGTAACGACATTACAATTTTGTAATAATAATAAAGAATATAGTTTACTTCTTTTTATTATTTCTAATTATTATTCCTAGATTATGAGACACTTTTTAGAGCTCACTTTGTAATATCTTTAGATGTGAACTTTGATTTGTGTGTGTGCATGTGATTATGTATGTATATATATAGACACTAAAGATATTATTATCGGATTCATGATATTTTGATTAATGTGTAATTTTTGTTTGGTATGAATCCTTTGTCAAAGTTGTAGCCCTTTTTGTATTCAAGCAATGAGCTCTAGGTAGTGTAGTTGAATGCATGTGAATTTTATTGTAATACTCCTAATAAGGTATAGTGATTTTAATGGAGTACACCATCTTGTAGGTTCTTTCCCACCATGGTTTTCCCAAAAATTCATTTCCATGCCAAAGTCTTATTGTTATGTCTTCATGTGGTATTGTATATCTTTAGTTGTATTCTTAATTAGATGATATATGGGTTAAGGTAAAAATTCTTTAAGCTGAAGGATTTTAAGTGCAACTAATTCAAACCCCCTCTATACATGCTACTTTTTTTCTATTAGTTTCAAACATCATCATTTTCTATTTTGATGGTATATAAATTTGGACAAATGCACAAAAATCATTTCTTGGAAGCAACCTATTTATTCTTGTAAGGATGTTGTTAGTTTGTGGCAACTGATCAGGGAAGTACTATACATACTTCATTAATTCTTTGGGGTTTGAGGCATCAGTCCAAAAAAATTTTTGGTCTACTATTTGCCAATGGTGGGCTACTATTCACCAATGGCTAATATTCACCAATTGGCTATTATTTATATTCACCAATTTTATGGCCGACATGTTGTAAATAATTTTAACCCTAAAGAAAAAAAAATACTTGTATAAAAGGGCTTAGGGTTAGGGATTGTTTCATAAGGTTTAATGTGAAATTATTTCTTGCAGTGGTATTGAGCAGTAAGGGATTATGGATTGTGATCAGGTTGTAATCACTAGATTGTAATAATATTGGATTTGTTGTTTGGTGGATGCAGCCCAAGGTTTGGGTGAACCATGTTAAATCTTGGTGTCTTGTGTTCTCTTTTGTGTGATCTTTTTTTTTTTATATTGTTTATATTTGCATGTAATTGTTATTTATGTCTGCGGGTAAATCCTAAAAAGTGGTATCAGAGCGAGATTTTTTTTTTAGTTATCCTTTGTAGAAAAGTCTCACGATTGAGTGGGAGTCTCATGATTGAGTGGGAGCAATGACAGATAAGGGTAAGTTGAGGGTTGACAAGTTTAATGGGTAGAACTTTTGGTTATGGAAGATGCAAATGGAAGACTATCTTTATCAAAAGGATTTATGGAAGTCGTTGGAAGGAAAAACCAAGAATTAGGGATCTATGACAAATGACAACTGGGATCTTTTAGATAGAAAGGCACTTGGAAGTATTTGATTATGCTTGGAACCATTAGTGCCATTTAATATTACAAAAGCAAAGATGATAGAAGAGTTGATGGAAACCCTAGGGAAATTATATGAAAAGCCCTCCGCTTCAAACAAGGTATTTCTCATGAAGCATTTATTTAATATGAAGATGGAAGAAGGTGGATCTGTTGTAGATCATATAAATGAGTTTAATACTATTACTAGTTAGTTATCCTCTATGGGTATTAATTTTGATGAAGAAATTAGGGTTCTTTTGATTTTGTGTTCTTTTCCTAAAAGTTGGAATGGTCTGGTAATGGTTGTGAGTAATTCCATTTCTAGATCTAATACTCTAAAATATGATGATGTGATTGGTGTTATTTTGAGTGAGGAAACTCGTAGGAAAACCTTTGGTGGATCTACATTTGGAAGTGCTTTCAATGCACAAAGTCGAGGCAGAATGACTGAGAGAGGAAGTAATTTTGGAAATCATGGAAAATCAAGAGCAAAGTCAAAAGGAAAGAGGTCTCAATCAAGAGGACCAAACGACTGCTGGTACTGTGGGAAACTAGCGCATAGAAAGAAATATTATTGGACTCAAAAAAAAAATGAAGGGGAAAAGAAAGATGGAGATAAGGAGGCAAATGTGGTAAGTAAAAAATATGAAGAGGATGCTTTGCTTCTTTCATTAAAAAGTGTTGACAATTCATGGGTTTTAGATTCTGGTGCTTCATTTCATGCTAGACCTCATAGAAGTTATTTCATTGATTATGTCCAACGAGATTTTGGGCTTGTTTATTTGGGGGATAATGAACCCTGTTAGATTGTTGGAAAGGGAAAAGCTAAGATTAAGCTGCAAAATAGGAATCATTGGTTACTACATGAGGTAAGACATGTTTCGAGGCTGAGTAGGAATTTAATTTCAGCAGGGCAATTCGGTGGTGAGGGTTGTGTAGTTACTTTTAATGATAAAAATTGGAAGGTTTCAAAAGGTTCCCTTGTAGTAGAAAAAGGTGTGAAAGTAAGAACCTTATATCTTTGTATAGGTCATATTGTTCCTTCTACTTTAATTATTTTAGAGAAAAATGAATGTTTAGGAAAAGTTGTTGTAGTTGAGTAGGGAGAACAAATAGTTGTTGTAGATTCTACTACAACATTGTGGCACAACAGACTTGGGCACATGAGCAAGAAAGGTATGAAAGTACTTCATTCAAAGAAAGTTTTATGAGGTTTGAAATGTGTTAATATGGATTTATGTGAAAGTCGTGTGTATGGAAAACAAAAGAGAGTGAGTTTTGTGAAGACTAGGAAGGAAAATAAAAGTGAAAAATTAGAGCTTGTGCATACAGATGTATGGGGACAGGCTTGGGTATCTTCCCCTGGTGGCTCTCATTATTATGTTACATTTATTGATGATGCAACTAGAAAATTACGGGTTTATTTCCTTAGATAGAAATCTGATGTATTTCAAACTTTTAAGAAATGGAAATACTTGGTTGAAAATGAGGTTGGTAAGAAATTAAAATGACAGTCATGAATTTGAAGATTATTACTCCATTAATGGTATTTTCTTGAACTCGACTATAATGGAGCATGCAAGGAGCATGAGTTTGCATGCAGTGTTACCCTTAAACATGTGGAAAGAGGCTATCAATACTATTGTATATTTGATTAATAGAGGTCCCTCTAGTCCTTTGTGTTGTGGTATTCTAGAGGAAGCATGGACTATTAGGAAGGTGAGTTATTCTTTTCTCAAAACCTTTGGTTGTGAAGCATTTGCTCATTTGGATTCTAAAAATAGAACCAAGATGGAAGATAAGTCAAAGAAATGTGTATTTGATGGATATGGCATTGATGAATTTGGTTATAGGCTTTGGGATTTTTAAAATCGTAAAATTGTAAGAAGCAAGGATGTCATATTCAATGAGAAAGTGTTGTACAAAGATCTATTGTAGCAACATGAGAAGAAAGAAGATGGTTATGTAGTGCTGGATGATACTCCAAAAGATGACATTCTATAGATTCCTCATGATGAGAAACAACCACAACAACAAATACCACATGCACTAGTGAATGTTAGACGTTCAACAAGGCTAAGTAGACCTCCAAAGATATTTTCTCCTTCTTTGTACTCTATTTTACTAATAGATTCTGGTGAACCTAAATGTTATGATGAAGCTGTGTAGGTGGATACTAAGATTTAGTGGGAGTTTGCAATGAAAAATGAAATGGACTCTTTGCTAGAAATTAAGACATGACATTTATGCAAGTTTCCAACAGGGAAAAGGGCTTTATAGAATAAGTGGGTTTATAGGTTGAAAGAAGCAGATGGAGGTAAGAAAATATTTAAAGTTGGGTTAGTGGTAAAAGGATTTGCACAGAAAAAAGGCATTGATTTTGATGAGATATTCTCTCCTCTTGTTAAGATGACTTCTATCTGTACTATTTTAAGTATTGTGGCTACTGAAGATTTACATTTGGAGTAGCTTGATGTTAAAATGACCTTCCTTCATGGTGATTTGGATGAAGAGATATATATGACTCAGCCACAGGGATTTGAGGTCAAAGGTAAGGAGAAATTAGTGTGCAGATTGAAGAAAAGTTTAAATGGTTTGAAGCAAGCACCTCGGCAACGATATTTGAAATTTGACAGTTTTATGCATGAGCATGGATATATTAGGTGTCATTCAGATCATTTTGTTTACTTTAAGAGGTTGGATGATGACAACAATATTATTTTATGTTTATATGTTGATAATATGCTTGTAGCTAGGTCTAACATGGATCATATTAAGGGGCTGAAATGTCAATTAGCACATGCGTTTTCTATGAAGGATTCGGGGGCAACAAAACAAATCCTTGGTATGAAGATTTATAGAGATGGGAAGAACAAAAAATTGACTTTATCTCAGGCTGATTATGTTGAGAAGCTATTGCAATGTTTCTATATGGAGAATGCTAAAGCTGTCAGGACACCTTTACCTGGTCATTTAAAGTTGACTAAGGAGATGTGTCCCAAGATATAAGAAGAGGAGGATAAGATGTCTAAGGTACCCTATGCTTCAGCTATAGGAAGCTTGATGAATGCTATGGTATGTACAAGGCTAGATAGAACACATGTAGTGGGAGTCATTAGCAAGTATATGAGTCATCCAAGAATTGAGCATTAGAATATAATCAAATGGATTCTCAGATATTTGAGAGGAACATCTAGTAAGTGTTTACACTTTGGGGGGTCAACTACTGATTTATAAGGATATGCTTGATGGGATTCTTTAGAATAATTGAGAGAGGGGATGAATCAATTATCTAAGGTCCAAATGTATAAATAGAACTTTTCATAGCTTAGTGAACCCATAAAACATTTACCATCATGCATGCATCCATAAGATAATGCAATCACTTAAAAACTTGTAGGTTACTGTCAAATCAATTTGTAGAAATGTAAACATGAAATATAAAAGATTTAGCAACACATTTGACACAATGATTTATGTGGAAACCCAATTTGGGAAAAACCATCAATAACATGCTACTCTTTTTCACTCTTCTGAAGTGATGCCATGTGAAAGGCCAACCCTATTAAAGGTTATAATACACATTGTTAAATATGAGGTGTTAAAGGATTTTAATCACCCTATTAGGAGTGATCCTTGTTAGAGGACTTTAGACTATTCACTTGGAATGTCACTCGGTTAAAGGATTTACAAATGGCTTTTAAGTCAACCTTAATCCAAAAGATTTTACCCTAGACTGATACAATTATTAGAGAGTAATAATAAGGCTTTATCTGATAACAACTTACAACTCCATTTGCAGATTACAGATCTTTGTGCCAATCCTCCATTCTACTTGGCCTTCACACATTTCAGCTCTAATAGCTTGTTCACCCTTTAAGCATTCATATCTTTAAGCCTTCTTTCTTAACATACCAATGCAAACTCTTCTCTAAGTCACTTGATGAAGAAAAACCCTTGACGCCTTCTCTTCCTTAGGTTCTTGCACATGAAAAACTTGCCTCATGACTAGCCATTCCTATAAATAGGAAATTAAGATGTTTTTTCGCTCATTCTCCATCATTCAATTTAGGGTTAGGATGGATTAGGTAGGATACAATGAATCTACCCTATATTCCATATCTCTTCTCGAAGCTTCTCCTTCAATCCTCTTTGAATTTTCCTAAAAATGGGTTACCTTGAATCTTGTACCACTAGCTCATCATGCCTATCTTCCACCTAGTTCACACAATCCAAGAAAAAAAACTTGTCAAATTAGATTCATTGAATTCACAATCTTTCAAATAGTGCAGTAGCTCAACATTAACTTGCTTCTAATGCTCGACACATACTATGTTGCTCGGCATCCTCTATAAAATAACTCGGCATGAACTAAAGTTTACTGGTGCTCGACATCAACTAAACTTACTCAACATCCACTATTTTTCTACGCATCCACTAATATTTACTTTTACTTTGCTCCAATTGATTTTTTTCTTGGCTTGCACTGACTTTGCTTGGCACCTATTGTCCACTTGGTCAAGCTTGGTAGACAAACTTTGTGTAACTTGTTCTTCTATACTTGCTTAGTGTAGCTAGCCTTTGTAACCTTAAGATTATCAATACATCATGTTATCACTGTCTTAACTAATTCTTGTACTTCTTTGCATATCATAACTCAACCTTTCCTCTAGGTGCTATTGTTACATCTTTTGATCAAATCCTCTTCATCAATCAAATAAGTGATAGCACTAAAATCATATAAGCAATTGTCTTACCAGCAAATACAAATTTTGACATTATTGACAAAACAATGATTGAAATATATATATCAATCTCCCTCTTTAAGAATCTTCCTCAATCACTCTCAACAATCTCCCTCTTTGGCATTGATGGCAAACCAAACTGATCAACCAAACTAACTAGGTTAAAATAGTAAGACCAACAAAATACCAAAAAGAAAATAAGTCCTTGCATTGAAATCTCTCCCTCTATCAGAAAATTTCATCTTCTGAATGGGTTACAAAACTTTGTTGTGTTATCCTTATAACCCCCTCTAAATTTCTTCTTGTATCTCCCTCTTACTTTGGTAGGTGTTAGGATTTCTCCCTCTTTGTTAAGTATATCTTTTGATCAATAACTTTCTCTCTCTAAGATTAGTTTAAAGCATTTCTTTCTCCCTCTTTGAAAACAATGTCAAAGACTTGTCATCTTTAATATGCAGATATGAACTTCTTTAGTTTCTCCCTCTATCACCTTGCATGTGACTGATTTGTAGTTTCAGCACTTTGATTATTTTAGGAAGCTCCTAAAGTAAGATCCACTACATCAATTTGTATCATATGGCAATCATTTTATTTAATGCAGGGCACTCCTTTTGTTACATAGATAACCTTTGATAGGGGTATCACCCCTATTTTACCTCTTAGATACTCATGAGCATCCTTAGGTAATGCTTTTGTGAAGATATCAGCAATTTGCTCTTTTGTGTTGACATATGCCATCTTCACCTCTTTCTCTTGAACTAATTCTCCCAAGTATTAATACTTGATTGCAATTTTCTTAGTCTTTGTGTGCATCACAAGATTCTTTGGTATGTTTATAGCACTTGTATTATCACAATAAAGTGTTATAGGTTATGTGATCTCTTCCTCCATACCTTTGAGTAGCTGTTTGATCCATAAAATTTTTGTACAATTTATAGTAACAACAACATATTCAACTTGAACAATAGATTGTGAGGTGCAATTTTGTTTCTTGCTAGTTCATGTAACTAGTCTCTTGCCTAAGAAAAATGCTCCTCCACTGGTGCTCTTTCTGTCATCAATGTTTCTAGCCCAATCAACATCAGTGTAGGCTCTTAATTCAAATTTCTCATTTTTCTTATAGTATAGACCATACTCTTTTATTCCTTTCAGATATCTCATTATTCTCTTTATAGCCATTAAGTGATTCTCCTTGGGATTAGTAGAGAATCTTGCAACTATCCCTATAGATAATGCAATGTTAGGTTTGCTATGTACTACATATTGTAATTTTCCAATCATAGACCTGTATATTTTTTGATTCACCTTAGTGGAATCATCATTCTTTGACAACTTATGTCCTATCACCATAGGTGTACTTACTTGTTTGGAATCTTTCAATCTAAAAATTTTCAGTATCTCCTTGACATATTTTGATTGGTTGATGTATATACCATATTTCATTTGATATATTTGCACATTCACAAATAATTTGATCTCTCCAAACATGGACATTTCAAATTCTTGCTTCATTTAATTTGCAAAATTCTTACATAAAGCATCTTGACCTCCAAATATGATATTATTAAAAAAATATTTCAGAGAACAAAATACATTTTCCTTTCTCTATCTTCATTTATAGCTTGTTGTTATCATCAATCTTTTCAAATCCAATCTTCACAAGATAATTATGAAGTCTCTCGTACCATGCTCTTGATGCTTGTTTCAAACCATATATAGCTTTGTGTAATCTACATACCATGTTCTTATTGTTAACATCAACAAATCCTTTTGGTTGTTCTATCTAAACTTTTTCCTCTAATATGCCATTCAAAAATGTAAATTTAACATCCATTTGAAAAAATTTGAAACCTTTGTATGAAGAATAAACAAGTAGAGTTATTACTCCTTCCAATTTTGCAATAGGGGAAAATGTCTCTCCATAGTCAATTCCTTCTTCTTATGCATATACTTTGTAGACTAATCTCGCTTTGTTCTTGGTGACTTCACCATTTTCATCTAGCTTGTTTCTAAATACGCACTTGGTGCCAATGACATTTTTTTCCTCTAGCCTAGTAACTAGACTCTATATTTTATTCTTCTCAATTTGTTCAATCTCTTCTTCTATGGCTTTATTCTAGTCCACATCTTCTAATGCATCTCTTACTAATTTAGGTTCTTTCATGCTCAGTAAGCATGTATCATTTCTCAATCTATTTCTTTTCATTGGTCTAGCATCTTTATCTCCAATAATTTATGCAATAGGATGATGTCTTTTGACATATTTGGACAATCTTGCTTCAACTCTAGTTTCTTCATTTTGTCTTTCAGCTTTAGAATCACTATGTACATCTTTTTAAGTATCTCAACATCTCTTTTATGTAAACTTATCTTAGAATCAAAATGTGCACCAACTTCATTCTGTAACTCAGCATCTAAATGTAGCTCAGTTCCTAAATGCAACTCAACATTCCTAGTATGTGACTCAGTAGTCATTGAAACTTGCTATCGATTTGTAGCATCTTCTTTAGTAGGCATTCCTTCATAAAAGTATACAAAGAATTTTTATTCTTCTAATTCTTTCAAAGTTTCAACCTCATATACTTCTATATATTTATCAAAATTTACATTTGCACTTTCCACAACTTTGTTAGTGTTAGTATTTAAACACTTATAAGCTTTACTTCTTGTGCAATAACCTAAGAATATACCTTCTTAACTTTTTGTATCTAGTTTACCATTCCTAAAATCTTTAAGAATATAGCATTTTCTTCCAAATATCTTAAAATATTTTACATTAGGTGAATAGCCATACCATAGTTAAAAAGGTGTTGAATGAGTACCTTTCTTGACTTACACATGATTCAAGGTATAAACAACTATACTTAGAGCTTCTCTCCAGTATTTCAAAGCAATATTTTTCTCCATCATGAGTGTCCTAGCATAGTCCATTACATACCTATTCCTCTTTTCAGCTGTTCCATTTTGTGGAGGGGTTCTAGGAGCAGATGTTTATCTTTTGATTCCTCTATCATTACAGAACATTGCAAACTCATGTGATGTAAATTATCCTCCTCTATCAGATCTCAAACACTTCAGACTTTTACTTGTTTCCTTCTCAACTCCTGCTAAGTATCACTTAAACATTTGGATAGCATCAAATTTCTATTTTAGAAACATGACTGTCATCATTCTAGAATAATCATCAAAAAACAACATAATTCAGTTATCTCCTTTGTAGCGTTGCACATCAATTGGTGTAGACAAGTTAGTATGAGCAATCTCTAGTATTCCTTTAGAGGTATGAATTTTACTCTTAAAACTTGACTTTGTCATTTTGCCTAACTGACATTGTTTGCACATTATATTGTCAAGTTTCTTCAACTTAGGTAAACCTCTAACTTTCTTCGTGTTACTAATACTAACTAAGTTATCAAAATTAACATGACATAACCTTTTGTTCCATATCCACATATCATCAAATTTTACAACTAAATAAGTAACATCTTCTATGTCAAGATAGAATAGATTACTCCTAGCCTAATCACCCTTTCCAATCAATTTTCCATCAATATCATATATCTTAGCAATCTTATTTTCAAACTCAACCTTACATCCTTAATTATTCAGTTGTGACACACTCAAGAGATTATAGTTAAGTCCTTCAACATAGTAAGCATTGTCACATAAAATCTTCTCTATGAGTTTTATAGAACTTTTTTTATTTTATTGAAAACATGGTGCATCATTACCAAATCTTACATTATTTCCATCATAACAATTCAGGGTAATAAACTTACTTTTGTCTCTAGTCATATGATGTGAGAACTCACTATCAATTATCCATCTATTATTTTTGTTCACAGAAGTCACAAGTGTAATTACCTCACCTTCATCAGATTCATCCTTCATTGCAACATACACCACTTCATCATCATGTTCATCAAATTCATCTTTTGTTTCCTCTTCAACAATGTAGCATGACTTCTTGCCTTTATCTTTGTAATCCTTGTTGTCATCGTCTCTTCTGACTTTGTACTTATCACCCCCTATGTAGTTCTTCTTCTGTGTACATCTAGTAGCAATATGGCCAACCTCATCACAATTGAAATCAATGATAGGTAATTTACCTTTGAACTTTCCCTTGACTCTGTAAAATCTTCTTGCCAGTAGTGCTTCAAGTTGTTGAACATCTTCCTCATCTGTATCACTATCACTAGACACATATTTTAGTTTTTTCTTGTTTTTCTTCTTCTTATCAAAATCCTTCAATAATAGTTTATCTTTGAAAGAAGATTCAAGACTCTCAAGTTTGTAATTATCAAAGTTAGATAGCTCAAAAGAAGTGAACCTACCTACCAGACCTTCAAGTGATAGATTGTTCCCTGGTATACATCTCAATTCTTGAATTGTAGAAACTCTAATAGCATAAATAGGCAATAGTGTTATTAATACTTTTGCTTAGCATAGTATCATCATCTATATGACCAATATCTCCTCTTATTGCATTAACAACATTTTTTATCCTTGCAACATATTGAGCAATATTTTTACCTACTTCCATTCTCATATCATCAAACTTACCTGTGAGACTTTAAGCTTTGGCTCTTTGAATATTAGTGTCTCCTCCATAGATGGTGTGTAAAGCTTCCCACACTTTCTTTGCACTATCACAACCTTTGATATCATCAAATTCATCATAGCTTAGGGCAGAGGCAATTTCCAACATTGCTTGATTGTGTTCTTTCTTCTTTTTGATATCTTCAGGAGTTAGGGCTCGACCAATATTCACATTCTTAGTAGTAATGGTAGATTGTGCATGATCTCCAAGTCCTCCAAGGTTTAGCCTCATCAAACTTTTCCATGAAGGAAAGTTATCTTTGTTAAGCTTGGGTACATCTCTTTTTGACATCTTGGTCTTTGTGCTTATAGTACATTCAAACTAGTCCTCTTAAGCAGATGACTTTGATACCAATTGTTGGAACTCTTTAGAATATCTGCAAGGGGGTTAAATCAATTATCTAAGGTCCAAATGTATAAATAAAACTATTCACACCTAAGTGAACACATAAAACATTTACCATCATGTATGCATCCACAATATTATGTAATCACTTAAAAACTTGTAAGTTACTGTCAAATCAATTTGAAGAAATGTAAACATGAAACATAAAAGATTGAACAACACATTTGACACAATGATTTACGTGGAAACCCAATTTGGAAAAATCCATCAGTAAAATGCTACTCTTTTTCACTCTTTTGAAGTGATGCCTTGTGAAAGGCCAACTCTATTAAAGGTTACGATACACACTATTAAATGTGACCCTATTAAAGGATTTCAATCACCTTTTTAGGAGTGAGCCTTGTTAGAGGACTTTAGACCATTCACTTGGAATGTCACCTACTTAAAGGATTTAGAAATGACTATTAGGTCAACCTTAATCCAAAGGATTTTACCCTAGACTGATACAATTATTAGAGAGTAACAGGAAGGCTTGATCTGATAACAACTTATAACTCCATTTTTAGATTATAGATCTCTATATTAGTCCCCTATTCTACTTGGTCTTCACACATTTTAGCTCTGATAGCTTGTTCACCCTTCAAGCATTCATATCCTTAATCCTTCTTGCTTAACATGCCAATGCAAACTCTTCTCTAGGACACTTAATGAAGCAAAACCCTTGACTCCTTCTCTTCCTTAGGTTCTCACACATGACAAACTTGCTTAATAACCAACCATGATCTTTTTCTACTCATTCTCCATTGTCCAATTTAGGGTTAGGATGGATTAGGTAGGATACAATGAATCTACCCCATATTCCATATCTCTTCTAGAAACTTCTCCTTCAATCCTCTTTGAATTCTCTTAAATGGTTTACCTTAAATCTTGTGCCACCAGCTCATCATCCTTATCTTCCACCTAGTTCACACAATCCAAGAAAAGAAACTTGTCAACTCAGATTAATCAAATTCATGATCTTTCAAATAATGCAATAGTTCAACATTAACTTGCTCCTAATGCTCGACACGTACTGTGTTGCTCGACATCCTCTATAAAATCACTTGGCATGAGCTAAAGTTTACTGGTGCTCAGCATCAACTTAACTTTACTTGGCATCTACTATTTTGCTCACCATCCACTAGAATTTAATTTTACATGACTCTAACTAATTTTTTTCTTAGCTTGCACTGACTTTGCTCTGGACCTACTATCCACTCGGTCAAGCTTGGCAGAAAAACTTTTTGTAACTTGTTCTCCTATACTTTCTTAGTGTAGCCAGCTATTGTAACCTTATGTAGATTATCAATACATCATGTTATTATTGTCTTAACTGATTCTTGTACTCCTTTGCATATCATAACTCAACCTTTCCTCTAGGTGTTATTGTTACATCTTTTGATCAAATCCTCTTCATCAATCAAATAAGTGATAGTACTAAAATCATATAAGCAATTTTTTAACTAGCAAATAGCAAGTTTGACATCAATGACAAAACAATGATTGAAACATATATATCAATCTCCCTCTTTAACAATATTCCTTAATCATTCTAAACAATGTTGACTCATATTTGGTAGGGGATATTGATACCAGGTGAAGTACTATAGGTTATGTATTTACTATTGGTGGGGCAACAGTGAACTGAGTTTCTAGATTATAGAAGGTTAATGCTTTATCCACTATAGAGGTAGAGTATGTTGCTGCTACAAAGGCAACCAAGGAGATGATATGGCTTTAGTTCTTCTTGAAAGAATTGTGACACCCTCAGAGGAATAATTATTTTTTTACAGATAGTCAAAGTGCCATTCATCTTGTGAAGAATTCTACTCTTCATTCAAAGAAAAAACACATATAGTTGCAGTATCATTTCATTCGGTCATTTTTGGATGATGGATAGTTAAAGCTGGACAAGATACATATAGATGACAATCCAACAGATATGTTTACAAAGGTAGTGACAAGGGAGAATTTGAATTCCTCTTAAACTTCAATTGGTCTTCTAGACTAAACAAAATAAAAGACCAATAGAGTCCAGGGTGGTTTCATCCAATGGGAGCCCCATGTGGTAGCGGTATTGCTACAGTATCAATATCTAAGTGAGAGATTGTTGTCTAGTATGGAGTCTAATCAGTCTCCAAGTGGGAGATTGTTAGTTTCTGGTGATTAATCAGAGAAGCACTATACATATTTTATTAATTCTTAGGGGTTTGAGGCATTACCTTGAAAAAACAATTTGGGCTACTATTCACCGATTGTGGGCTACTATTCACCAGTGGCTAATATTCACCAATTGGCTATTGTTTATATTCGCCAATTTATGGCCAACATGTTGTAACTAATTTTAACCCTAAAGAAAAAAAAAATACTTCTATAAAAGGCCTTAGGATTAGAGATTGTTTCATAAGGTGTGATGCGAAATTGTTTCTTGTGACACTGTTGAGCTATAAGGGATTATAGATTGTAATTAGGTTGTAATCACTGGATCATAATAATATTGGGATTTTTGTTTGGTAGATGTAACCCAAGGTTTGGGTGAACCACGTTAAATCTTGGTGTCTTGTGTTCTCTTCTGTGTGATCTATTATTTTATGATATTGTTTATATTTGCATGTAATTGTTATTTCTGTCCATGGTTAAATCCTAACAGATGTTACAATTTTATAATAATAATATATAGTATTGATTACATATGTCTATCATGTATAATAATGACTCCTAAATTATGAGTCACTTTGCAATGTTTTAACATGTAAACTTTGATGCATCTGTGTGTGTGTGTGTGCGCGTGCGCATGCGTGCGTGCATGTGTGTGTGTGTGTGTGTGTGTGTGTGTGTGTGTGTGTGTGTGTGTGTGTGAGAGAGAGAGAGAGAGAGAGAGATGCTATAATATTAAAAAATGCAAATTCGATGTCTCTTTTATCCATTAGGATGAAAGCATTTGTGAATATCCATAATGATCAAATCACATAAAAATGTATTTATTTAAATGCATAAAAAATAAAATTCATTAAAAAGCATAAAATAACTACATATTGCTAGAATTTGGAATAAGTTTGTTCAAAATGGATGGAAAAAAGAGTTGAAAAGTTAAAATTAGAATTTCAAAGTTTTGGATTTTGGGATCATTCTTTTAATCCTTGGAGTTAAACAATAGAATCTCATTTTTCTATAAGATTTAATCCAATGGAATATGAAGCAACCTTCAAGTGAGGCAAATATATAAGAGTTAGAGATATGGATGAACACAAATAAATCCAAACTTTAGTAGAATTAAGAAAAAAGAAAAACTAAAATAGAATTGAATCTAAACTTAGTATAAGCGCATGCCACTTGCCAATATATGTTATCTTATCAAGATGTTTATGTCATGACGTTCTGATCCTTCTAGCTAACTTCTTTGTTGTAATGGCCCTAAGATGTGTCTTTGGGTATTTGTAATTTTGGGTTCAGGGCCCTCTCCCAGCATCCTTTATCAAAAAGAGAAAATTAATGAAACATATCATTTAATAAAAATAATTGTTTATGTAAATTCACATGTAACATAATTATACAAATAAAATATTGGTAATATTAACGCATGTAAATTTATTAACTAAAATAAAATTATAAAGACATTATTTGAATGTTATATATATATATATATATATATATATATATATATATATATAAATTTCTAAATCTATATTAAGTTGATTTTGATAGATTTTTAGTATAAATAAATAAACACATCAATTAAAAAAACAAAGAAAGGATAAACGAATTTACAACAGTTGTTATTGAAATACCATCTCCAAGACTTAAAAGGAAAAAAGGGATAAAAACTAGCTAAACGATCTAAAAAAAAACTCCAAAATGGGAGCAACCTATCCAAACTACTCTTCTCCTATCCACCCTTGCGTCAATCCAAACCATCTTTAAACTATGGAAGAGATTAAGAAGATTGATTTAGGGAATAGGGATTTCTATTTGAAGCATTCCATTGCTGGTAAACTCAAGACACAATAAAAAAAATCATAACAAATATGAATAAAGGAGAGAATCAACGATGGAAATAAGGAAATAAAAAAGTCTGCAAAACTTGTTTTACGTATAAAAGAAACTTAAATTATAAATACTTTGTTTCCAACCTAAGAATCGACAATGACGCTTTAACTATGAATTTTATTTCATAAATACTGTGTCCAACTTAACTCATTAACTTTCTCCAAAATCAAAAAGTTAGAAAGGCTCTCCATCTGATTAGAACAAACAAAATTAACAAACCATTGCTATCAAGATTTCTCTAAAGAGACATGGGAATTTAGTTTCAAAATACCCAATAGATGAGAGGACCATTTGCCGAAACTTAACCACGCGCCAACCAGATTATCCAAATATTTATTTATATGCCAAATTAAATATGGATCCAGTAAATAGTTGTAAATGAATGAATAAAGTGAGATTCCTGAGCGCTTAAATGATGTGATCCACACTACTACAAAATAGTACGTTATATCACAGAATAGATATTGATAGGGAAGAACATAATTAATGAAGGAGAATGGATACAAGCTGCATCTCCTTTGACATATTCCTCCAAAGTTCTTTTCATGCAATTTGGATCTTTCATATGCCCTTCAAAATCAAAACAATAATTCTGCCCCTGCACTTGGCTTTTTCCTCCACCTTTTTACACGTGCCTACTAACTTGTTGCTCCCTCACAAGGTTTTTCACAAATCACAAAATTAAAATTAGTCTCCATCTGGTCACTACTACCAAATAAAATAGATTGAACAAAACCATTACCATCATACTGGATAACATCAAATGCTGATGCACAAGGATCATCAAAGGAAGAACCATAAATATTTATTTTTAAAACTTCCAAAAAAGAACGAAGACCATTGTCAAGCCTGTACGAGAAGAATTACTTGATCATAAGAGGGAGACAACCCTAATAGACCTAAGTCTGAATTTAAATGCCAAATTGCTGATGGAACCAACGAATAGTAACGTCCCGAGTCTACCAGACGGAGCAAATCCTAACAAAGAACCAAATCTGGACTTATATGCCAAATTAATGATGGATGAATAGTGTTCGATTCATGAGCAATGAATTGATCTTCTCCACAAAATTACATTACATTACGCCATATAGAGAGTAGATATTAACACCATATAAAGAGAAGATATTAACCAGGGAGAACATCAATAAAACGAAATAAGCTACATCTTCTTTAACCCTTTCCTTCACTTTTTTTTCCTTGTAATCTGTATCTTCCATATGGGTTTAAAGATTTGAAAAATAGTTTTAATTCTGTAAGGCTTTTTTTGTTGGTTTGTAATGACTGATCGGACAAGTTATCTTTATAAGATTAGAATTTATTTTTGCTGACTGACTTTTTTGATAAAAAAATGACTGCAATGTATAAAAACATCTTCTGCCAGATAATAAAATAAGTGGATGATTGTTTTTGAATTTAGAACATATAAGAAAATGGTATTATTGTAATTTTTTTGTTTTCTCTTATTTCTACATTTGATTATTGATCATATCTTCTGAAACCCCAACGAGTCTCAACCATAAAACTAAGTAAGATCGGTGTAATGAAGAAATCGAACATAAGCTGCAACTGCTCTAACCCATTTCATCAACCTTCTCTTCATGTTTTCTGGATCTTGCATATGCACTTTAAAATCAGAAAAGTAGGTTTTCTTATATAAAGATATTTTAGTATGTGGTTTGCCACAGGCTTTTTCATGATCAGTTGTATAATCTTCCTTTGATATTTCTCCCTGATCGAGAACGAGATGCCACGAAGTGTCCATTATCAAGAATTCTATGCTTCAATAATCAATTATGAATGCTTTCCTTTTGGGTATTCTTTATATTGTGTAACGGAAGGAAAATTTGAAGTCCTCCCATACAAATTTACGTCGTGAAATTATCACAGCCTTTCGCTTGTCATGTCAAGCAAATCTAGCCTTGGTGAAAGCTTTAGAATTTCAGGAAGGCACAGAAATGAGAGATATTTATAATTTGATTGTGGGTTTATCTGCGTGGAATAGATGTGCTTCGATGCAAGACCTGTTTAATAACGGGCCGTTTCGGGTATGTTGTGTGGCAAGTTACGTATTGTGTATGGAAACTGGACGGTTATAAATTGATACACTACTACAGGTTACCCAAACCACCGGTGAACAACTACTATACGATAATATAATCAAAATGATAACCACGTGCTTGGAATGGAAACAAAATGAGGCTTCATGCAGATCTGCTTTGTCATTTCTAGTTGGTAGTATGTCATGTATTTTATGATTGAATTATTCTAGTATAGAATATTTTATAATATTAACAAGGAAGGCGTTTATTTCAAAATAAAAATAAGAATAAAGATGTTATTGGTGCAAATTAGTGCATTCTTGATGGTTTCACTAATGAAAGAATAAATAAGAACTAAGGGCCCCATAATGAGATTCATCCCAAAGTACAAATTTCGTTATAGTTTTTTGAAGCTCTTTTCCAATTTTTTATTTATTTTTGATGAATAGACTTTTTTCATTAATTAAAATTTAAAGATACATATTCACAAAAAAAGGGTTGGGGAATACAAGATCACCCCACAAGTTCAAATGGCACAAGGCTGGATTAACAATTATTCATCAAGAATCTGAAAGGCTTGTATAGCCATACCGAACAACACATATTTAAATGTGCAATTCGTGAAAGTAAGATGACCCTAATGATGATCCAAGAAACTATTGTCTATAGAAAAAGCTTTGATAAAATTGTGAATAATGCATGGACCAGTGCTTATTGGGTTGCATAAAATTTAGTGCGGCCTCGAGTATTGTGGTGGTTCTATGAAACCTAGGTAAGATTGTTCTTTCCCTTTGCATTGTTCCCCTAAGAGCTTAACAATTTCTCTTATCAATGCAATCTTTTGTTTTACTTAGAATCTTATTAATTTCTATGCTCCTCATACTAGAGGTCTGAGGAAATTTGTTTGGTACTCTTTGTCTAACTTTGTTGTTAGTAGTAATAGTGATAAATAGATGCTTGGAGGTGACTTCAATTTCCCTCTCTTCCCCTCTAAGATGTTAGGAGGCAATGATGATTTTAGCAATAGTATGCCTAGCTTTGGGAATTTATTGTATTTGCTTGGTCTCCTAGAACTTGACCTTCATGACATAGAGTTGGCATATTCTAATTGTATACAAGTTAAGGGTCTTATTTAGGATCATCTTGAAATAGTGATGTTGTCCTCCAACTAGAATTCAAATTAGCTAATTTCTTCTTGGAAGCTTTCCCTAGGATAGATTTAGACCATAATGCATTGTTTCTCTATAGAAAGGAAGGAAAAAATATTTCTCCCCTTTTAATCTATAGCTAGTGTAGTTGTTCTACCCTAATTTCAAAGTTTTGATGGAAAAAAGGTGGAGATTCCCAATTGGTGACTCCCCTATGATAAAAAATCATAAAAAAATTTATTGATTAAGGAAAAAGTTAAAGATTGGAATAAGGTCTCCTTTGGCAATATCTTTGATAGGAAAAAATTGTTGTTTAGTCAACCTTCTTTGATCCTAATAGGATTTTGCAAGTGATCTGCAACCTTATAACAAAGGAAGGAAATTCTTACATTGCTAATAAAGTAACCTTTTAGGAAGTCTATGATGTTTTTTTCTCCTTCAAATCTTCCAAGTCACTTATCCTTGAAGGTTTTCCCTCAACAATTTTCCAAGAATTTTGGAACATTGTGGGAGTAGATGTGCTCAATATGACCCATGACTATTTAAAAAAGATAGTGTGTCAAAAAAGATGAACTCAATGTATATTTCTCTATCCCTAAGAATTGAGATCTTGTTTCTATGGCTAACTTTTTACCCATTAGCCTCTATAATAAAAACATAAATTTTTGTCTAATGTGATTGTCAATGGGTTGAAAGATGTTTTGGAAAAACATGTAGATTTAAATATCAAAATGATTTTTTTGGTGGTATAAATATCCTTGATGTTGTCACCTCCACCCATTAAATTAACTATTCCATGAGTTTTAAAAAACAAACTGGAATATTTCTCAACTAGGACATTTCTAAAACCTACATGATAGGGTGGTGTGGAATTTCCTAGAAGCTCTTATTGTGAAATATGGGTTTAAGAGATTTTTTTTGAAACTAAATCTATGTTGTGTTACTATGAATATATTATCTATTGTGGTTAATGATTCTCCCTTGGTGTTCTTATCCTTGAGAAAAGGTCTCTACCAAGGAGATCCCATATCCACTTACTTGTTTGTATTGGTAGCTAAAGTTTTTAGTAGGAACATCCAAAAGCTTAGTGAGAATTCTTCTTGAAGGGGATCATGACTCCCTTTACCTTGGCCTCGTCAACACATTAGCAGTTTCTTGATGATATGGTCTTATTTGGGATTGCTTTTGTTTTAGAAGCTAAGTGTTAGAAGAATATCCATAACATGTATGCCACCCTCTTTGGTTAACATATTAACTATGATTTAAATTACGTATAATCTACCTTTTTAATACTCCATACCCTATTTAAATTAAAAAATTTCAAACTTTTGGGATGGAAAATTCTCTCCCTTGTAGATTTTTATTTAGGCCTCCCTCTCTTACAAAAGCTACCATCACTCACTTACTAGAGTTAGCTAATTTAAAGATTTAAGAAAATAATAGGTTGGGTGGAAGTGTAAACTTTTCAACTTGGGTGAAAAATTTCAGTTGCTGAAATCCTATCTCTAAAGAATCTCTATCTACTCAATTCCCTCTTCCTAATTTTAATTTTAGTTATTAATTCTATTTTGAAAATTCAAAGATACTTTGTTTGGTCTTGTACTAAGAAGAAAAATAGATTATCCCTTGTTAGCTGGGAGAAAGTGTGTAACCCTAATTCATGGAGCACTAGGAATTAGAAGTATTAGGAAGATGAATAAGGGTCTAATTGCTAAAGTTGGGTGGATCCTCATGGAAGATAAGAAATATTAGAAAAATAAATTAAGAACTAAATACTTGAATAATGAAGATGTTGATTCCTATCTCCTATCCCAAAATATGGTTGGTTATTCTCCTCTATGGAACATCATTCAAAAAGTCAAATATGTCCTTTGGAAAGGTTGCAAGAAATTCATAGGTAACAATGGTAACATTGTGTTCTAGGTTGATCCTTGGCTTAAAAATGTTCCTTTACATGATCATTCCCCTTCTCCTTGTATTATTTTTTTTCTTACAAGGCACATGTGCAATGCAAAGTGAGTAACTACGTAAGATAGAATAAAAAACTTATCAATGGATTAAGATTCTTTCTCTATGGAGGGCTAATGTTGGGATCCACAAGTTAGTTACTATTAGAAGGGACAATATTGAAAATATTATTAACTTACTTCCTTCGTGTTCCCTATTCAAACAAAAAATAAAGAACAAAAGGATGTAGAGACATAGCTACTCAAGTCAGTTTTCTATCAAATTTTCTTAATCAATTAATGAGAATTGTTCTGATATTGAAGTTGTTTGGAAATACATATGGAATTAGATGGAATGATCCCAAAAATTAGTTTCTTTTCATGGGTTATGACACACAAAATAATTTTATCTATGGATAACCTCATTAAAAATGGTTCCAATTTGTATATAGATACTCTGTCTGCTATGAATAGAGTGAGTCTATTGATCACATAGTCATTCATTATGTTGACCTAATTTGGTCCCTTATCCTCTTCCCTACAATATTTTGCTAAATTTTAATTCTAATATAAAATACTAAGTTCTAAGTCCAAAGTAAAAGTTTGAGACAAGTTATTTCCCATCGAACTTTTCCCTTACTTGTGCGAGATTTTGAGTTTACCTTCTCAAGCTTCTCCTCTAGTCAACTTACGTGGGTTTTCATGAAAACTAATGCACATAGGTAATATTGGGTAGTTCACCTATCTAAGTAGGAAGTTGAATCATAGGATGTTCCTCTAATGAAAAACTAGTCAAAGTCCACCAAATCAAATAGGTGGTCATAATTTCAAAGTTTCTATTCCACAAATAAAAGAAATGTTATGCCTTTGGAAAATTCAAGAAAAGAGATCAAGAATATTCTTATAAGGATTCCTTAAATGTGATACTTAGAGGAGAAAATCCCCCTTTGAATGCCCATAATGCTATCTAGAGCACTCTCTTGTATTTCCCATTAATGAAAGGATTTTCCAACCCTAGTTGTAAATTTGATAATCATAAAATATGAAAGGTTGTAGCTCCAAGTTTAAAAATGGAGATTAAGAGAAAATTTTATCTTCTGAGAAATAAAGTATAAGCGGTGACAAATGGTGATGTCACTTTAAGTTATTAACAATTGGGAATTTATTTTAAATTCAATTTTTAATGAAACAAGTCTATTCCTAACTAAATGCAACATCCTTCATTCATGTGGTACAAAATTGTAGGGCTTAAGATGACACGATAAATCCATAAGAGCAAATTTTTGAAAGGTTTTTATAATAATTTTTTAATGGGCATTTTCAATATCCATAATAAACTAGAGTCGTTGTAGCTTGATATAACATCTCAGCCATGGATATGAACTTTTCTTGATATGATAATTTGGATGGGAACAATTCTTAATAGAATAATATTAGTAACACCCAACTCAAGCTCTATAATTTAGGTGATCTACACAAACACTGTGGCCTAACACCATTCACCTCATCACTCAAAAGCTACAGCTCAATGGTTTAGTGGATGTGGCTTCTTTTTTCAATTATTTTTCAAGCCCTTAATCTAATTCTCAAGTGCATAACTCACTATAATCCTAACACACATTAGATCAAAATATCGAACAATAGGTTGCTTCTTATCATCAATTGAAATACCATGTAAACTTATTTACACGTGCCTGCTAGAGATGAGTATAATGAGATGAATTTATGGAAATCAATGGTAAGCTACAATAAGAAAAATAAAATTAGGAGGGGTGACCTACTAGCCATAGGATTTCAATCTCACAAGAATAGCTAAAATAAGCTTCCAAAAATTATTTTTGGCACAAATCTAAAAGGGGAAACTGTCAATGTTTTTTAGCTCCTCCATAGGTTGAAGGGAGATGAGGATGCCCTAAAATTAAAAGAGTACTACTATTATATGGTGTAATTATCATATAAAGAAGGAGATTATCTAGATTTGGTTAATATTTTGAGTGATCAATTGTCTGGATGGGTTCAAGGGAAATTCTTCATGTCCTCATATCTAATATATGCCCTAGCTTTTGTTCAACTATGGCCCCAAATCACTCATGTAAAGGAGTTTGATGAAGGCATTCAAGTTTATGACTTCTACCCCATTCTCCTATTTCATTATAGTTACACAGAGCTCACCATAAGGTTGCATAGAGAACTCCATGGGTTCCTAAAGAGGATGTTTTCATGAGAAGTTATTTTTTTCACAGCCCTATTTGATAGTTATTTCATAAAAATTTCCACATTTTTAGATATCAGGATAGTTAGATTTGATGACTTCCCCTTGAAGTTGCCATGGTACCTAGAGGATAGAATGATCCTCATAAAGCTTTGCTACTAGGTTCTATAAGTAAATACTATGTCTACAGATGCACAAAAATGTGTACCCTTTTCCCAATCTGGTCTCCATTGCTATTTGATTCAATGATATTTTCCACCACATGATTGGAATCATGAATGCCACTACAAATTTTGGCAGGTTTTTCTTTGTCACACCTTCCATCAAATATTTTTCATGGTGTCTTTGTTATATTTTTTCCAATATACATAGTATCAAAAAAATGCACAATTTGTAGCTGCTCATAGTAGGGCAGCCTACTAAATTCTCTAGGATAACATTTTAGTCACTTTGGAAGGTGTGCAATGATGCTTTGATGACTTTCATGATCATCAATTATATAATTAGCCAAAAAAACACAATCAAAATATATAATTTCCAAGCATAAACCATTAGGTGGAGCGATACTACCTTGAATTCTATTATAGTCCAAGTTCCATAGGTAAGGTGTCATTCTTTGTGGCTTTGATGTAGTCTCTTCTTTCCCATTGAAAAGATGTTTTTTGGCAATTTGATACTTATGATTTCTATGGAGGAAGTTCCTATACTCATCAAACACCTACTTTCTTAAACTTTTGGAATCATGGGATTTAACCTTTGGACCACAGATTGGACATGCAAATTTTCCATTTGTTTAAATACTTACAAGATAATGATACAATTAGATTAAATATGTTCATTTTTAGAATTAACATTATCACATACAACTAGATTTCAGCATAACATTACACAGAAGTGTGTTAACCCTGGAGCATCATGAATTGTCCACACAAGAATTGCATGGAATTGAAATTGTTTTTGTCCAATTTTTCTAGAGATATCATACATAGAGAAACCATTCCATAACACCAGCAACTCATCCATAAGAGCTGCAATATATACATTCATATCTTTCACTTGGTATTTACCTAGTTGAATGAAAAACATCAGGTAATTATTATGGTCATTTCACTCCAAGACTTATAAGTACATGTAGATAACAATACACTAATAAAACACCTAGAACAATCATTGCCAACATAATGTGCTCCCTCTTTATTGAAATTGATGGAGGAAGGTTATTGTTGATAAAAAAAATAGGCCACACTGAGTAAACAGATCTCATCTCTCCAAATGGATTGATACCATTAGTTGCCAAAGAAAGCTTGAGATTTTGAGGTTCTTTTTAAAAGTGTGGCAACTTTTCCTCTATGTCCATAAATGTTGAACTATCTACAAGAATTTAAATAATGTCATCTTGACTTCTATTGCATGCATGGTAATCCATAAATTGTGTCAAGCTACTGCACCTGAATAATCATTTAAGATGTGGAATAATGGAGATGTAACAAAGAACCTTGGGAGACAACCTTTTTGTCACTTGATAATCTCAATTTCTGCTCCTATGGAATTCAGGGCATTTTGTTGTATTTCTGTGTTCTTTATGATAAATAACATGATCTTCAAGACAAGCATCTATTGCTTGATACTCCATTCCAATGTGTTTCATAGTAGCACAAAATTCTCAGTACAAGTGAGGGAGAACATTTGATGGTTGTAGAAAATAGTAACCTATCAATCTACATCAAAAAATATAAGTTGTTAGTATAAACAATCTTAATGGTACATGTATCACCCTTTATAGAATATAATAATGTATACAAAAAACCTTAGCATATGTGACATTGTTATGTTGGATAAACCATTCATAACCTTCAAATTCACCAACAAAATACAATAGAGAGAAGAGTTGATCGGGATCTTTCATAAAGGATTGTGTTTTCCTTCTCAAGTAGAGGTATATCATGGACAACCTCAATGTCATCCTCATCATAATCATCATCATCAATAGCAACAATAGCAACACTAGTACCAAATGTGTCATGGATTAATGCATTCGTACCATCATCTTCAAATGTGTTTTCTAGTGCATGATCATCATCATCCATGGGATCACAATCTTCTCCTTCAATACTTGTACCTCCATGTTCCTCCATATTGACACCTACATGTTCCTCTAAGATGTGGTGGTCCAAAGAATGTGCTACCCTTGAGAGATTGAGCTATATAAAAATGATGATAATCAAACCCCCTTCAATGTGATAATCAAAACCCCCATTCCATGGTTCATATGTATGTTAATTGCAAAAACAATATAACAAACAACTTACCAATGGATGATAATCAAAACCACCTTTAGTGTGACCATTCTCTCTACAATGTCTCTTAACTATTTTGATTTTGATTCTTCTTGTCTTTAAGTCGTTACAACTCTTGCAAGGATAATAACATTTATGATTTCCTTCTCTTTGAAAGTTAGACAAAAATCTAGCAATTGTCTGCCTATTTTGATTAAATTCCTTTTTATTATCAAACATGATCCTTCTTCACATGAATAACTTATTCTTATACCCTTATTGGGTTGATTTTGAAAAAAAATTTGGTGTACTTAATGTGTATATCTACAAAAAAAATTGGACATATTGTACTTAATGTTTATATCTGCAAATATGGTTTTGACAAAAAAATTGGTGTAATTAATGTTTATATCTGTACATATGGTTTTGAAAGAAAAAATTGGTGTAATTAATGTGTATATTTGCAAAAATACTGGGCATGTTATACTTAATTTTTATATCTACACACATGGTTTTGAAAGAAAAAAATAGTGTAATTAATGTTTATATCTGCAAAAATATTGGACATGTACTTAATGTTTATATCTGCACATATGGTTTTGAAGATGGTAGAATTATTGAACAAGGTATTTCTTCACTAAACTACATTAAAATCACCATGTATTGCTTGAGTGAACTACATTAAAATGTACCTATAGGCTATAGGGCACTTGACATATGAATACAATTTGACCATACAGTATCATTTGAGTACATTTTTCTATAAATATATGTTTTTTTTGTGAGTCCCAATAAATAAGTTGCCAAGCCTGATATAAAGATGAAATATGTTTTGCATAAACACTATATACATTGTCTGTAATAAGAAAATGATAACTACAAAAACTATCATTTTTCTCCTTCTTAAGCATTCTTTCTTCCTGATCACAGAGTGTGATAAAACACAAAGCATTATCTTTTTTATCACTCATTCTTCTTCACATTTATCACCCAATGATCTCATCTCACCCCTATAAGTATGCTCCATGTATATCTCCATCTATCACATCAACACAACTCCTATTTCATATTGATTACTTATTTGGACTACCTTTCTCCCATTCATATCCCCTTCACATTTGATCATTTGAGAAAATAAACTATTTGATTCCTTCTTGTATTCTTGAGAAAGGTCTTATTCAATTCTATTTTTGTATAAACCATGTGTGGAGATTTTTAATGTGTAGATCATTCATAGAATCATCAAAGATTTTTGTGTTGGAAGTTATTTTTGTGTGTCTTAGTGTACTTTTATTTCTCAATCTTAGTATGCTAAATGTATTTATCTTCCATGATTGATGCAGAGCATAAACTATGCAAAGCTTGCGAATTTGCTTGCATTGATGGGACTATGTGAGTACTATTCTATTTAGTTATTTTTCTTTATAATTTAATCACTAAACCCACATTAATATCCACATTCCCCTCTCACTAAATCAAGTTATGCAAATAGGTCTAGTCTTGTCTAAATTTGAATTTTTGTGAACTCCATTTAAATCTTCCAAAATAGTAGCTAGTAGAAGAGATTTTAGAACTTTCACTTGAATTTTAATCTCCATTTCCCCTTGAGAAATCGTTTCATGACATTTTAATGTTTCTTTTTTTTTTTTTTAATCTTTCAATTAAATGATACATGCTAATACTTAATTGTAGGTGGATTATCGAACTAGTAAACTTAATGGTTGACATCTAATGGATAAGAATGATATGTAGGTCTAAATGATTTAGATGGATGGAAGGTTCTCAATGCCATGCCTTTGTAGTTATCTTTGATTCTAAATCATAGAAAGATTAATAGATTGCGGTTCAATAAATAAATGAATATAGGAAATGTACACGCACACCATATTAACATATGCTCAAATATATAATATGAATTGAATATTATTATAAAATAATATATAATTTCTATTTTTATTTTTATTTATATGAAATAACTTATTAATTTTCCTACCCATTACATGAGGAATTTATTCTATTAAAAGTACACTAAAATCTATATGTAAATATTTTTCATTACTACTTCTATTAATAAAATTATTTAATATTAATTTTTTTAATCAATTTTATTTTCTATTAACCAGATTTTTCTATTAAAATTAATACTAAAGTTGAAGTGACATATCTAAAAACAAAATCAGCTAATTTTCTCTATTAAATTCAATATTGAAGTCTATACAAGTGAAATATCTCAAAACAAACCCAAATGATCCAAATGATCACAAGCCATACAAATTCTCTTCCCTATTTACTTAAATTGTGAAAATAATATAGACTTCTAAAAATAGAAATATTACCTAAATTTGGGTTATCTTTATATAAGAAAATTGTATGTAAAAGCAAAGCCAAATGATGTTTTATTTTAGCCTATTAATACACATGTCATTTAATATGTTAATATAGACATCATTCCCGAAGCCTAGAGATATTCATTTATTTGAGCATGTATTTTGTTTTGATTGACACACAACCATATTCTTTCTAGAGCCTATATATTCAATGTTTCCCTCATAAAACATCTCAAATGCCCTCCACGGTCTTTCTTATGAATATCCTAGGAACTATTTATAAGACGATCCACATTTACACATTACAAAATAGCCTAACCCTATATTATAATTGAAGCAAGTATTGAACGAATCTCTCTACAAAACCCTCTTAACATAAAGTTGAAGTATTACAAAAATCTTTATACAATGTCCTCTTAACGTAAACTTGAAGAAAATATTGCATGAGTCTTTCTACAACATCGTCTTAACATGAAATATAGTTTATACCTAAAGTGTTTATCATAATAATTTTTTTTAAAAATGGTTTGCAAAACTCCCCCAAAATGATATTTCAAATCTGCAAAGCATGTGGTACCTAGGACACCATTTAGAAAAAGGAATGAAACTCTTCAACACAATGTAATAACATGCTAAATTTTTTGGAGACAATATTACATAGACACAATTTAGGAACACTCTATGAAAGGAAGCTAGTATCCAAATATTTGAAAATAGTAGTCATGGTTTGTACACACATCTAAAGAATTGGGAGACAAAAATTATTCACATGAATCTTTCTATGACACCTTATAAAAGTGGGTAGAGAAGTATGATAGATATCCCAAATTAGAAGAACCACATCTTTGTGACGATCTCCAAATAGTGTTATATTGATTGAGTGGGAGTTTGTTGTCACATGGGGTAGAGGCACAACTATGTGCACATCATTTTTGCATGCAATTGCTTCACATGAGAGTCTAGACATGATGATAGATTGAATTATTATGAATAGAAGGATGTGCATTTAGTCTCTACAACTATAGAGTGGACTCCAAGTAGCTTCCAAACTTACGAATTCCACTGCGCATAGAATTAGGCATTCCTTCCCTTTTAACAAATATCTTGATTTTCTAACTTATTTTGATAGTTTCTAACTTTACTATTTTATATTGTTCTCCATAACTATGACCATCGATCCTCCCCATTTTGAGCCATTTATGTTCTATGGAATATTTTGGCTTTCAGTTTCAGGACTAGTAAGCTTTGCAATTAAAGTAGGTTGTAGTAAGACTATGTCCAAGTCCTCAAACAAATTATTAGAAATTATATTACTCTAGATTTCTCTTAGAGAGTAGATATATGTTCTAAATGAATTCAATTAAATTTCTTTAGCTCAACTGACATTATCACACTGGTACTTAAACTAAACTAAACATGAATCCTTAAGCTAAATTAACTACTAGAGATGCTTATTCTTGCCTATTTGCAATATGAAAACCCACATTATTACACCAGTCGTATTGACTATCCTAGTTGTTAGAGGCGTTCACTCCTATCTGAGATGCAATTTGTAAGTATAAATAAATAGACATGGTAACATGTGAAAAGATCTAATTAATTTAGAGCCCAAGCTACTATCAAAGGAGACCGTTGTAGACTTTAGTTAATAAACTACCATGATCTAATAATTAATTAACTTTTTCATTTGTCTTTTGGAAGTCCTCTTTTCCCTGTTCAAGGAAAGTGTAGTTTTATATATCAAGTGTCAACATTAATATTGTTGTCTCATGATTTAAGACTCTATGTTACCCTAGTTCAAATTATGAAGTTGCCTTCTATATCATCTCTGAATATAAAGCTAGACAAATAAACAGTCATATCTAAAAAGTGGCTCTAACAATTAGTTTTATTATAAAAAATTATATTTTTTTAGTTGTGTCAACTTTTTAAAAAAAAATTAATGTCCAATTTTTCATAGTTTAGTCGACTATGATGTTTGACTTCCATAGGGTTATTCATGGTTTAAGTTTACATTAGGATAATTAGATTTATTTTCAGGCTTGGAGATGATCTTGACATCCTAATTGTTGAATTGATTTCTCTACTCCAATAACATATCATTGCAAGGGATATTACAATAAAAAAATTTAGAATCCCAATTTAATTTAGTTAGGGAATTTAATGTTTGTACAGGTTCCAATTTTGTTCCTCCTCTAGTATATGTAATGTTGGGAACATCCAAGGATATTGAATTGGGCACAATGGTAGTTTTATTGCTTCTCCTTGACTCAATTCTTTGAGATGAGGTTTCTCCCACAACTAATCCAGAGCTATATATACAATTGGCTTTGACTAAACATTTTTTGCTAGAATATTCCAAGTATCCTTGGGTATTTTTAGGTCAGAGCTAATAACCTATACCTCCATTACTAATATATAAGGTAAACAAGATAAGGTTTCCCTAAATGGCCAATTTCTCAAGTGTTATATTTTTTTTAGGGAGCTCATGGTTACCACCTTCTATAACTTGATAGTCCTAAACTATGTTTATAAGAATGTGAAAGGAACTTGAATTTAGGAATAAGAAGTAAGTAGTGAAGAGGCTTCTAAAAATGAATGAGAATACTAAATCCTCCTAAATTTAAAATATAACTTCAATAATTTTATTGAAGAAAAATAGTTAACTTGAAAGGGATTAAATCAATAGGATAAAACCAAAGTAGTTAACAATACAAATAAAAGAAAACCACATTAACTAAAAACAATATTATTAGGCAAGAGCCTATAGCAAAATTATTAGCCACCACCTTGTAACATTTGTGTGGTTTTTTTTTGTGCATTAGCTATAACTCATCATTTGGGCCATACTATGAGCAATCGGGGAATTTTATCTTGTATTGAGTTTTAACTGGGTGTTTCCCATTTGCACAGAAATATAAACATGTTTCTCACTTTTTTCAGTGTTTACCAATTTTTTCTATGTAATGGAATGAAAGAGGGCTTAGGAATAGACAAAAGGAAGTTGTTACAACACTAATTATAGACCTCTTGTAATCTTTTATGTTTCTAATTCAATAAATTACGATTCTCAATGTATATGCAGATTTTTTCTACTGAAGTCTTACACATATTAGAAAACATTGTTATCTTTGAAAAAATTCCCAAGATACAATAGTGGTATCTTTCCACAAAGAATTCTCACATCTAAAAAAATGTCTTGAGATGCAATAATCAGAAAGACTCCTCACATATAAGGAAATAATAGTCACTTTCCAAAAAAAGGATTTCTCACATGTAACAAAAAATCTCCAAATGAAGTGGTAGTTAAACTTTGGGAATGTTTGCATGTTAATAAGAAAAGGGGGAAGTCCTAATTGCCTCCTCCTTTACGAAACATAAAATAACTTTAGCTATCATAACAATGAATTTTCAAACTTAAGAATAATAAAATCCTTAGGGATCTTTTTATTGCTAAATATCTAAGATTTTTGTTCTTGTTGCTCTTGGTCATTAAAAAAACCAGGCCACATTCGTTGTCTTTCTAAAAATGTCATCTGGAAAGAAGAGTAAAATCATGGTGCAAGATTATGTAGATGTAAAGAGAGTGTTTTTGAAGATTCTCAATCCTCAACTCATTATATTTGTTAAAATAATATAATTTTTTTAAAACAAGAACATTCATGTCAATAGATACGCTAAATAAATGAAAAGATGTATAATACCTAAGCTATCTAATACCTAAACCAAAAATGCAATAAGATGAATAAATAATAAACACAAGAAAATCTAACATAGTAGGCAAGGGATTGGGAATAGAAAGGTAATGGCAGAGCAAGGGAAGAGAAAGACCTTCTAGGGCATGAGCATGGAAAATAGGACATTGATCCATCTTATCTCCACTCTTCATAGCTCTCAAATATTGCAATTGATCAAATGCATAATGATTTATGCTGTGTTTTCTTTTTTCTTTGTTATAATCATTTGTGCTCACAATTGTGATGCTAATGTCTGTATTGCAATGACATAGGGGACAATTGTAAAACACATAAAAATCATTCACAAATTACCTTGCCATCACAATTTGACCCCAAATGTTGTAGTCAGTTATGCCTTAGGGTTTTAGATCCCTCCAAAGACAAATGTAAGAAAAATACACAGAGGAGTAAATCTTATTGTAAGGGATAAAATTGAGGATGAAAAAGAAGAAGAGGAAGAAGAAAATATTGAAGAAGAGTTCAATTCAAACCCAAACGAAGAGAGGCTTTTTAAAGTCATTTCCAAGATTGAAAAAAGAAATAAGTTTGAGGTTCCCACATTTTTTGAAAATCTTAACCCTGAGGAGTTGATTGATTGGATCAATGAACTGGAGGAGTACTTTGAGTATGAAGATATTGTCAAAGATCTAGATAGGGTCAAATTTGTGAAATTCAAACTCAAGGGTCATGCAAAGATCTAGTGGTAGGAGATCTAGTTGGAGTGAAATAGGAGAGGAAAGGAAAAAATCATGAGATGGGATTGGATGATAGAAAAATTAAAGTGGCAATTCATTCCTATGGATTATGAGCTAGATATGTTAGAGAAAATGGAAGGCTTGATGGAAGAAAGAAGACCAGATTAGGAGTATACCAAGGAGTTTCACCAAGTTCTCATAAGAATAGGCCATGAAAAACCTTACAAGGAGAAAATTTTCCATTACCTTAATGGGTTGAAGCCCAGTATTCAAGAGTAATTGAGTCTTCTTTGAATGAAAAACATTGAAGAGGCATGCAATTTTTCCCTAAGAGTTGAGAAATTTTTGAATAAGAATTTTGATAACAAAAATAGAAAAAGAGGTCAAGGCAGAATATCTTGGAAATGATCTTATAGAGGCCAAAATAATGATCACAAGAATAAGGATAAGACTAGTAGTACTAGTCAGAGGATAATTAATTTCAATTATTTCCATGATCATAAAAGTAGAGATCATAGAGGAAGAGGGCAAGGAGCTAGGAGAAGTAATTTCAATCACACCACATATTCAACTCGACACTCAGAAATGGAGAAGAGTAAGATGTTGAAGATATTTTATAACATTCATTATTTCTGGGAGTGGTGGACAAATATCACCCTCTCTTGAAGGAATATGATTTTGTACTTGAAGAATTATCATTTTCACTAGCTGCTCAAGGATGCCAACTTTTATACTTCTTAACCCACCTACATCTTGTAATGAAAAAATAAATTTCTTGGAGATTGATAAAATTTCCTATCTTTAACATTTAAGAATTCACTCTCTTTACTGAAGATTGGGATGCAATTGGATCTCAACATTCTTAGGCTCACTAGATCTAATATTCCTTGGGACGTATGGTTGTCAAGTTCCTTTGAGCACTTTCTTGCATTGAGATTAGCTCATTTATCGAATGAGGTAAACATTTTAGGGAAATGCATCCAGAGACATTGAAGAATAGAAGAGACTTGAGTCTTCTCACACAATCTAACACTTTTGTGATCTTTGTTTGAAACAAATTTAAAACCTTAAGAAGATTCAATTTTCCAACACTATTTGGCAATGCAGAGATGGTAGTATAACTAAAGTTGAGAACTTGGAGTAGTCTTAGACAATGAAATGGGTGTTCTAGAAAAAAGTTTAGGGAAATCATGGTTACTACCTCCTATACCTTGATAGTGCTAAACTATGTTTATAGGAATGTGAAAGGAACTTGAATTTAGGAACAAGAATTATGTAGTTAATAGGCTTCTAAAAATGAATAAGAATACTAAATCCTCCTAAATTTACAATATAACTTCAATACTTGTACTGAGGAAAATAAGTTAACTTGAAAGGGATAAAATCAATAGGATGAAATAAAAGTAGTTAAAAAATAAAATGAAATAAAATCGCATTAACTAAAAGTAATATTATTAGGCAAGAGCATATAACACAACTATTAGCTGGCACCTTCTAACATTTGTGAGTTTTTTTTATATGCATTAGCTATAATTCACCATTTGGGCCATATTACGAGTAGTTAGGGAATTTTATCTTGTATTGAGTTTCAACTAGGTGTTTCCCTTTTGCATAGAAATATAAAATTACTTCTCACTTTTATCAATGTTTACCTTTCTTTCTATGTAATGGAATGAAAGAGGGCTTAGCAACAAACAAAAGGAAGTTGTTACAAGACTGATTATAGACATCTTGTACTCTTTTATTTTTCTAATTCAAGAAATTATGATTCTTAATGTATGTGTAGAGTTTTTATACTAAAGTCTTACACATATTAGAAAACATTGTTATCTTTGAAAAAATTCCCAAGATACAATAGTAGTCTCTTTCCACAAAGAGTTCTCACATCTAACAAAGTGCCTCGAGATGCAATAATCAAAAAGAGTTATCACATATAAGGAAATAATAGTCATTTTCCACAAAAATAATTTCTTACATGTAACAAAATATCTCTAGATGAAGTGGCAGTTAAACTTTGGGAATGTTTTCATGTTGATAAGAGAAGAGGGAGGTATAATTGCCTCCTTTTGCAAAACATAAAACAACTTCCACTATCCTAATAATGATTTTTAAAACTTAAGAATAATAAAAGCTTATGGATCTTTTAATTTGCCAAATATTTGGAGAGATGTTTGTTCTTGTTTCTCTCAATCATGAGAAAAACCAAGCCACCTCCATTGTCTCTGTAAAAATGTCATCTTGAAAGAAGAGAAAAATCATGGTGGAAGATTATGCAGATGTAAAGGGAGTTTTTTTGAAGATTATGAATCTTCAACTCATTATATTTGTTAAAATAATGTGGATTTTAAAAAAAAATAACTTTCATGTCAATGACTACCCTAAATAAACCAAAAGCTATCTAATAACTAAACCAAAACCAAAATGAGTTGAATACCTAATAAACACAAAAAATATCTAATGTAGTAGGCAAGGACATAGGAATGGAAAGGTAATGGCAGAGCGAGGATATGGAAAGACCTTCAAGGGCATGAACATGTAAAATGAGGCATTGATCTAGCTTATCTCCATTCTTCGTGGCTCTCCAATATTGCAATTGATCAAATGCATAGTGATTTATGTCATTTTTTTTTTATTAAAAAAAAATTCACACGAGCATCATAATTGTGACTCCAACATTGGTGTTGCAACATCATTAGGGACAATTGCAAACAAAATAGTAATGTCGTCCATAAATTACGTTGTCATTGCAATTTGACCCTAAATTTTGTAGAGTTATGCCTAAGGGTTTTAGATCCCTCCAAAGATAGATGCAAAAATTGGACGGACAAATACGTAGAGGAGTAAATCTTATTGTAAGGCATGAAATGAGGATGATGAAGAAGAAGAAGCAAATAGTGAAGAAGAGATCAAACCATAACCAGAAGAAGAGAGACTTTTTAAGGTCATTTCCAAGATTGAAAAAAGGCCTAAGTTTGAGGTTCCCACAATTTTTGGAAATCTTAACCCTGAGGAGTTGATTGATTGGAACAATGAATTGGAGGAGTACTTTAGGTATGAAGATATTGTCAAAGATTTGGACAGGGTCAAATTTATGAAGTCCAAACTCAAGGGTCATGCAAAGATCTAGTGGTAGGAGATCTAGTTGGAGTGAAATAGGAGAGGAAAGGAAAAATTCATGAGTGAGATTGGATGATAGCTAAATTAAAGTAACAATTCATTCTTGTGGATTATGAGCTTGATATGCTAAAGAAAATGCAAGGTTTTAAGGAAGCAAGAAGATCAATTTGGGAGTATACCAAGGAGCTCTACCAAGTTCTCATCACAATGAGCCATCGAAAACGTAACAAGGATAAAGTTTTATGTTACCTTAATGGGTTGAAGCCAAGTATTAAAGAGGAATTTAGTCTTGTTTGAATTAAAAACATTGAAGAGGCATGCCAATTTTCCCTATGGGTTGAGGAGAAAATGAATAAGAATTTTGATAACAAAATTGGCAAAAGAGGTCAAGCTAGAAGATCTATAATCTTATAGGGGCCAAAATAATGGTTAAAAGAATAAGGATAAGACTAGTATTTCCAGCCAAAGGAAGTAATTTCAATCATTTCCATGATCATAAAAATAGAGATTAGAGAGGAAGAAATCGAGGAGCTAGAAGAGGAGGTTTCTATTGAAAAAGTTTTTATTGTGGAGAAGAAGGGCATCAAGAATTTGAATGTTACTAATGCCAGAGTTGCACATGTTAGGGAAGATTCTAAATCATCACATTCTAAAGATTATGAAAGAGGAAGAGTCCTAGCTAATAGAAGAGTCTAGTTGAGTAATGAGACTAAACTTGATTAAAGGGGGAGATTGTTTCACACTAGGTGTAAATGTGATCATTGATGGTGGAAGCACTGACAATCCAGTGTCATAAAATTTGGTCACAAAGTTAAATCTCAAGAGGAAAAAACATCCATGTCCATACTATATTATGTGGGTGTAGGATGACCACGAGACTATGGTAAATGAGAAATGCTTAGTGAAGTTCAAGATTGGAAGCTACTAGGATGAGGTGTTTTGTGATATCATACCTATGGACATATGCCATATGTTGTTGGCTAAAATATGCAATGTCAAAAATAATTAATAAGCATCTAGTATATAATTCTTATTTGGATGTGCGGATTATGAGCTTTGATTTTACTAAAATCTTCTTTGCCTTCCTTTTAACCTCTCCTCCAACTCGCCACTTACATGTAAAACCTTTATGACCTTTAGTCTCCTCAACTGCTCCAATCCCTTTGCAAATTTCTTCACCTGTAGGTAGTTTTCTATCTATATCAGTTCCAAACTCTACGTCGCTCCCTCCTCCAATGTCGAAAACTCCTCTAAAAGATGGAAGTCAATAATAAATAGCCTCACCAGCTTTGGAAATCCCCCATGCTTGCCAAAGTTCATTGAAAATTCTTTGCATATCTTATCATTCATTAACACTAATGTATGCAAGTTGGACATGTTTTGCAACAATGGATAATCAATGCACTCTTTCAATGTCAGTATTGTCAGACTTAGCATACCATAGATCCAACTCAACACCAAGAAATGCTCCAGACTAAGATGTTGAAGATCTTTCATAACATTCAATTTCTATGGGAATGATGGAAGAATATCACCTTCCCTTGAAGGAATATTATTTCCTACTTGAAGAATTCTCATTTTTACCAGCCACTCAAGGACCCCATCTGTTAGGATTAAACCATGGACAAAGAATAACAATTACATGCAAATACAACCAATAACAGAAAATAATAGATCACATAGAAAGAATGCAAGGCACCAAGATTTATCATGGTTCACCCAATCCTTCGGCTACCTCCACTAAACAACAAGTTTGATATTATTACAATCTCGTGATTACAACTTGATTACAATCCATAATCCCTTACAACTCAATACCGCCGCAAGAGCCTATTTCACATCACCACTATTAAACAACCCTAACCCATTTTATACAAGTATTAAACTACTTTAGGGTTACTAAATGTTGGCCATAAATTAGCCATTACTTTAGTGGTGAATCTATGAATGGCGAATCTATGAATAGTACCTTTTTTTTTCCAAAAAATTTATGAAGTATGTACAATACTTTCTTCTTGATCAGTCACCACATACTAACAATCTCTCACTTGGGGACTGATTAGGCTCCACACTAAACAATAATCTCTCACTTGGAGACTGATCTTGTAGTGATATCCCTACTCCATTAGGCTCCCACTATATCAAACCACCCTAGACTCTATTGTGCTTTTATTCATGTTCAGTCTAGAAGACCAACCGAAGCTAAAGAGGATTTCAACTTCTCCCTTGTTACTACCATTGCCAACATATTTGCTAGATTGTCATTTGTATGTATCTTCTCTAGTTTTAACTGTCCATCCTCCAAAACTGACCAAATGAAATGGTATCACAACTGTATGTGTTTGACCTTTGAATGTGGAGCTGAATTCTTTGCAAGATGAATGGCACTCTGACTATCTGTGAACAAATAATTATCCTTCTAAGAATGTCCCAATTCTTCTAAGAAGAACTAAAGCAATATCATCTCCTTGGCTACCTCTATAGTGGATAAAGAATTAACCTTTTGTAACCTAGAAACCCAACTCACAGTTGCCCCACCAATAATAAAGACATAACCTATAGTACTCTGCCTAGTATCAATATCCCCTGCCAAATCTGAGTCAACATAGCCCTGTATATCAGTAGTAGAGCCCCCAAAATGTAAACACTTATTGGATGTTCCTCTCAAATATCAAAGAATCCATTTGATAGCATTCCAATGCTCAATTCTTGGATGACTCATATACCTACTAACAAATCCCACTACATGTGCAATATCTAGCCTAGTACATACCATAGCATACATCAAGCTTCCTATAGCTAAAGCATAGGCTAGCTTGGACATCTTATCCTCCTCTTCTTGTGTCTTAGGACACATCTCCTTAGTCAACTTCAAATGACCAGGTAAATGTGTGCTGACAACTTTAGCATTCTCCATAGAGAAACGTTGCAACACCTTCTCAACATAATCAACCTAAGATAGCATCAATGTTCTATTCTTCTTGTCTCTAAAAATCTTCATACCAAGGAAATTTTTTGCTACCCCCAAATCCCTCATAGAAAATGCATGTGCTAATTGGCATTTTAGCCCCTTAATGTGATCCATGTTAGACCCAGCTACAAGCATATCATCAACATATAAACATAAAAAAATGTAGCTATCATCATCCAACCTCTTCAAGTAGACACAATGATCTAAATGACACCTATGGTAACTGTGCTCATGCATAAAATTGTCAAATTTCAAATACTATTGCCAAGGTGCTTGCTTCAAGCTATATAAACTTTTCTTCAATTTGCACACTAGGTTCTCCTCACCTTTGACTACAAATACCTATGGTTGAGCCATATATATCTCTTTATCCAAATCACCATGAAGGAAGGTGTTTTAACATCAAGTTACTCCAAATGCAAATCTTTAGTAGCCACAAGACATAAATAGTATGGATAGATGTCATCTTAACAACAGGAGAGAATATCTCATCAAAATCAATTCCTTTTTTCTATGCAAGTCCTTTTACAACTAACCTGGCTTTAAATCTTTTCTTACCTCCTTCCTCTTCTTTCAACTTGTAAACCCACTTATTCTGTAAAGCCTTTTTACCTACAGGCAACTTGTACAAATCCCATGTCTTATTCTTCTGCAAGGAGTCCATTTCATCTTTCATTGCAGACTCCCATTGAATCTTAGTATCCACCTACATAGCGTCATCATAACTTTCAGGTTCAGTAGCATCAGTAAGTAAAATAAAATACAAAGAGGGAGAAAATCTTTGTGGAGGTCTAATTTGCCTTGTTGACCATCTAAAATTCATTGATATGTGTGGTATTTGTTGTTGTGGTTGTTGCAAATCATGAGGAATGGCTAGAACATTAGCTTTTGGAGTACCATCTAGCACTACGTAGTCATCTTCTTTCTTCTCATGCTGTTGCAATAGATCTTTATACAACACATTCTCATTGAATATGACATCCTTGCTTCTTACAATTTTCTAATTTTCAAAATCCCAAAGCCTATAGAAAAATTCATTAATGCCATATCCAAAAAATACACATTTCTTTGACTTAGCTTCCAACTTGGTTCTATTTTCAGAATCTATGTGAGCAAATGCTTCACAACCAAAGATTTTGAGAAAAGAATAACCCACCTTCTTACCAGTCCATGCTTCCTCTAGAATACCACAACCCAAAAGAGTAGTGGGACCTCTATTAATCAATTATACAATAGTATTGATAGCCTTTTCCAACATGTGTAAGGGCAACCCAACATGCAACCTCATGCTCCTTGCATGCTCCATTATAGTCTTGTTCATACATTCAGCCACTCCATTTTCCTATGGAATCATTGGAATAGTTTTCTATCTATAAATACCATTAGTGGAGCAATAATCTTCAAATTCATCACTGCAATACTCACCACCATTATTAGATCTGAGACATTTTAATTTCTTACTAGTCTCATTTTCAACCAAGTATTTCCATTTCTTAAAAGTTTCAAATACATCAGATTTTTGTCTAAGGAAATAAACCCATACTTTTCTAGTTGTGTCATCAATAAATGTAACATAATAATGAGAGCCACCAAGGGAAGATACTTGAGTTGGTCCCCATACATCAGTATGCACAAGCTCTAATTTCTCCTTTTCGTTTTCCTTCCTAGTCTTCACAAAACTCAGTCTCTTTCATTTTCCATACACACAACTTTCACAAAAATCAGTATCAACACATTTCAAACGTGGTAAAAATTTCATTGAATTAAGTACTTTCATACCTTTCTCACTCATGTGCCCAAGTCTATTGTGCCACAGCACTATATCAGAATCTACAACAACTATTTGTTCTCCCTACTCAACTGTAGCAATTGTTCATGAACATTCATTTTTCTCTAAAAAAATTAGAGTAGAAGGAACAATATGACCTATACAAAGATATAAGGTGCCTACTTTCACACCTTTTGCTACCAAAAGGGAACCTTTTGAAACCTTCCAATTTTTATCATTAAAAGTAACTACACAACCCTCATCATAGAGTTGCCCTACTAAAATTAAATTCCCACTAAGCCTTGGAACATGTCTTGCCTCATGTAGTAGATGATGATTCCCATTCTGCAATTTAATCTTAACTTTTCCCTTTCCAACAATCTATCAGAGTTCATTATCTCCCAAATAAATAAGTCCAAAATCCCCTTGGACATAATCAATGAAATAACCTCTATGAGGTGAAGCATGAAATGAAGCACCAAAATCTAAAACCCATGAATCATCAACACTTTCTAAAGATAGAAGCAAAGCATCCTCTTCAGATTTGTTACTTACCAAATTTGCCTCTTTGTCTCCATCTGGTTTATCTCCTTCATTTTTCTTTTGATTCAAACAATCTTTCTTTTTGTGCCCTAGTTTCCCATAGTACTAGAAATCATTTGGTTCTCTCAATTGAGACCTCCTCCCCTTTGACATTCCTCTTGATTTCCCATGATTTCCAAAGTTACTTCCTCTCTCATTCATTCTGCCGCTGCTTTGTGCATTCAAAGCACTTCCTGATGTAGATGCACCTAAGGTTTTCCTATGAGTTTCCTCACTCAAAACAACATTGATCACATCTTCACATATTAAGGTACTAGATCCAGGAATAGAATTACTCACAGCCATTACCAATCCATTCTAGCTTTTGGGCAAAGGGCACAAAATAAAGAGAGCCCTAATTTCTTCATCAAAATTGATACCCATAGAAGATAAATGACGACTAATAGTATTAAACTCATTTAAATGATCTGCAACAGATCCACCTTCTACCATTTTCATATTAAATAAATGCTTCATGAGAAATACCTTGTTTGAAGCAGAGGGCTTTTCATATAGTTTTGCTAGCATTTGCATCAATTCTTCTATCATCTTCGCTTTTGTAATATTAAATGCCACTGATGGTGCTAGGCATAATTGAATGCTTCCAAGTGCCTTTCTATCTAAAAGATCCCATTCATCATTCATCATAGATCCCTGATTCTTGGCTTTGAGTTCCAATGACTTCCATAAATCCTTCTGATAAAGCTAATCGTCCATAGCTAGAAGTTCTACCCATTAAACCTATTAACCCTCAACTTACCCTTGTTTTCCATCACTACTACTCAACCGTCATACTTTCTTATAGAGGATAACTAAAAAACATCTAAGCTGTAATACCACTTTTTAGGATTAAACCACAGATAGAAAATAACAAAAAAAATAGATCACACAAAAAAGAACACAAGGCACCAAAATTTAACATGGTTCACCCAATCCCTAGGCTACATCCACCAAACAACAAGTTTGATATTATTACAATCCAGTGATTACAACCTGATTACAATCTATAATCCCTTACAACTCAATACTTCTGCAAGAACCTATTTCACATCACCACTATAGAACAACCCTAATCCTAAGTCCTTTTATACAAGTATTAAATTGCTTTAGGGTTACTACATGTTAGCCATAAATTAGCCATTACTTTAGTGGTGAATCTAAGAATAGTACCAAAATAAATAAATTTCAGGGTGATGCCCCAAGCCCCAAAGAATTTATGAAGTATGTACAATACTTTCTTGATCAGTCACCACATACTAACACCATCTTCTATAATTCTTTACCCACCTACATCTTCTAATGAAAGTGTCATTTTCTGAAGATTGATCAAATTGCTGATGTCTTCAACATTCAACAATTCATTTTCTTCAGTGGAGAGTGGGATGTAACCTGATATTAGTGTTCTTAAACTCACCAAATTTGATATTCCCTTGGGCATATGCCTCTTAAGTATATCTAAACAATTCCTTACATTGAGATGGGAAAGAGAGATAAGCTCACCCAACTAGTGAGGTAGACATTTGAGGGTAATGCATCCAAAGACATGGAGGAATAGAAGATACTTGAGTTTTCTCACACAATCCAAAATTTTTGTGATCTTTGTTTGAGATGAATTCAAAACCTTTAGTAGTGTCAATTTCCCAACACTATTTGACAATTCAGAGATGGTAGTGTGGCTAAAGTCGAGAACCTGGAGTAGTCTTAGATGATGAAATAGGTGATGTGGAATGCACATAATATCTAGATTTTGAAAGAGGGAAATAGTTCGAAGAATTTTGTGACGATGAAGTGCTCTTTCTGGAAGTGCATCATCCATTATACCTTTCTTACCCAAAATTAACTGGTGGCAACTAGTGTCTTGTAAGGGAAGATGAAATTCACTCTTGTATTCTTTGCTTACATTGGTAGCTAGATCATGCAACAAGTCATGCATGGTGTAATAGTAATAAACTTGGTTTACTTCCACCAAACATAGGTTTACAAGTTGGTGCAAGTAATTCAACCCAATGTCACACTGGTCTTTCTCATTTTCTTGTGGAATGAAACCTTTTGCTATACATAAATATATCAAATAGTCTTGTTGTATATATTTATTTTCCCTACTCCTAATAAAAGATATCATTGTGTCCTCCTGAAAGAGAGAAAAGTAAGCAAAATAGCATTTTCAATGGGAAGGAAGAGATTTGAAACTAAGCTTGAGGATTTCCATTGTCTGCTCCTCTACCCCTATCACATCTTGTAATTGCCTTAGTTTTGATTCCCAGTCCCCTGGGGTCACATAACTTGACAATGATGATGTGACCATATTAAAAACAAGGGGTATTCCTCCACATTTTTTTACAATTTGAAGAGCTAAGCTCTCCAGGTCCTCGAGGGGCTATTTTAAACACTGTTTGGGAAGGCAAAAATAAAAAAGAATGTCCAACTATCTTCCTTGGAAAGCTGCTGCAACTCATAGATATGAGCTCTAATGTTTGTAGCAATCTATATACTTTTGGTAGTAATTATAATTCTACACTAGTTATTTTTTCCACTAGGAGGACCAAGCCTTTTTATAATGTTACCTTCTACACTACTATCCCATACATCATCTAGAATAGTCAAGAAACTTTTTTCGCCTAAATGCCCATGAATCAAATCAGCTACAAGTACATCACCGATGCTAGAGTGTACTTGTAAATTGATCTTCTTGGCTAGGTTAGATTTCAAAGTTCTAAGAGAACAATTTTGTGATATAGAGACCCATGCACAAAGCTCATACCTTTGTTTACTTCTCTTCTAGAGATGCTACATCAGGAATTTTTTCCCCAACCTACCCATACCCACCACGACTATGACATGAATTGAAGGTTTTTCTAACAATCTCTCTAATTCCTCCACCTTCTCACCCACACCCACTGCTCATGGATATTCCTCCAAGATGACATCGCCTCTTCTAAAATGGGCTCCTCTCAGATCTCATGTGCCACTTGTTGAGGGCTGATCTAAAAGGGGCAAGTAATGAAATAGCCTGAGATGCTCTCCATCTTGAATAATAGAGCTCACTCTATCCTTTAGCTCTTTAATCTTCTTCCAATTTTATGGTTGAAGATTAACTCACTACAACTGCCCATGCACATTTGACAGGTATTTTTATACAAATGCTCAATAACACACTCATTAATCATGTCTTCTGCATCAAGAACAATATAATTCACATTTTCTAGCCATTGATTCATAGGTCCGTTGTGCATGCTTTGGTTACCTGCATCTTGTAGAGCAACAGATAAAAGAATGAACTTCTACTACAACCATTTGAAGTCATCATTGAATTTAAGTAGTAGCAATGCCTCATTCAATAATTTCTCTACCGCAATCTCACCAAGATTTTTGAACATGCCTTGGGAAACTACAATAGGAAGTCCTGAAGTTATCTCTGATTTAGAGAAGAGAAATGAAGAGCAAAGCAAGTCAAATATTGTTGAATGTGAGCAGAATAACCTAGCAATTCCCTAACTTTTAAAGAAGAAGAAGGTGTCTAGGCTACCATAAATCTTTACCCATTGATAGTTATGGTGTAAATAGAGAACTTCACATTTTTGTCCTTTGATGTAAGATGATTGGCCAAACTAATGTGTTGAGAACATGTGTCCCAATCTTGCAATCTTTTTTCTGGAAAATTCTAGAATTTGTTTGTGGAAGTTTTTCACTTGTTTATTTCTTGGAAAAGAGTGTATAAAGTACCAAAAGGTGTCCTGTCCACAGTAGAATATAGGAGGGCCATTTTCAGAGCATAGTTAGCTTGTTTCATGACTTTTATGGCGTCTAAACTAAGAGACAAAATTATGGATGGGATTACTATTTTAACCTAGTTATTTTTATATATTGGAAATGTAAATGTCAAAAATGGGTAACATGTGGCATGAAAATTTTGCTAATGATTTTGTAAAAAACATAAGTGGTTTCTAGGTTATAAAATCACTATAAAAGGAGGCCTTAGGGAGGTGTTTGTGTAATTGAGTTTAGTTTGCAAGACTGGTGCTAGAATTAGTCTCTCCAAGTTTGAGTTGTGGTAATGTGCTCCTATAAGAACTTGCATTGCAAGTGTATTGTAATCATATTGGTTTGATAATACATTGTGCGGGTTTTAGAGGGTGGGGTTTTTCTTTTAGAAGGGTTTCCCCATGGTAATTACTGTGTTATGTGTTCATTGTTATTTTGATTATGTTATTATGCATTTCTTGAGATATTTGCAATAGTTAGTTGAATTTGCATAATCATCCTCTCAAAGATTAGCGTAGGAAGTAATTTTGTACACCTATGCTCCCTTACAAGCAGTATAAGAGCCTAGCCAATTTTGGTTCTATTTTTTTGGGTATAGGGCTTTTTGAGCTAATCAAGGTTTGAGTGGGAGCTTGTGCAGAGTATTTCATTTCTATGTTGTATGATTGAAAAGATGGCAAGCATGTCAGGGAGAACTAATGTTGAAAAGTATTTTGGCACAAACTTTGAGATGTGGAAGTTGAAGATGGAAGATTTGTTCACTAATCGTGATCTATGGGATGTGATTGATGAGAAAAAGTTGAGATCAATAGATTCAACTTTAGCCACACAATATGATGTGACACACAAAAAAGCTAAAGGTCTCATCAAATTGTGTCTTGCAAGCTCAATTTGGATTAATGTCCATGAAGAACCTATTGTAACAAAGCTTTGGAAAAAGCTAAGTGAGATCTATCAAGCAAAATCACTTGTGAACATGATTTTCTTGAGGAAGAAGTTGTATTCCTTGAGAATGGAAGAAGGTGGACAGATTTCTGAGCATCTAGAAAGCTTTAATATGTTGGTGACTAAGTTGACCTTAGTAGGGGTGCCAATGGATAAAGAAGAAATGTTTCAAATCTTGCTATGTTTATTGCCAGACTCATGGGATAGTCTTGTGATGGCTATAGTGAGCACTTCAATTGTCTTGAAGATGGAGGATGTTGTTGGTTCTCTACTTTCTGAGGAGATGAGAAGGAAGGTCTCTCTGAATTCCAAAGAGGCTTTGAGTGTTCTAGGAAGACCAAAAGAAAGAGGCAAGAATGAAAAGAAGCATTACCATTATATGTCCAAAAATAAGGGGAGATCAAAATATCTTGGTAAGTCCAAGGCAATCTACTAGAATTGTGGCAAACCTAGACACTTCTAAAAGGACTACAAAGAGGAGAAGAAAAAGAAGAAGAAAAAGAAAGATTTTGATTCTGTGTCTAAGAAGGAAGATGGAGATGCTTTCATCATAGCCTTGGCCACTCATGCAGGTGAAAATGCATGGTTAATAGACCTAGGTGCATCTTTACACATGACTCCTAATAGAAATTGGTTTAGTAAATATGAAAATTTTGATGGTGGTAAGGTATATTTGGGTGATAACTCAATACTTGATATTGTTGGTTAGGGAAGTATTTGTGTGAAATTTTCTAATGGTAGAATTAGAAGATTTGATGGTCTCTTGCATATCCCTCAACTAGCAAAGAATTTTTTATCCGTTAGTAAGCTAATAAATGGGAGTGTGCATGTACAATTTTCTAAAGTAGGTGTAAAAATTGTGAGAGGTGTTATGGTAATAGCAAGAGGAAGTAGATTGGGTACATTGTACCAGCTTGATGCAAGCGCAGTTGAGTGCAATAATGCTTCTGATAAGATTGTGAAAAGACTACTTAGTTGAAGAAGTAGGAGATTTCTCTTTCAATAGATGGTCATGGTTTTTGGGTATGCAAGGGTGTTTTGTCTATCGAATCAAAATTGCCTGCAAAGAAGGCCATGTTATGGCACCAGAGACTCAGCCACATAGGTGAGAAGCATCTATGGACCTTGAAATATAAGAACCTTGTTGATGATTAAATGACTGCAATCTTGAATTTGATTTTTGTGAGCATTGTATTTATGGTAAAGAAAACTGCATTTAGTTTTACTTGAGTTCTCATAAGTCCTCATGTATTTTGGATATAATCCATTCAAATGTATTTGGTCTAGTTGATGTTCCTTCTATTCGTAGATCAGTTTATTATATTTCTTTTATTGATGATTTCAGTCAAAGAACATGGGTTTATTTCCTTATGAGTAAAGCTGAAGTTTTTAGTCATTTCAAAGAATTTAAAGAAATGGTTGAATTGTAGACTAGAAAGAAGATATAATGTTTGAGAACTAATAATGGTGGTGAATTTTAGTCCAATGATTTTGACACATTTTGTAAAGATTATGGTATTAAAAGAGAGAAGACAACTCCATCTTCTCCGTAGCAGAATGGAGTTGCAGAAAGAATGAACAAGACCCTAATGGAGAAGGCTAGGAGTATGTTGAGTGGTGCTAGACTAGAACAAAAGTTATAGGCTGAAGCTATAGCCACTACTTGCTACCTAATAAACAAGTCTCCTATATCAGCTCTTGTTGATAAGATGTCAATGGAAGTGTGGTCAGGCCACAAGCCTTCACTTAGACAACTAAGAATGTTTGGTTTTGAGGCATATGCTCATGTGCCAAAGGGGAAGCAAAAAAAATTTGACAAAAAAGCTATCAAATGTATCTTCATCAGATATATTTATGGTGTGAAAGGATACAAGCTTTGGGATCCTGTTGAACAAAAGGTATTTTATTCTAGAAGTGTTATTTTTAGAGGAACTAAGCCTTCTTCTATTCTAGTGTAGCTAGAATAGATAGAAGAAAACAAAGATGTGATTCAACTTCCTACTACACCTAAGAAAGTTGAATCAAGGTCCTTAGAAAGACAAGATGTTGAAGAGAGCTCTATGAGTTCTTGAAGAGGGGGAACCTAATCATGAACCTGAACCTCTTAAACCTAAACAAGTTCTTGTTTGAAGATCTACTAGACAAAGGAAACTACCTAAAAGGTATGGGTATTCTCCTAATGATTGGAGATGCATATTTGCATTGAATGCTAATATTGATGAACCAAGATCTATACAAGAGGCTCTTGGTATGAATGATTTAGATTCCTGAAAAATAGCCATGGATGAAGAAATGACAACTCTTAAGAGGAATCAAACATGGGACATTGTACCATTGCCTGAAGGAGGGAAGAATGCTGGTTGTAAATGGGTGTTCAAAGGGAAGATGGGTTCAGATGGAAGCATTGGGAAGTATAAAGCACGTTTGGTTGCAAAAGGTTACTCTCATGTTGAGGGAGTAGATTATGGTGAGATTTTTTCTCCAATAGCCAAAATGGCATCCATTAGAATTTTTCTTTCTATTGCAATAGATTATGATCTAGAGATCAAGAAAATGGATGTGAAAACTACTTTCCTTCATGGAGATTTGGAGGAAGAAATTTACATGTCACAGCTAGAGCACTATGTGGTGAAAGGTAAAAGTCATTTGGTTTGTAAATTGAAGAAATCCTTGTATGGTTTAAAACAAAGTCCTAGGATGTGGTACCAAAAGTTTGATACATATGTTTTGAGTTTAGGATTTGTGCAATCTAAATCTGATCACTATATATATTTCAAATCTGATGGTGATAGTTTCCTGGTTATTACATAGTATGTTGATGACATTTTTTTTATTGGCAAAGGAAAAGGTTTGATTGCAAAGTTAAAATCTCAACTCTTGATAAAGTTTGAAATGAAAGATCTTGGTGCAGCTAGGCACATTCTAGGAATGGAGATTATAAGAGATAGACAAAATAGAAAGCTTTGGCTAGGCTAGAGTAAGTATGTTGGTACTATTTTGAAAAGGTTTAATATGTAGGATTCAAGACCATTGAATGTTCCTGTTATTATGGGAACAAAGCTTTCTAGCTCATAGTGTCCCACATCCCCATTCTAGATGGAAGAGATGAGTCAAGTACCATATCAGAGTGTTGTTTGAAGTTTCATATATGCTATGGTCTATATAAGACTAGACATTGCTCAAGTAGTGGCAGTATTTTCCTATTATATGTCAAATTCAGGAAGAGCACATTGGGATGTAGTAAAAAGAGTTTTCAGATACTTGTGGGGTACCTCAGAGTACTCAATAGGTTTTCATGGAATAGGAAACAAGCATTCCTTAGATATTTGAGGCTATGTGGATTCAGACTGAGCTAGTGATGTTGATAGTAGAAGATCCACTTGTGCATATGTGTTTACATTATTTGGTGGTGCAATTACTTGGATAAGCAAGTGACAGGATGTGGTCACTTTTCCACTACTGAGGAGGAGTATATGGTAGCTACTCATGCCTACAAGGAAGCCATCTAGCTAAAGAGATTGTGTTCAGATATAGAGTTCAAACAAGGTGCAATGACAATTTATAGTGATAGCTAGAGTGCAATCTACCTAGCGAAGAACCTGACTTTTCATGCAAGGACCAAGCCATTGATGTACAATATCATTTTGTGAGAAGTATGGTCAAGGATGGCAAGGTGAAGCTAGAAAAGGTAGAGACTTTGGTGAATGTTGCTGATGCATTAACTAAGCCCATGAGCATAAAGAAATTTAGATGATGCTTAGAGTCTATGGGCCTCTCAGCCTATAGCAATTAAGTTCATGATATTTTGGATCCCTTGACTCTTGTAAGGTGTTAGAAAAGTGGGAGAATTTTAAGAACATGTGTCTCAATCTTGCAATAGTTTTTTAAAAAAATTTAGAATTTATTTTTTGAAGTTTTCCACTTGTTTATATCTTGGAAAAGAGTGTATAAAATACCAAAAGGTGCCCTGTCCATAGTAGAATATAGGAGGGTCATTTTTAGAGCATAGTTAGCTTGTTTTATGACTTTTATGGGGGTCTAAACTATGAGAGAAAATTATGGACAGGATTACTATTTTAACCTAATTATTTTTCCATATTGAAAATGTAAATGTGAAAAATGGGTAACATATGGCATGGTAATTTTGCCCATGGTTTTGTAAAACCACAAGTGGTTTCCAAGTTGTAAAATCACTATAAAAGGAGGGCTTAGGGAGGTGTTTGTGTAATTGAGTTTAGTTTACAAGACTAGTGCTAGAAGGAGTCTCTCCAAGTTTGAGTTGTGGTGATGTGCTCTTGTAAGAACTTACATTGCAAGTGTATTGTAATCATCTTGGTTTGATAATACATTGTGCTAGTTTTGGAGGGTGGGGTTTTTCTTCCAGAAGGGTTTCCCCATGGTAATTACCGTGTTATGTGTTCATTGTTATTTTGATTATGTTATTATGCATTTCTTGAGATCTCTACAATAGCTAGTTGAATTTTCATAATCGTCCTCTCAAAGATTAGCGTATGAAGCAATTTCACACACCTTTGCTTCCTTACAAGATGTTGGTACGTTTTAATTACTATCACCTAACATGAATGTATTTTCACTGAATGTATTAAAAATAGAAGTTTCTAGTACTGTCTAACATCATCCAGACCTACCCTCATCAAAATTATCAATGTGTATATTGATTGTATTACTTTTTAAGGCCAATACAAATAGAGGGATTATGTAAGGATTTAAGCATCAGAGGTTTATCTGGTCATTGTGGATCTTGAGTAGATAAACAATGGTATAGCATTTTCAAGATTTGTAATAAATTTTGGTTATGCTAATAAGACAACAAGTCTTTGTGTTTAGCATATTAATTTGAATGTTTATCTCTGAGTAAGTTTTTGTCTTTTATCCACTGCATCCACCTCCTACAACTAATATGTAGTCATTCAATTACCAAGTTATTAGGTAGTACAAGTGGTACTTTTTATATATCTTGTACTATGTATGACATGATGATGAGGAGAGGTAGGATAGGCATTCAATTAATAGTTACTATCGAAATCTAAAAGTTATGGATATTTTGTCCTTCATACGATATTATGAGGGGGAGATGTAAACATTCAATTGAGAGTTTTGTATGATAGATGGGTTTGATTTTAGACACGTTCAACTAATTGGTACTACTTTGTCCTTTTTTCATAGGAAAATGCATTATTTGAATGGAAAAGTTGAGAGTTTTTGTCTTTGTTGTGACATTTAGAGTTAGAAAAATGTACTATTTGAACCAAAGAGTTAAGATGTTATGTCCTCTCTTATGACACTATGAGCTAGAGAAGTACAAATTATATAATTTTGTAGCTAGTCCTACCAAATTGTCCTCTCTTATGACACTATGTACTATTTGAAGTTTTAAGTACTAGCACTTGCATCTATAAGAGGTCAAAGGGATACGGATAGGCTAATCTCTAAACAAATTGTACAAAAGACAAAACAAAGTCAAACTTGGTTTTTTTTCCGGATTCACAAAAACATAGTTTTTTTTCCAATTTTTTTGTTGTTTTCAACTACAAGCTACGTAGATCATGAAGATCGAGTGCTGAAATTTTTAGAAAAATCCATTATGTTTTCTATTTTTTTGAAAATTGGTCAACTATATAGTTTTTCTAGAGGATAGCTATGTCCCAAGGGATAAGCCCATAGATTATTTGATGGATTTTATCTACAAGTTATCAATTTAATATAGATATCATGTGAAGAATATATATTCCTCCAAGATAGATTTATCTTTCTTAAAGCTGACATTAAGAAACACAAATTTTTGACAGTAGAATTTTTTGAAACTCAACAATAAGGAACACAACATTTATGGCTCCAAGATTTGTTATATTTTAACATTAAGGAACATAACCTTAGCATGAAGAGGTTTTGATTTGAAAGCAACAATTGGGAATTTAAAAAATTACATTATTTGTAATCATTCACTTTAAAGAAAACATTGCAAGTCTACATGAGCAAGAGATCATGATTCTTGAAGACCATTATCTAAAATAGCATTAATCACTAAAGGTCTCAACAAATTTTTACTATGATTTGTGAGATTTCTTATCATGAAACAATAATAGCTAGAGGGGTCCCAACACTATTCACAAGATAGATATTTTTGAGCTCTCCAAGTTATCTAACTTTTGCATTTTGATTATGTAGGAATTTTTAATTAATATTTAGTCAAAATTTTGAAATATGTTCCATACCCATGAGTATATTATCTAGCTAATTTTTTGACATATTATTACAAGTGGTGTAAGACTATCAAATTTCTACTATCCATTCTATTTTTATTGATTAATTTATGAATATGATTATATTAAATAATTTTATCAGTAGTATTTTAAATTATATTCCGTAATTTAGCATCAATGTCAAAAAGTTCTAAGAAGTTTAGAATTACTTCATTGAGCTTTTTCATCCCAATATATACAAGGGTGGGCCAACCATACAAGAACACAATTAAATCAAACTCAATAAGGCGACATTAAATTAACTAATGAATGACTGCAAGTATATAAGTATAAAGCTAAAAGGAAAATCATGTACAAACACGTTTTGATGTACCCGAACGTAATTTAATTCATTGTTATTGATATTCTATAAAGACCCGCTGATTCATCTAGGGCTCTTCATAAAATGATAAAGTTCAAAAACATTACTTCACTGAATCTTATATGGGCAGCTAAAATTATCCAGAAAGAAACACTCCTAACCAGTTCTCGTATACCCCTAGGATCATGCTGGAAAAGTTATATGAAAAAGACACGTGTCACTACACCAGAGATGCAAGACAGAGTGACCACCAAGACTTTGACCCAGCAATGAAAGGATCTGATCCAGTAGCACATTTAGAACTCCCCTGTATCATTAGGTTATCCCACATGAGGGGTTGAGAATGAAAATGTTTAAATAACTTATTCATCTATGCGATATATTTCTGATACATACCTCACAATATATTTGTCGCCATTAAGCAAGCACTGAACCAACAAAATCTGACTGTGGTCAGAGGCATTATCAGTGACCACACTACGAACATCGAAATCTACTAGAATATAATAAAAGGTGTAATGGTGGAATTAAAAGAATTGATTTGAATCCCTCTTTCCTTCTTTCAAAATCAGCGTTGAGAGAATAATAAATTTGCTAGAACTAAAGGTTGGTTACTTGTCATTATCTATAGCTAAGTTCACACAAAATAAGATCTTAATTGAAATTTGATACAAATGAAAAAGAATTATCTTCACATAGACTTGGCTATATTGTGCAAGGGTGAATAAGTACTCATTTTAAGGTGTTCTTAAAATTACATATTTCATATTGCATCTTATTAATTTTCTTTGACAATCTACTGAATTGTAGAGTTGATATAATCACTTACAGAATATATAATATCATAAAGAGTTATCTTTCGAGAAAGACTTGATTTCATTGAATTCGAGTTTGGTGGAAAAAGATGATCTTAATTACAATATTTTTTCACCTTTCTCTTTTTTCATATTATTTTTAAATTATATCATTTATTTTAATAAAAGAATAGCCTTGGCAATCATTTTTTTGTTCATTTTCATGGTTATCAAATATGTCAACTAGAGAGGGTTAAATAAGAAATAAATAACACTAAAGCATACTAACACATTAATTAAATTGGATAATATGAATGTAGCTTCAGTAAAAAAAAATGCATCACTTCTTTGTCATTGCTGATATAAGAATTCCTCCAAATAATTTAAATTTCATTTATTCTCCATGCAAATATTTTATTTACATAGACATGATGCTCATATATTTAAGGTAGACAAAAGGATATGCTTTGTTCAAAAGTTATTCCATTTTTGGATTTTTTTTCCATGTTTAGATACTTAAGTTATGATATTATGATTATGTAATTATATATAAAATCACATTCTCATTTGCATCACTAGAAAAAATATAGTTTCACTTAAAATCTTCATACAAAATGATGATCCATGGGCATAGTTAAACAAAACCAATCTTACATAAGTTTACAAAATATATGATTTGAAAAGTTTTTACAAACATGAATCATTGGCTAAGTAATATTGAATCCCTGAACTAGGATTCTCTTTGTAAAAATTAATTAACATGATGTTAAATACAAATATACACAATTTAATAAACATCTAAATTATTACATTTTAGATAAATATTAGATAACATAAAATCAGTCTTAATATTATTTTCATCTAGATAAAATTATGTTTGTGATTTCCAAGAATGGCATGGACAGCTATAATGGAAGTCCCAAAGCCATTTTTGATTTCTTATAGGATCTCAATAAATAGAGAAGAGAACTAAATAGCAATGCAATTCAACCTTGGTTGAATAAGAGTATGTCAACATTGGAATTCTCTTAATTTATCAGAAATGGGGACTTCTTTTCCAATCCAATACATTGTAATCAAGACTTTAATTAACTTATAGCAATAAAAAAAAATTGGTCTATTTGAATATCAATTAATTTTTTTGAATATGAAATATTAAAAGATAAATTATTAATGTAGCCTTAAAATTATTTTATTTTTTGCTTAAATATTATATTAACATAATCAAGACCAAGACTAAAAGAGGGTGGGAGAGTGAGAGTACTATTGTCCTTTAGTTTTCCATTTCTTTCCTTTGAAAGAATGTTCTTTGAAAATTCCAAACCAACAAAATTCATTTCAAAGTTTATACCTTCATAAAAAATGTGAATTATTCTTCAAATTTGTTTTATAAATTTTTTAAGAAACATCTTTGTTTATATGGAATTTGTTCATTAATAAAAATTAGGATGATAGGATTCCTCTCTATTGGTGTAAATATGTATTTACTATTTACACTTAAGTTTTCTTAGGGTTAATGCATTATTTGATTATTTATTTTGTAAGACACTTAGGAGTTTGTGCACCTTTATGAGTTGTCATGTTGACAACACAAAAGTACACAACTCTAATTCAACACATGGTATCTACAACATTAAAATTTGCATCATTCATTGAGTTGTCATGTAGACAGCACAATTATTCACACTCCCTTATTAGCAAATATTCTCTACAACATAGATTTGCATGTTACACCCTTGTAGGCTCATCCTCTCATCATCGCACTTAATCCTATGTATAATGGAGGATAACCCATATCTAGTGGACATGTGCCTATATGACTTATCATGTAGTTGATTCTTAGGCATTCTAGATGCATCTCAGAGGCCTTTATATATAGGCACTCCTATTGTACTTTAATGCATATTGAATTGAATACATTGTTATTATGATCATACTCCTTTTTTTTCTATAGTTGTCCTTGTGTTTGAGTTCTTAGTTCTTGGGTGAATTTTGTCCTAAGGCAATTCTTACATGGTATCAGAGGTTGGAGATTTTCTCTTCACATTGTTGCTTCAACACCTCAGCCCAAGTTTGGAGTACTGCAAAATTGGGAGTATCTAGAGCTAGAATGAACTTTTCCATTATGTCTAGAACATCGATTCGGTACAAATCACCTATAAATTTGGCTACCCTAGGCCAAAGTCAATCGTGAGGAAACATTTTCTTGCAAATCAACACCCAAAGGCCCTGATTTGCAACTCAGGTATAATATTTTAGATCTGCAATTTTTTAATTTGGATCTGTTAATTTCTTTGTAATTGTTTCAATTTTTTTTTAAAAAGATTTTGGTGGTTTAATTACAGTACGATTTAGCATATTCCCTTAGTAGTGAATATTTTACTATTTCCTATGACATTATTTTTGGTCAATATAATCCAATCGGCCCACCCAATTACTAGCATTACCCAACTCACGGTAACCTGCATAACCTATTGAACTTTGCATTCAACATTGCAAAGGGTTTATTTTAAACTAGTGGTAGATCCTTTTTCCCACCAATGTGGGGTAATACATAAAGATCTCAGCCACCAAAACAAACTTTTCATGGTGTAGTTTGAAGTTTCCTAATTGCCATTGTTTCGAAGAAATTCCTTGTCTAGTGCTTGCTAAACAATTTTTGGCCACTGTTGAGGCCTACTCCCCTTGCCACATGGTGCTATTTAAGTGGTCTAACCTAATAGTTCAGTCACCTCACCATGGTATCACGCAAAGTCAACACACATTAGCATACCATTTGCCCCACATCCACAAATAATTATCTGCCATGGTGGACACATTAGCAAGTCCACATCATGCTAAATCAACATCCATACTACCATACCCATTTGTATCGACCCGTATAGCTGATGTCATCATTACGTCAGTGCCATATCGGTTGGGTCAAGTTCATGAGCCTAAATTTGATGGTCATCTGATCGTCAAAACTAGGCATTTTTAAACTACTCTGATAGTCATTTGACCATCAAATTTAAGCATGAAATTTCCTACCTAGACCCCTCTTCAAATTACTTTTTAACTTGGTAGCCTGAGTTTACAAGCCCATAACTCAGTCATCTAGACTCCAAATCAGCTGCAATTTTTTTTGAAATTGGGTAGAATTTCCTAAAAAAATTAGTGGTGCAGCTCTTTTTTGGTTTTGGTGCAAGTATTTTTTAGAAATTGCATTTTTTGGAGACTATACTTGCTCAATCCTACATTTTGTAATTTCAAACGCTCCGTACAAGCTCATCTAGACACGAAAATAGGTTCCATTTTTTTGGAAAGTCATTTATTTTTCATCTACTTTCTAGATCTATAGTCAGATTCTAGGGTTGTCTGGATAAAAATATCACTTCCTAAATTAGGGCTTTTTTCTTTATTGTATTGCTTTGATTACTTTTTAGAATTATTGTACATCTGAGCTATACGGTGCTTAGTGATAGATTTGGGCCACAAAAGGAATTGTAAAATACAAAATCAAAAGTCCACTTTGTTCATTTTGACAAGTGGCCCATTGTACATGCACTACTTATAAAGTGCCAAAAGCATTTTTTTTTGGGGGATCTTTTGATTGAGTGAAAAGGGGGGGTGCGTAATGTTTTTTTTGTCTCTCTTTTGTGCTCTTTTTATTTTTTGCATCATGGGTTCACCTAAATGTCCACTTCTAACTTCACGTAATTATTCTACATGGAAAGATATTCCATGGAGTAGATTAATGGAAAAAGGTTACAATATTTATGTTGATGGTACAATTCCCAAACCCATTGATGCTAAAGAACTCATTGATTGGCAAAAACAAGACCAACAGGCTTTAGGAATTATAAGGAGTTGTGTACATAGAGATCTCTTCTTCCACATTTCCAATTTCAAGGAATCCAAACCTACATGGGACAAACTTGAATCATTGTATGGTAAGGTGGATAAGGTAAAGGGATTTCAAATTGACAATGATCTACTTCTCTTGGATCCAAAGAACTTTGACACAATTCAAGATTACATCAACAAAGCCAATGAGTATAGGGCACTACTTAAAGATTGTGGAAATCCCATGAAGGATGACAAGTTGATTCATCACATCCTAAAGAAGCTACCTATAGAGTATGCTTCATTTTTTTTGAGATTTAATACTCACAAGTTGACCATGGGAACTACTTACCAGAAGCCTACATTTCATGCATTTGTAGAGATGTTGATTGTTGAACAATCTCACTTGATAGATTTGGGACCTCTCATGACATTAAAGACCAAAGAATTGGTGGCTAGTGATGAGAACCAATCAGGTCAAGGAGGAAGAAGTTCTAACAACAAGAAGAAGTAGTGGAAGTAGAAATCACAATCTAAGGCACACCAATCCTCCTCACAACAAGGCAGTTCTTCTTCCAAAAAGAAGGGAAGTAATGAAAAGAAGGAAAAACTTTTTTGTGCATATTCTAGAAAGCCAAATCATGATGAGCATCATTGCAAAACTAAAAGAATTGATGAGTTGGAAAACCTACTCAAGAAGAACAAAATTCAAGTGCCAGGTACTTCCAAGGATTCAACTCGAACCTCTTTGAAGGGAAAAGGGAAAGCACTTATGGAAAATACATGTTCTTATTTGTAATGGATACTTGACTTTGGTGCCTCCTATCATATGGGTTCTTCAAAGGGAGACTTTTCTTCATTGAAGTAGTCACAGGTACTACACATCTTTGTGGGAGATGATACCAAAATGGAAGTTGAAGGTAAAGAACATGTGAAAATGGAAAATGGGGAATTCAAAGACATTCTCTATGTTCCAAACCTAAGATCCAATCTCCTCTCAATTTACCAAATCATTCACCTTGGAGATGGTCATAAAGTTGAGTTCCTTCTAGATTCAGTGATGGTTTGTAGTCTTAGAGATGATTCATTGGTTACAGTGGGAAACATCAATCATGACAAGAGGCTTTATTTCTTCTCCCACTTTGTGCCTAAGTCTCCTTCTCAAGCCTTGCTGACTCACTCACATTCACAAATCAAACTATGGCATGAGCAGTTTGGTCATCTTGTCTTCCGCTACCATCAACAACTTTGCTTCAAACACATGGTCAAAGGTCTACCTAACATCAACTTTTCTAAGGGTGATTTTTCATCATGTTTAGTGGATATGCATATCAACAAGAAGAATGATAAAGGGAAGTCTTCTAGAGCACCAGTTGCTCTCTAGTTGGTTCACATGGTTTTAGCAAGTCCTTTTGTAGTGACTTCAATTAGTCAAGGCTACTACATCTTTACTTTTCTTGATGACTTTTCATGATTCACATGGGTCTATTTTCTTCATCATAAGAATGAAGTGTTGGATAAGGTCTATTTTCTTCATCATAAGAATGAAGTGGTGGATAAGATTCAAGCCTTTAAGAGTCATGTTGAACAGAAATCAAGGAAGGCCATTAAGGTTCTATGAATGGACAATGAAAGTAGATATATGGACAGAAGACTTAAGAACTTTTGCAAACTTGAGGGGATTGATCTTCAAAATCTGCCAACATTTAGTCTGCATAGGAGAGATGTTGTAGCTATGAGGATTAGAACTCTTAAGTCCATGGAAAATTGAATGATTAAAGCCATATCTCTTGATCCTACACTTGAAGTTGAAGCCATTAACAATGTTGTTCACATACTTAACAAGACTCCTCATAATGTATTAGATGGTAAGACTCCTTTTGAGGCATGTTGTGGTAAAAAACCAGTTGTAATTCACTTCAGAGACTTTGATTGTCTAGCATGGGAAAATCTATCTTCTAGGGGATGTAAGGCACCAACACCTAGGCCTTGTACTTTCATTTGATATGAAGATAGTGTAAAGGAATACAAACTTAGGGATCAAGAGACTCATGAGGATTTTGTGGAGAAGGATGTACACTTTGAGGAAAGTTCACCCAGATTATCCTGTACTCCTCCCTACACCTCATATACTATGGAAATTGATAGTGACACCAGTGATAGTGCTTCAATAGATTTAGACATATGGGGTTCTATCAATAGTTACAATGAGAGGTCATGACATCAGTCTAGTTCACCATGCATACATTTCCATAGTGAAGGGTGCAACACAACAAAGTACATGTTGTCTTCCAGCTCCAACGTTAGTTGATGACTACATGGTAGACATTACAGGTTTGTACATAGAGTCACATACCACAGATTTGGGAGATAGCCTTAATGATTTGCATCTTCTCTTTGATGAGATAGATCCTTCTACAGTTGTTGCAAGGGCTCACTCTGACCCTCATGTCCATTCTCTACATGATTAATCTTTATAGATTGGTGTGATTATGGATCCTTATGAACAACAGTTGTTAGATGTCTTTTTATCAGTTGAGAAGACAAATGGATCATTGGAATAGGTTCAATAGATATCCTTTCAGATCTGCACTCACTCTTTTCAACATAGTTGGAAGGGGCAACCATCAGTATCAACACAGGGACAATTGAGCATGTTTTAGGGCCACCATCCATCTTTAGGATTGTACCTTTTCCATTGTTTCTTCCAAAGGGGAGGAACATCATTCAACACTCTTGGACTAGCTTCTTCCTTGGAGCAACAATCACTAGTCAACATTCTTCATTTGGGGGGCGGGGTGGGGGGCTACCTTAACTCTCTTCCTCTTCTTTCTTATGGGGGGTACTTTTTCCTCTTATTAGGTTTTGTTCTTTTCATTCTTCACTTGTGTATATACCTGATGTATGTCATAATGGGGGGGTCTTGATTACTCTATCCATACATGCATCTTATTTTTCATCTCTCTTTTTGGGGGAGGGTTTTTCCCATGAGGTTTTCCCTATTTCTCCACTTTATGAGAGATTGCATTGCATTATGTACATGGGTACCTAACATGGCCTAGTAGCTATGACCCAACATGCATTTCATCCTACTTTTTGTAAGCTTAAGGGCATTCCCCTAAGTTGCACTTATGGGGGGGTTTTGGTGTAAATATGTATTTACTATTTACACTTACTTAAGTTTACTTAGGGTTAATGCATTTTTTTTTTTTTTTTTTGTGAGACACTTAGAAGTTTGCACATATTTATGAGTTGTCATGTTGACAACACAGAAGTATGCAAATCTAATTCAACACATGGTGTCTGCAACACTGGAGTTTGCATCATTCATAGAGTTGTCATGTAGACAACACAGTTATTCACACTCCTTTTTAGCAAATGTTGTCTATAGCATAGATTTACGTGTTACACCCTTGTCTATAGTTTTTCTTGTGTTTGAGTTTTTGGTTCTTGCGTGAATTTTTCCCTAAGGAAAATTCTTACACTCTTGAAAGTCAACCACTATATTTAATTAAAAGTTATTGGGACATTAAAATTTATCTCATGGACGTTGATAGAATGGGGTTTTAATTGAAAGTTCATAGTTTCAATTGAAAACCTTTTCATTAAAACTCCTTGTTAGGAAAAACCTCCCAAGCTCCTACATTTTTTTCATATTTATGGCCTTCAATTGTCAAATTGAGGGTTGAAATAGAACTATATTGATGTAGGACATAACGTAATCATCACAATAATGCATAGTTTGAGATAACAAACCAATTATAAGACTCAATTATTTTTCCATTTATCAAACTATTTCTACAATTCTCTACAAACTCTTAAATAACCAAAAGCACTAAAAACTCAAAAGTTTCCCTTTTTGGAAAATTTTCACAAATTTTGAATTTTACCAGTTTGGGTAATTTTCTTGCTAACTCCTACAAGGATGATTTTTCCCCTAAAGCTACCTTTTAACTAGACAAGAAGAATTTCCAACTAATATTCAAAATTAGAGACATGATTTGAAGTTATTACAAACATAAGTTTCTAAAATAAGCTAAAAGATTTAACTAAATGCTAATTTTACAGGCCTAGATGATCTTTTTGTGTTGTGATAATATTTCTAATTGTTGGAAATACATATAAATTTTCATTAATGTCAAATTTCAAAAAGAAACTATAATTCTACACTATCAAAGAATATATGAATTTTTAAAAAGAAGTCAAGGCTATCAAAAATAAGATAGTGTTATCAAAATATGGAGGATAATTATCAAAGGTCAATGGTTATATGAAATAGAAATGTTTTGTATATGAATTGATAGTAGGATAAAGAGGGAATAGTTTATAGAAGGATTGAGATACAAGAACCCTTTAATATATGGTCTAGATTACACACATAATAAATGATAAATGATTAGAGATAGAAAAGGAGATTAAGGTTATGAAGAGACATGGTTATGACAATTGAGAAGCTAAGAAAATTGAGAAAGAGATAAGGTGAAAGGATGAATGATTGATGAACATAAGGGATCTAATAAGCTTTGGAGGAAAATAAAAATAGGTCAACAATCTTGCAAGGAATTCTAACAATTTTTCTACATGGTAAATTCTAAATTCTTTAATAGGGTAGTCTTTAATAGGAATGTTGAGTTTGTTGTAGAAAATTTTACAAATCCTTTAACAAGGTAGATTCCATATAGGTAAGATAAAATATCTTAACAAAGTATTCTTAATCAAACTGTAGATACAACTAGTAATGTATCAACCACTTCTTATGATGTGAGTCACTCAGTAGGTAAAAATTGGCAAGAGTTAACTAGAAACCTTTTTCTACTATAGTAAATAAGTTGTGGGTACCATCCCCATTACAATTTTTTCCTCTAACCAAGGATTTTTGTATGACAAAAAGATTAATTTATTATGGGTGTGTGAATATTTATGTGTTACTACTACTTACCTTATGTTTTCATGCCCAAAGTCTTTAAGGATGAATGGATTATATATGTAATGCATTGTGTGTATTATGAATGTTTGTGGTTGGATGAGGAGAAAATAGTTAAAATCACCAAAGACCTAATTCACGAGGTTATTTGGTTATTAGCACAAGGAAAAGAATGTTTCCTACATGTGAGAAACATAGACGAACTAAATCAAATCACCTAGACAACCTCACACATAAGAGATATTAGAATTGAAAAGGCCAAGGACATGGGTACGCACTTTGACACAATGATTATTGAATACAAAGTGTACTAGTCTAGTTGACCAATAATTTTTCCTGACACTATTGTGTATACAACCCATGAAATAGTCAAGTTGAATAAAGCTTATGATTTACTAGGTATGGTTGTCACTCAATTATCTATAAATATGGAGTGTCTGATAAAAAATCATTATCGAGATATTAAATACAGTTCATTTCTTGTATGTATATACTTTTATGTTAAGAATATTTTTCCTGCTTTTGGGAGTGTAGAATGGAGTGATGATAGACCTATAATTTATCAAACTAATGATTATATTGAATGAAAATATCAATTTACTCAAATCATGTGGGGATATTTCAAAGAATTCCAAATCACAATGCAAGCCTATTATCAGATAACCCCATCAGTTTTAGAGGAGTATAAGGATTCTATGTATTTTTTAATTGATACCAACTAATGCAAGATTTGACTAGTGGAACCTAGAACATATTTTGTACCAGCTTTTGGCTATGAAGTTTAAGCAAGATATTGTAGGTTGTGCTAATCACATTCTGAGTTTATCAAGAGATATTTGAGATGATAGATTTGGAACTTATGAGGATTACTATTAAAGAATAATAACAGATATAAAGATACAAAAAATATTGTAAAAGAGAGATAAAATGTAGAAAACTCGTACATGAAAGTATGGTGAAAGAGAAAGTAGTAATTCATTAGAATTTATATTTTACAATTTATGTGCTAACAAGAAAAGAGTCAAGGATGAAGGAAAATCAATAGAGTCAATAACACTACTTTCTATTCAAGAAGTTTGAGAAAGTTATGAAGAAGATATAGAAATAAAGACATTGATAACTATCAGAAAAGATAAAGAAGAATGAATGGTAAAAATAGAAAAAGGTAAAGTGTTTAAAAGAAGAAAATTATAATTAAAAATAGTGAAATATATAACCACAAAGAGTTAATCAAGGACTCCATAAGCTATCACTAAAAAATTTGGAGAAGAAGGTACACAATCTATGTAGGAATTCAGGACACTAGGTAAAAAGTCTAGATGGAAACAATACAAAAAACCAAAATAAACTTAGGAAATAGAAAAGTATATATATTTGAAAAAGGTTTAGTTGGGAGAATCAATCCAATTCCTTTTGCAAAATTATTGGAAGAGGAGAAGAAGATGATAGAGGATATAATCATTAGACATTTTAGAGTGGATGATAAATATCTTGGAGATATTTAAGCCAATAGGCTTAGATGTGGGAGCTTTGCTATCGGAGTTTACAATTTATTGCCAGAAAATTGTTAGCCCCTTATCAAATTTTTATATTTTTTGGTAAAAAAATCTTTCTTTTATAACCTAATTTCTAATTATTTCTATGTATCTTTTATATTTCTAATTCAAATATTTTTATCCTCTATATTTCTAATTCAAAGTATAGTTTCTATTTTCTATATCCACATCTAAAAGATTATTTTTAGAATTTATTTATAAAAAAAAAATTATAATAGTGCCTACCAAACTTATTTTTCATAATAGTATTTTCAACTCATGTTAGAAAAGAGCATGAGAATTTGTTTGTATGAAAATTAAAGCCAAAATTTTGTTTCTTTTTCTTTTTCTATTTATGAAGTAACCAAACTGTAATACCTTGAGTTTAATGCGTAGATTTATATAAACATAATTTTTTTAAGTTAAATTTTTAATTAAATCAATAATCATGCCAAATACTCCTCAATATCAAAATTATGTAAAGCTCATCAATATTGAATAATTTTTAATCTAAATTTTATACAATTTCTTTACATCATGAAATTTATTAAATCATTATTATGATAAATCTTAAATATTTAAAGATGTAAATTTAGTTATTAATTTATATATTTCTTTGGAGGAGAAGAGTTCAATGCTTGATGAATTGGGTTTAGCTTTAAATTGGAGGATTTTTGAAAGATTTTTGAATGTTACCTTTTTATATTCAAAATACGTAAGGAAAATTTAGAATCACTATTGATAGATCGATTTTGTTTCATTTCTACATAGTACTCTACTTTATTAGTTATATGTGTACCTTGAAATATATGTATTAATCCCAAATTGTATTTACTTATATAGTAGCAACTATTAACTATGATATTTCCTTTTCCACTTTTGTGTATGTGGAATTATTTTTAAAGTAGGTCTTTTCATATTTTAACTTTTTGTGGCTAAATAAGTATTTTGAAAAATTAAGATTGATCTAATTAAGTTTATAAATTTATTTCGTTTTATTAGAGTTTGATTCAACCTACAATCTTATAGTATTTTATATTTATTACTATATAAGAATATTTTAATTAATACATATATAATAATAATATTTTTCTATTTAAAATAAATAATTATATATTTCATTATTTTTATTATTTTATATTAAATTATTATTATTATATTTTCAATTTATCAATAAATATAAAAGCATTTAAAATAGCATAATAAAGGAAAATAATTCAAAATTAAAATGAATTATTTTTAAGCTATAGAGAGTATATTTAATATTTAATATAAATGTGGTTTTAAAAAAAAAAGTCTAATGTACAATATATTAAAAATTAAACTTAAAAATGATATGAATAAAATCTTATATAGAATTAAATGGAAAGATGTATGACTCCAAAAATATCTAATTTAAAATAAATAAGAACATAACATTAATAATCATGTATAGAAGATATCTAAAATCACTCTAAAGTGCAAAACTAATTCACAATTAAGGACGGAAAGAAGAAACAAAGCCCTTTAGAAAAAAGCTTTTTAAAATGAATTAAAGACTACAATTTTAAGTCAATCATATCCCCTAGCTATTTGTTAAAATACATGTTACTCTATGAAAATAAAATATAAAAATCTATAATCCCAATTATTTAGTGTTAGTTGAAATATTAAAAATATGTGAAAGTATATATTTCTTATCAACATAATTATTGCACCTTCTTATGGTGCAAATACTAGTAAATATAAATTAATTTAGATTTAAAATAATAATTTTAATATCGATATATTATAAAATGAAATATCAAATTATGAATTTTTTTTAGTAATTTAAAATTATAATTATTTATATATTATAAATTTGATTTTTCTCATGATAAAAGTAAACTAAATGTCATAAACATTAACGCATGCCAAATCATATTTTATAAAATGCATACATAATCAACTCAATGACAAAACATAAGGGTTGAGGTGGCCAAGTTTTCAATTTAAATATTGTCAAGGTGATAGTCAAGATTACAACTATATTTTTATGTTCATGGCCACAAGAATAATCCTAGGAGGATAAATATTTAGAATAGTATAAGGATAAGTTGAGCCTAAAATTCATACATTTTTTTGAAGGATGCTTTTGATTAATTTTCTCCATGTCAAATATGTATATTCTTATCATCTTATCGTTGCATGTACATAAATAGACAACTGCCAGTATAGATAATGTGTCGAAAGAACTGTATGAAACACTTTTGGAAAGATAAAACTTTGCACATCACATAGTAGAGGAGATAAGGGAAAAGATTTTGAAAAACATAGCACCTCATTTATTGGAGAATAATATTAAAGTTTGTATGGAGAAACATTAGAAATCATTTAGGACCAAGACATTGACAATAATGGTTTTAGTTGATGAAGAGCATATAGTAGAAGAAGATACAACAAATTTATGAAAAAATATACCACATGAAGAGAAAACTAAAGCCTATTCAGAGGTAGGTCCATCAATGTAAATGAAACTTATGTAGTAGGAGAGTTAATTGACAATGAACCTAGTGCACCCAATAAGACATTAGAAAAAGATGTAGTATTAAGTGAAGATATTATAGAAACCCCTAAAGGGTCTACTCAAGAATTGAAGCAACAAGAGGTTCCTTTAAAAATTGAGGTAGAGAAATAAGTTGAGAAGGTTGACACCTCTACAAAGATTTCAACAGAGAAAAGCAAGGAAATCACATAAAAGAATGTTGAAGACCAATAAGGCAATTAATTGGCAAGTAAAATTACTATAAAAGACTATTGAATGACCTAGTCATACATTACTATCAATTGAAAATGTATTAAATGCTATCAAGAAACAAGATAAAGTTCTACAAATGTAAGATTAAAATCCTATATTAGCTGAGAAACAACACTTTCCACTTATGCAACCAATTGATATTAATAAGGAACCCTAACTGAGAAGTAATAGTATGTTCATGATAGTGGCAATGAGACACAAGATATAGGTGACAAGGACAAAGAGAATCAATAATCCCTATATCACAAAGATTTGGGGAAAGGGGAATCCAGTAAGGGAAATGAAGACAAGGAAAAGAAAGATGATAGGCAAGTGGAAGAGGACAACAAAAATAAAGAAGTTGATAAGGAGGAAAGAAAAAACTATAGGGAAGAGGAAGCATTCTAAATTATGAAATAAAAGATTTTCTCTTATACTAAATCATAGCATTAAAAAGGATACGTGTGATGATTTATTTTCCATAGATAACCAATCATCCATAGATTTTTGAAGTAGGGCTTGAATTATGATTACATTTTATTTTTAGATGTGCCTATCCAGAACATTTATACCTTTATTCAATCACCTAATTTTTGCACTCAAGAATTAATCGTCATTTATAGCTAGCATTCTATAGTAGTCCACCCACATCTCACCATGGAATATGGTCCATAAAATTATAGAATTTGGCTTCCAAGTTAGGCTTGGGAGTGATTGTTTGACGATCACCTTACTAATCAACACCATGCACTTGCATTCAAGATGGATTCTCAAAATTGGTCATGCAGTATCAAGAGCATTCTTAGTGACAAAATCCTCATCTTAAGAGAAAACATGCCTATTTTCCCATACTTATAATTTTATGTTGAGAATAGATTGAAGAAGCTAATCAATGAAGGAGATTGTAAAGGAAGATTGTTAAGAACATACAAGTATACTTCAATCATTATTTTGTTACCGATGTCAAACCTACTATTTACTGGTGAGACAAATGCTTATAAGATTTAAGTACTACCAATTAGTTGATTGATGAAGAGGATTTGATCAAAAGATGTAACAAAAACACCTAGATGAAAGGTCGGGTTATGATTATGTAATAAAGTACAAGGATCAGTCAAGATAGTGATGACATGATGCATTAATAGTCTACTTAAGGCTACAAAGACTGGTTAAACTAAGAAAGTTTAGAAGAAAAAGTTACACAAAGTTTGTCTACCAAGCTCAACCAAGTGGATGCTAAGTGCTTAGCAAAGTCAGTGCAAGCTGAGCAAAAAAATAGTTGGAGTCAAGAAAAATTTCATTCTAGTGTATGTCAAGAAAAATAGTGAATGTTGAGTAAAGTTTAGTTGATGTCAAGTACCAGTAAACTTTAGTTGATGCTAAGAAGTAGGAAAGTTTAGTTGATGCCAAGTGATATTATAGAGGATGTTAGGTAATGCAATATGTGTTGAGCATCAGAAGGTTGATAATTTTGAGCTATTGCATTATTTAAAAGATTATGGATTTGATAAATCTGAGCTGACAAGTTTGTTTTCTTGGATTGTGTGAACTAGGTGGAATGTAAAGATGATGAGCTGGTGACACAAGATTCTAGGTAAACCATTTAAAGGAAAATTCAAAGAGGATTCTAGGATAAGTTTCTAGAAGAGAGATGGAATGTGTGGTAGATACATTGTACCCTACCTAATCTATCCTAACCTAAGGAAGACAAGAAGTCAAAGGCTTTACTTCATCAAGTTAACTAAGAGGAGACTACATTGGCATGCTAAGCAAGAAAGCTTAAGAAGATGAATGCTTGAAGGGTTAACAAGCCATCATAGTTGTAATGTATGAAGGCTAAGTATAATTGAGGACTAAATAATGATCTATAATATACAAATGAAGTTGTAAGTTGTATCAAATCAAGCCTTACTATTACTCTCTAATAATTGTATTAGTCTGGGTTAAATCCTTTGGATTAAGGTTGACCTAATAGTCATTTGTAAAGCCTTTAACTAGGTGACATTCCAAGTGAATGGTCTAAAGTCCTATAGCAAGGCTCACTCCTAACAAGGTGATTGAAATCCTTTAATATGGTGACATTTAATAGTGTTTATTGTAACCTTTAATAGGGTTGGTCTTTCACAGGGCATCATTTTAGAAGAGTGAAAATAGTAGCATGTTACTAGTGGTTTTTCCCAAATTGGTTTTCCATATAAATCATTGTGTCAAGTGTGTTGATGAATCTGTTATGTCTCATGCTTTACATTTTTGCAAGTTGATTTGATAGTAACCTACAAGATTTAAGTGATTGCATAATCTTATGGTAGCATGCATGATTATAAATGTTTTATAGATTCACTAAGCTAAGAAAATTTTTATTTATACATCTAGACTTTGGATAACTAATTCGAACCTTGCCTCTTAGTTATTCTAAAGTATTCCAACAATTAGTATTAGAGCCATCTGCTTAAGAGGACTAGTTTGAAGGTACTAGAAGCACAAAGATCAAGATGTCAAAAAGAGAAGTACCCAAGCTTAATAGAGATACATTTCCTACATGGAAATTTTTGATGAAGCTAGACCCTGGAGGACTTGGAGATCATGCACAATCTACCATTACCATTGAGCATGTTCATCTTGCTAAAGCCTCAACTACTGAAGATATGAAAAAGAAGAAGGAACACAACCATACAATGTTGGAGATTGTATTTTCCCGAAGTTATGCTGAATTTGATGATATCAAAGATCTTGATAGTGCGAATAAAATGTGGGGTACCCTAGCTACTATCTATGGAGGTGATGCAAATGTTCAAAGAACCAAAGTTAAAGTCTCAAAGGAAGGTTCGATGATATGAGAATGGAAGAAGATGAAAATATTGCTCAATATTTTTCAAGAATAAAAGAAGTTCTTAATGCAATAAGACAAGTTGCTGGTAAAATAGATGATGATATTGTATTAAGAAAAGTTTTAAGGACACTATTACCTATATATGATATTATAGTTTTTGCAATTCATGAAATGAGATGTATTCAAGAGAATGATCTATCACTTGAAGGTCTAGTAGGTAGACTCAGTGCTTTTGAGTTGTCTAATTTTGATAATTACAAACCTGAAAAGATTGAATTTACTTTCAAAGCTAAAGTTTCATTGAAGAAACCTAATGAAAAGAAAAAAAGAAGAAGAAGTATGTGTCCAGTGACAATGATATAGATGAGGAGGTTGTTGAAAAACTTGAAGCACTACTAGGAAGAAAATCCCACAAAGATAAAGGCAAGTTCAAAGGTAAGTTACCTATCATTTGTTTCAATTGCAATGAGGTTGGTCATATTGCTACTAAATGTATAGAGAAGAAGAACTACATAGCTAGTGATAAATACAAAAATAGAAGAGATGAAGAAAACAAGGATTACAAAGAAAAAGGCAAGAAGTCCTGCTACACTGCTCAGGAGGAAACAAAGGATGATTTTGATGAACATGATGATGAAGTTTTGTATGTTGCAATGAAGGAAAAATCTAATGAAGATGAGACAACTGCACTCGTGACTTGTGTAAACAAGAATGATAGATTGATCATTGATAGTGGGTGCTCACATCATATGACTAGAAACAAAATTAAGTTCATTACCTTAAGTTATAATGAAGGAAATAGTGTAAGATTTGGTAATGATGCATCATGCTTGATAAAAGGAAAAGGTTTTATCAAACTCACAAATAAATTTTTATGTGACAATGCTTACCTTGTTAAAGGACTTAACTATAATTTGTTAAGTGTGTCACAACTAAATAATTTGGGATGTAAGGTTGAGTTTGAAAACAAGATTTCTAAGATATATGACACTAATGTGAAATTGATTGGAAAGCATGATCAAACTAGAAGTAATCTATTCTATCTTGATATAGAGGATGCTACTTATCTTATTGTAAAAGTTGATGATGTATGGCATTGGTGCAAGAGATTATGTCATGTTAACTTTGATAACTTGGTTAGTATCAATAACATGAAGAAAGTTAGAGGATTGCCTAAGTTGAAGAAACCTAATAATACAATGTGCAAACAATGTCAGTTAGGCAAAATGAAAAAGTCAATTTTTAAGAGAAAAACTTACACCTCTAAAGAAATACTAGAGATTGTTCATACTGACTTGTGTGGACCAATTGATGTGCAAAGCTATAAAGGAGATAAGTACATTATGCCATTGGTTGATGATTATTCCAAAATGATGACTCATATGTTTCTAAAATAGAAATATGATGCCTTACAAATATTTAAGTGGTACTTGGCAAGAGTTGAAAAGGAAATAGGTAAAAATATAAAGTGTTTGAGATTTGACAAAGCAGAATAATTCACATCAAATGAATTTGAAATTTTCTACAATGACAGAGGAATCAAAAGATAGACATCTACACCTAGAACCCCTCCACAAATGGAATTGCTAAAAGAAGAAATAGCTCTATAATGGACTATGCTAGAACACTTATGATGGATGTTGCTTTGAAATACTAGAGAGAAGCTATAAGTACAACTATCTATACCTTGAAACATGTACAAGTCAAGAAAGGTACTCATGCAACATCTTTTGTATTATGGTATGGATACCCACCCAATGTGAAATATTTTAAGGTATTTGGAAGCAAATGTTACATTCTTAAAAATTTCAGGAATGGAAAATTGGAGGAAAAAAGTGAGGAAGGTATACTCCTAGACTATTCCATAAGAAGTAAAGCTTATAAGTGTTTAAATACTAACACTAAAAAAGTTGTGGAAAGTGCAAATGTAAATTTTGGTGAATATAAAAAAGTACATGAGGCTGAACTTATGAAAGAACCAAAATAATATAAATCATTTGTATACTTTTATGAAGGTATGCATGTTGAAGAAGATGTTGCAAATCAAGCTACAAACAAGAAACAAGTTTTAGTGATTACCGAGTCACACCCCATAAATATTGAGTTGCATTCAGGAATCGAGCCACATTAAGATGCCAAGTTATAGAATGAAGTCAATGCACATTTTGATTCTAAGATTAGTGTACATGAAAGAGATATTGAACTACCTAACAAAGATGCACACAATGATTTTGATGCTGAAAGACAAAATAAAGAAACAAGAGCTAAGCCAAGTTTGTCTAAATATGTCAAAAGACATCATTCTGGAGCTCAAATCATTAGAGATAAAGATGCCAGACCAATGATACATGTTTTTTGAGCATGAAGGAACCTAAATCAGTGAAAGATGTATTAGAGGATATAGACTAGAATAAATTCATAGAACATGGAGTCTAGTTTCTAGAATAGAAGGAAAAAAATGATTGGCACCAAGTGGGTATTTAGAAATAAGCTAGATGAAAATGGTGAAGTTACAAGAAACAAAGAAAGATTAGACTGCAAGAGATATACACAAGAAGAAGGAATTGACTATGGAGAGATATTTTCCCTTGTTGCTAGATTGGAAGGAGTAAGAACTTTACTTGCTTATTCTGCATACAAAGGATTCAAAGTCTATCAAATGGATGTTAAATCTACATTTTTAGATGGTATATTAGAGGAAGAAGTTTACATAGAATGGCCAGAAGGATTTTTTGATATTAACAATAAAAATATGGTATGTAGACTACATAAGGCTCTATATGGTTTGAAACAAGCACCAAGAGCATGGTATGAGAGACTTCATGAGTATCTTGTGAAAATTTGATTGGAAATGACTAGTGATAACAATAATCTGTACATAAAGATAGAGAAAGGCAAAGGTATTTTGTTATTTGAAATTTTTCTTGATGATATCATATTAGGAGGTCATGATTCCTTATGTAAAGCTTTTGCAAATCATATGAAATTAGAATTTGAAATGTTTATGTTTGGAGAGATTAAGTTCTTTGTAGGCTTGCAAATATATCAGATAAAATATGGTATATACATCACTTAGTCGTTTGAAGTATGTCAAGGAAATATTGAAAACTTTTGGATTGGAGGAATCCAAACCTATAAGTACACCTATGGTGATAGGACACAAGTTGTCAAAGAATGATGATTTAGCTAAGGTAAGTCAAATATTGTACGTGTCTATGATTGACAAGTTGCAATATGTAGTACATAGCAGACCTGATATTGCATTATTTGTAGGGATAGTTGCAAGATTCTTTGAAAATCCCAAAGAGAATCATTTAATGGTTGTAAAGAGAATAATGAGATATCTAAAAGGAACAAAAGAGTTTGGTCTATACTACAAGAAGAATGAGGAATTTGAATTGAGAGCCTACACTAATATTGATTTAGGCTGGAAACATTGATGATAGAAAGAGCACCAATGGAGGAGCATTTTTCTTGGGCAAAAGACTAGTTACATGGACTATCAAGAAACAAAATTGTACCTCACAATCTATTAATGAAGCTGAATATGTTGCTACTGCTATAAATTGCACAAACACTATATGGATCCAATAGCTACTCAAAGGAATAAAGGAAGAAATCATAGAATTGATGATACTTTAATGTGATAATACAAGTGCTATCAATATATCAAAAAATCTAATGATGCACACAAAGACTAACCACATTGCAATCAAGTATCATTACTTAAGAGAATTAGTTCAAGATAAAGAGGTGAAGATGGAATATGTTAACACAAAAGAGAAAATTGTTGATATCTTCACAAAAGCATTACCTAGGGATGCTCACAAGTATCTAAGAGGTAAACTAGGGGTGATACCCCTATCAAAGGCTAACTAAGTAATAGAAGGATTTCCCTACATCAAATAAGCTGATTTTCATATATCACAAATTGATGCAGAGGATCTTACTTTTGGAACTACATAAACTAATCAAAGACCTAAAATTTCCAAATAGTCACAAGCAAGGTGACAGAAGGAGAAACTGAAGAAAATTGAAAAAGCCTCTATCTGTATGTTTAAGATGATAAGTGTTTGGCATATTTCTTTGGCATTGTTGTCAAAAAGGGAGAAAGAGTTAAACTGATCATCATCATAGGGAGAAAGAGTATTAAACTGATCATTGTTAGAGGGAGATATCAAGAAATTGTTACAAAAAAGATAGAGAGTGTTGATATTGATTGTATGATAAATGAGATAGAGCCAATTGAATGCAAGAGGAAGAAATCATGATATCTACCTAGTAAGAGGGAGATATAAGATGAAAATCAAAGGGAGTTATAAGAAAGAATTTGTGTAACCTATTCAGAAGATGGAAGCTATTAATAGAGGGAGACATTTCAAAAATACAAGGAATTATTTTCTTTTTGGTATTGGTATTATCTTATTGTTTTAACCTAGTCAATTTGGTTGAACAAAATATTTACCATTTGGTTGATTTGGTTCATTAGTTTGGTTTTTCATCAATGCCAAAGAGGGAGATTGTTGAAAATGGATTGAGGAAGCCAATCAAAGAAGAATATTGTAAAGGAAGATTGTTGACAACATACAAGTATGCTTCAACCATTGTTTTGTCACTGATGTCAAACCTGCTATTTGCTAGTGAGACAACTCCTTATATGATCTAATTACTACCACTTAGTTGATTGATGAAGAGGATTTGATCAAAAGATGTAACAACAACACCTAGTTGATTAATGAAGAGGATTTGATCAAAAGATGTAACAACAAAACCTAGAGGAAAGGTTGAGTTATGATTATGTAATGAAGTACAAGGATTAGTTAAGATAGTAATGAGATGATGCATTGATAATCTACTTAAGGTTACAAAGACTAGTTACACTAAGAAAGTTTAGAAGAGCAAGTTACACAAAGTTTGTTTGCCAAGCTCGAATGAGTGGACAGTAGGTGCTAAGAAAAGTTAGTGCAACTTGAGTAGACAATTAGTTGATGTTGAGTACCAGTAAACTTTAGTTGATGCCGAGCACCAATAAACTTTAGTTGATGCTGAGTGATATTATAGAGGATGTTGAGCAATGCAGTATGTGCCAAGCATCAGAAGGTTGATAATATCAAGCTACTTCATTATTTAAAAGATCATGGATCCAATGAATTTGATTTGACAACTTTGTTTCCTTGGATTACGTGAACCACGTAGAAGATAAGGATGATGAGCTAGTGGCACATAATTCTAGGTAAACTATTTTTATATAATTCAAAGAGAATTCTAGGAGAAGTTTCTAAAAGAGAGATGGAATGTGGGGTAGATACATCATATCCTACCAAATCCATCCTAACCCTAAATTGGATGATGAAAAATAAGTGGCAAAATATGTTAATTTCCTATTTATAGGAATGGCTAGTCATGAAGAAATAGAAGTGGGATGCAAGAACCTAAGTGGAGACTACATTGTATGCTAAGCAAAAAGGCTTAAGAAGATGAATGCTTGAAGAGTGAAAAAGCTATCAGAGCTTTAATGTATGAAGGCCAAGAAAAATTGAGGATTGAATAGTAATCTATAATCTACAAATGAAGTTGTAAGTTGTATTAGATCAAGCCTTATTCTTGCTCTCTAACAATTGTATCAGCCTAGGGTAAATCCTTTGGATTAAGGTTGACCTAATAGTTATTTATATATTCTTTAACCAGGTGACATTCCAAGTGAATGGTCTAAAGTCCTCTAACAAGGCTCACTCCTAACAAGGTGATTGAAATCCTTTAACAAGGTCATATTTAATAGTGTGTATTGTAACCTTTAATAGGGTTGACCTTTAATAGGGCATCACTTTAGAAGAGTGAAAAGAGTAGCATGTTACTGGTGATTTCTCCCAAATTTGGTCTCCATGTAAATCATTGTGTCAGCTTTGTTGATGAATCTATTATGTTTCATGCTTTATGTTTATACAAGTTCATTTGATAGTAACCTACAAGATTTAAGTGATTGCATAATATTTTGGATGCATGCATGAGTATAAATGTTTTATGGGTTCACTAAGCTAAGAAAAGTTTTATATATACATCTAGACCTTGGATAACTAATTCACGCCCCCCCCTGGCACCCCCCAATTATTCTAAAGTATTCCAACATTTTCATTTTTCCTTCCAACATAATTGACTTGTTGTAAATCATGGTAAAGTTACATGATGTTGTTAATAAGGGTATAGAATATTTTGTGATTTTTATTTGGAGATATCTTGACACACACCCAGAATATGGATGAAGCTAATAACTGTAATAGTAGTAATCTTTGACAAATTTCATTTTTTGTATTTTTCTTTTGTACATGGGGGCATTATACTCCCTATTTGCTTGTTATAGACCCTACTTCAGGATTTATGATATGAAGTATATAAGGTCTTATTAATATGATATAAATAAGGTATATTGGAGTGTCTATTACTTGATCAATTATAGCTTGGTTTTCTCTCTAAATGTCTTGCTATTACTTTTGGGCATATTTTTTGTTTTTTCATGGTTTTAGAGCTAAATTTAATTATTAGTTGATTTTATAAAGTAATTGAATATGCTCACTCCTTGAAGGTTTATGTAGTTTGGTAGGCTATTTTGAAGAAGTAATGTATATTTTATTTTCTCATTTTGTATTTGCTAATGATTGGAGGTTTTCTTTCTAGTTCTATCCTCTATGAGTATTTGAACTAGTTATATATGAATAAAATGTTAGTATCATTCAACATTTCCCTAATAAGAGCTCTGTGTGTGTGTGTGTGTGTATACACACATACACATATATATATATACACACATACATATACATATATACATATATATATATATATACATATACATATATACATATATATACATATACATATACATACACATACATATATATGTATATGTATACATATACATATATGTACATATATGTATATCTATGCATATACATATATGTATATGCATACATATACATATATGTGCATATATGCATATATGCATATATGTATATGTACACACACACACGTGCACACACACACACACACACACACACACACACACACACACACACACACAGATAGATGTAGATATAGATATAGATATGAAACTTTAACATTCTATATCATAAAGATAATGGTACCATCTAAAAGTATCTTATCATCTTATCTAAATTAAGAAAATAAAAATCTATCAAGAGTAATAATCATGTACATGTCTCTAGTATTAATTGAAATCTCATTGGGGTAGGCACTATAGTATTCTTGGCTAACTTGGTTGTTGAAAACAATTGATTAACTATGTATTATCTTTGATGTTACAAAAAATGGCATATCATTATCAGTTAATGTATGCCTAGCTCACTTAGGCCATGAAGATTGTTTTTTGTGTCTGCCAAGCATTCCAAAGTTGGCCAAGTTTAGAAGACTTTGTCTACCGAGCTCACTCAATTGTCAAAGAAAAGTTTGCAGAAGTTGAGTGTTAACTAATCTCACTTGGTTAACGAAGTAAATGTTGGATGGAACCAGTTTTAATCAAGCTCACTTGGTTACCAAAGAGACTTTGTAAATATGTAGTGTTAATTGAGTTCACTTGGTTAACATAGGAAAATCATTTTGAGTTAGTGTCTACCAAGAAGGGTTGGTTAACGAAGGATTTTCTTGTTTTGGCATCTTGAGTTCAAGTGATTTAGTTATTGGTTCTAGGTAACTAAGGAGATGAATATTAATTATTCTAAGTTGTATTCAATCTGACTTGAAAATATCTAAGATATTTAAATATAAGGTCAAGTTTTGGATTGAATGTGTGGAACAATAATAGAAGATTTCATGATTCTTAGAGGAAGTGAATTAGAAGGATAAGCACAATATCATTATTGAGATGCAAAGATTCTTTCGATTAGGAAGGATCAAGTATAAAAGCTAGAATTGAGATCTATATTCAAAAATTTAGTTGTCTCAAAAATTAGGTAATCTCATTGTTACTTTCTAACCATTATAGCAGTGATCTAAATCTCTTAACCAAGTTGGCTTAACAACTATTCATAAATCTTCTAAAAAAGTGGCATTTCTAGATTAAAGTGTCTAAAGACCTATAACAATGGAACTCCTAATAGGGTGATTAAATCCTTTAATAAGGTCACACCTAATAGTTTTTTCTGTAACCTTTAATAGGGTTGGCTCCTAATAGGGCTCACTTTAAAAGAGTGAAAATTAGTAACTAGTTACAATTGGTGGATTTTCCAAAATTGGGTTTCCACATTAAATCTTGGTGTCACTTGTGTTCATGATATTTCTTTTATGTGTGTACAACTAAGTTAAATAGGGTTTATCATATATAATATCTTGAATATTTTTATGTTAAGGAATTATCAAGTTATTTTAGTGTTTACCAAGTTACAACATTTTCTAGTGTAAATCGAGTGCATATGTGTTTGCCAAGTTAAGCATAATATAGTTTAAATCAGACTTTTGAGTTGAATTAACATATAAAGATTTGGGATTTATTTTTTCTAGCAACTGATTCACCCCTCCCCTCTTAGTTAGTCCTCTTATATTTCCAACAATTGGTATTAGAGCTTTTGGTGCTTGCAGAAAAGGTTTCAAGGATCTAAGCTGAAGGTTAGGATGTCTTATAGAAGAGAGATTTCAAAGTTGAATAGAGAAAAATTTGCACCATGATAGGAACTTATGAAATTGCATTTGGGAACCATCATCAATTTAGGTTTCAAAAACTTAAACACTTCTTACAAATCTCTTGCTAGTATAATGGCTCTAGAAGAAATTTTTGAAAAGAAAATTCATAATGTCATGATAATTGATATATCATCAACTCTTAAATATCTTGAATTTGATGAAGTCAAAGGAAGCGCTACTACTCATAAAATGTGGACCAAATTGAAGAATATCTATGAATGTGATGATAATGTAAAAAGAGCCAAGGAAGAAATCTTGAGAGGCTAGTTTGATCAGATGAAAATGAGAGAAGATGAAAACATTGCAAAATATGTTGATAGAATCAAAGCCAATGTCAATTCTATCAAAGCCTCTAGAGGAACAAGTAATGATGTAATAATGGTAAGAAAGGTACTCAAAACCCTTCTTCTTATCTATGCAATCAAAGTTTCTTCTATTCAATAAATGAGATGTGATCTAAATAACAAGATAACTTTGGATGCTCTAGTTGGAAGATTGACAAAATTTGAACTAGACAACTATGATCATTACATTCCTAGCTCTAGCAATGTTGAGTTTGCATTTAAAGCTAAAAATTTGAAAAGAAAAAAATCTAAAAGTGAAGAGGAAGAAAGTTTTGATAGTGATCTTGAAACCATTGATGCATTGCTTGTAAGAAGGTATTCCAGAGGGAAAGGCACGTATAAAGGTAAGATTCCTCTAAATTGTTTCTCTTGTGATGAAGTTGGACACATTATTGCAAGGTTCCCAAATAGAAAAGAAAATGATGAAAAGAAGCACAACAAGTATAAAGGCAAGAAATATTTTAAGAACTTCAAGGACTACAAGGACAAAGGTAAGAAATCTTGTTTCATAGTTGTTAGTTATCCAATGAGTCAACATATTTAAAAATATTTCCTTAAAATTTTGCTGATTCAGTTGTCGAAGTACTTTTTTTGTCATTCCTTGTATTTGCAATGATTTGAAGTGTTGTACAAAGTTTTCCCAATACTCCCTACCATTGTTTCTTCATTTGAATCACTTTGAACCACTTTGAACTATGGTTTGAAGTAGTTCAACCAAGGATTTTGCACTAATGATTTTCTTGTAGGAAATGCATGCCAAAACAGTAGGGTATTCTTTTGAATCACTTTGAATCACTTTGAACCTCAATTCAAAGTAGTTCAAAGCCATTCTACAATAAATAATTTTTGACGAGATTGGATAATGTTGAAAAAATGGGCCATCATTTCACAAGGCATTAATTACCATGTCAAAAGTGGAGACTATTTTGCCAAAAAGAGGATTGGATGCCATTATGAGGTTAATTAATATTGATATGGCCACAAGAAATTTGAATGTGTAAACTTTGCCCTGAGTTATTTGTCATAAATGCCTCATAATGAGGTTGTAATTTTTCATGTAAGTACTATTTCCTTTTAAAATGAGTTGAACTTTTCCTTTTTGTTTACTATGTGAAAAATCAAGAATTTGAAGGAGAAGTTGTTAAGGAGAACAGAAAGGAAAACTATATTTTTTTGGTAGGTCATAGGTGAGAACATAGAAATTCTTCTTTCTTTTCTACAATATTTGTGTTTTACAAGATAAATCAGTTCGAAACCTTGCTTGTTTAAGAATGAAATATGTGTTACATTTCTTTGGCAACATTTCAAGTTTGGAATGCAAAAGGCCTATTATATGTGATACTAACATAGAAGGTGTTAGATTGGAGAAATTGAAAACAAAATTCCTTGAGCATGTTGATGAACCAAATGGGTGTATGGAAACTCTAACCAGTGGTCTAGTTGAAGCCGTAGCTTTTCCCCCTACCCCTTTGAGTCCCGAATTGCTTCAAATTTGCATTGATCATTATGATGTAAGAAAAAAAAGTATCATAAACAAGGATGGGGAACCATTACTATCAATTTCAAGAGAAACCATTCCCTTTATTCTGCATCTACCAAAAAATATGTTTGCCACTTTTTCTCCCATTCAATCCCTAGTTGAATACCGAGAAACTCCAAGCAAATACTGCAATATTCTAGCTAGGAAAAGGACTAAAACTAACTATGGTGGAGGTTCTAGGTTAACTAAGATAGTCACCAAGGATCATCTTAAGCCTCATATTCATGACCTTATGGTGTTGTTACATCGAGTCAAGGGTTCATATGATGTTTTTCTCTTTGAGGATTCGATTTATCGTTATATAGAAATCATTTTGAAAGGAGAACAATGATTGGACTAGGCTCAAATTATTGCTAGTTCATTGAGGACACAACTAAAGCATGCCAAAGAATCTAGGGAAAGTTTCCACATGGCCTCATACTTGGCATACTACATTGCCTATGTTAGTTATCTTATTCCTCTCCCTCATTAAGTCTAGAATGAAGATATAACAGTTTATCAATATTGCCCCATACTACAAAAAGATAAAGTGCTGGAGAATTTTAAAAAGGTTTGTGATGTATTCATAGAAAATGTGCATGTATATTTGAAGAAAGCACCCATGCCCAGATTGTCTTCTCAAGCTCAAAATTTAGTTCAACAATATGAAAGCTATTTCATACAATTTCCCAAATTCACCTATTTGAGAATAGGTGGGTTCAAAGATGAACCAATAAAACTTCCATGACATGCAATGGATTGCTTTGTTTTAGTTGAAATTTGCTGACAGTTATTCTCTATTATTAAAGATAACTTACCACTGGAGAATTGGGAGACAACATTCCCTATCAAACTTGGTTCTTTAGTTTTTAATAGTATGATTAATGTCTCTATTATAGGAAGTAATTTGTGTGGATTTAGTTTTGGTTCTTACCAAAGTAGAAGAAATTTTGATACTAAAGGCTTTGCAGTTCAAGTCCTTGGTCTCAAAGGTCATTCATCAACAACTCCACAATTAGAAGATTTATGGCAGCTTTGTAAAGGTAAAGAAGAAGTATTGAGGAGAGATAATTCAAGATTGACATTACAACAAATCAATTCCCTAAAAATGAAATTTCAAATAGAGGGGATAATTGAAGATGGTTCAAACATTGTTAAACCAGGCTAGGAAGAGTCCAATGAATCAAAATCACTAGAAGTAGATTGGAACCAGGAAAAAGAAGATGATATAAATCTAAGGGCTAGATTTATACTCACTTATATAGATGATTGGCTAAAGGAAAAAAGCATGAGAGTTGTCAATGAACCCTCCCCAAGGGTGGTTTCTTTTTCTGAACCATTGACGTCTGACATTCAACTTTTATCTCCTGTTGCAGGTAGTGTGTTGCCTCCAGGTAAGCAGAAAGAATGCCATTTCATATATATGCTATGGCTCTTAAGACTAGGTCTAAAGCTAAATTCAAGGCCCTTAAGCAATAGGGAGTTCAAAAAGAAAAGATGTCAACTCAAGGACAAGATTCAAATGATGGTCTCAACTTCTCGGATAGTGTTGATGGTGATGTGTAGTTTATTGAAGCCCCTAAAGTGACTAAAAAAATAATGGCTAAGGTGGCCACATATAAGTAGAAAAAAAAGTCTAGAGAGATTGATAGTGAAGGTTTCAAAGTCACTTCATTCAAATTGGGAACTATTAATAGGAGCATGGGTAATCACTTTTTCAAAATTTTTACTGATCATATTTTAACTTAATCTAAAAAGGATAGCAAGTAGAAAAAGGAACTCAAGGGTTTAGTGATGACTAGCTACTTATATTGATTCTTTGATGAACCTTAGAGCCTTACCAGTTGTTCAAACTCTCCAATCCTTCGACCCAAATTTTGCAGATAGCCAATAACTGGTAAAACAAATGCAAAGGGGGCAGTTGTTGTCTAATGCAATGCAAGATTGGGTGAATGCTATCATCAAGGAAGGTAGAAAGTTTATCCTAGAATTTACCATTGTATATGCTGAAGGAGAAACACTCTTGGGAGATATTCAAATTCTGATCCTAGGATGGGAAACTAAATAGAGCTGGTGCCAGGCAATTGTATTCCAGGTAACTAAAGTTGAAAATTTTGGAGTGCTAATGTTTCTAAGTGAAAATCCAATGAAGAATGTAGATCCCTACATGTTATTCATCATGAGAAATAACATGGGTTGGAAATAATTAGTTTATAAAGAAGCAATAAAAGAAATGCAAGCCATTGAGAGAAAAATTGCTGGGATGAATGAGGAACATCTCAAAGACATGAATATAGTAAACCCTATAGGGATCCTATAGTTTGATGATGGAAATATGGATTTTGAAACATTGAATAAAAGCTTCAATGATGCTATTGAGAAAATCAGAGATAATGAATTGCCTACTACTAGTGATTTCACTATATTGGAAAATATTAATTCCATGCTATGTCTTAACAAGGAGTTGTTGGGCAGTCATTGTACATGAGGTCAACGACATGAATCCATTCTGCAATTCCTCTCGTGAAAAACTAATCTTTTGGGATCAACTCCAAGGTTCACTATTTGTCTGATGACATACCAAAATTTTCTTAGTTGAAGATAAATGTGATTGTTCATGAGGAGGCCTTTGCTAGTTCTAGTATGATCTTAGAATGAAGTAAATTTTATTTCTATCTCAAAATCATACACAAAAGAATAATATTTTTGTATTTTCTATTTTTTCATTGAATGCAATCTAATAGTACAACTAAAATGAGTTCCTATTCTAAGAAGGGATTAGCAAAGAAAATAACAAAATTGAAAGCAAATAACATGAATTTGAAATCCTAAATGGACATAAGCTATAGAAAACAACACACTATGAGTTAAGCTTTGAATAAATTGGTAGGAAAGCAATGAAAATAGTAGCAACAATTCCTAGAATCCACTGATGCAATTGCTAGTGAGAAACTTTAACAATCATATGATATTTCACCTTTCATCAAATTGCAAGGCCATAGAAAGTGTGCTCATGCAAGACAAAAGGTTATGCAAGCACAATTTGATGATATCTTCTCAAGCTTGTTACATTAGTGAAATTTGTAAATCTATAGCAAACAACAGAACTAAAAGATTACACAACCAAAAACAATGCAATAAACCTTTGGCTCAATCACAATCTCATGAACAAAATTCACAAAACAATGACACATTTAGGCAAGAATAACTACACTTCAAATTCGAGTACCAAAAGCATAATTTTATTGCATAATAACGACGGCTCTGATTACATATTACAATGGGTTATTTATAAGAATTTGTCTCCTCAATTTGTGTTGAGAGTGAGAGATATCTTCATGCAATAAAAGGCTTTTTAAACAATAAAATAAACTAATTATATACAAACTAACTACCTAACTGGTGCTTAGTAGAACTCCATCCATTTTATATTCATTAATTGGATGCACGAGCCTTTACATGTTGAAAAAAAAAGAATTATGAGAGAAGAAAGAATGAGAAAGCTCTGAGTCCAAGTAGAAGTGACTAGAAGTGCCAAAATTGGAAGGTGATCTTTCACAGGGCATTTGTAGGAGTTAAACTACTGTTAGAATGCATTTTTGATGCATGGAAAGCTCTATTTTTGGAACTGGCATTTAACTCTTAGCAAAGCATTTTTGAAAATGCACACCTGTGGAGCTATAGAGCTGTGCACCTCAAAAATGTGCACCTTCTCACCTCTTCAAAAACTTCTAGAACACTTATGAAAATGCAAACCTATGCACCTGCCTCGGAAGCTCAATTCGTCAAAAAATCAAAGTTCTCAATTTTGAAAATGGTTTCTGTGTTTTTCTCAAGTAGGCTTTTAGATCACTTTTTGTGTACATTCTTGGCCCCTTTTTGATGATTTGTACCCTCTTTATAGCCAATCACTTTCATAAACTTGAACTCCTTCTGCCTCTTCAATCTAAAATCTCAAGGCACCTGTATTGAATCTTGTCATTAATAGCTACATAAGATGAGGAACCTGTTCCGCTTCATGTGTCCAACCTCTATATCTTTGACCTTTGTCTTCTCTCCAACTGCCCTATCCTTCTTGGCAAGAAACCAAGTGATCCAGTGTAAGAAATGAATAATGTTGAGCAAGGAACGAGAAACAATCCAAGTAAGTTAAGTGTGAAACAATGTTACCATAAGATAAGCAACTCCAAGAGCATACACCAAGATGGTTCAACAATGGAGACAAGGATTTATAAGGGGAAAGCAAAGAAAACCCCTTGTGAGTTATTATGAATGAAGGCAAATGCCTAAAGAAAAGAGAGAGAGAGTGTTGGAGCAAAGATAGCTCAATACAATAACATCAAGTGCTTAGAGTGTTGTGTTGTTGTGAAGAAAGAAGGAGGAGCATCTCTTATATAGAGATGAGAGAGGAGTTTCATTTGTAACTCCCATTTCTATGAATGCCACATTTATAATAGGTGTGTGCAAAGTGTCACAATCCTCTTAAGGAGGATAAACTAAATAAAGAAATAAACAAGAGTTGTCCTTACATGTGGAATAAAGGACAAACAATGACATGTCCTCCACATGTGTACAAGTGGAAAAACTACATGTAGGGACCCTTGGAATATCCCAATTAAAATATATCCAAGGAAAGATTAACCTTTCTAACATCCAGATTATCCAGAATGATCAAATGTTTGAAACCTTTTCATTTTTTTCACAAGTTTTTCTAGGCATTTTTAAATAGCCTTTTTAGAGGTCTTCTAGGTTGAAACTTTCATAGGTCCCTAAAAATGGGTAGCTAAAAGCTTGCTATTTTAGGGACTGAAATTAGATCTTTAGTTCTTCTTTCCAATGGTGTAAATGGTTTTGAATTCTGCGCTCTAGGTCAAAAGTTATGACCCTGACAAGTTGAGGATGTCATTTTTACCTACAAAAGAAGCAAACATTAGTCCAGAGAGTTTAAAATGCTTAATTAATAAGCCCTAACATGACAAAAAATATTGACAATGTAAAAACATTGCAAATCTTGCAAAAACATCATTTTAGCCTTTGATAAACAAAAAAGAGCACACTGGGTGCAACACAAAGGTGTGCTAGGTGCACCTTGTCCTCATCAATGGTTTAATATTTGAGAAAGCACACCAACACACATCATGGGGTGCGTTGGGTGTGCATCTCACATATCCTTTCTAATGCACAATGAGTATAAAGATGTGTAGGTGTGCACCTTCTTTTTGTGTGCTTTCCTTTGAATTTTGGTGCACTAGCACACCTAGGGAGGTGCACTATTTTTGTTTGCAAAAATGACTTATCCTCTTCGATGATGATTTCCAAAATCTAGATTTTTGAATTGAGACCTAGATTTGACTAAAGACACTAGGTAAAACCCTAGAAAAGACTCAGACCCTAGACTAGGGATCCAAAAAGCTAAAAGAAAAAGTAGGAGGTCCCCATTTCTAGGCGAAATGGGGCATGCGTTGTGAAACCACAAAAGGACCTCATGCAATGTCAAACCTTGAAACTCAAGGAGTTTAAATGGAGAAAGGACATGTGTAGGGCTAGGCTACTGAGTTTGAAAAATTCTCATTCCCACGCAATGGAGGATTTCATGAACACCTTCAGGAGCTAGAAATTGGTGTGATAAACTGTGGTTGAGGAAGAGAAGAGTAGTGACGAATCTTGAACAAGATAGTTATTTTCATTCATGTTTTGGAAACCATTTTTATAAATGTTCTTTTGTTTGTATCTTAGCTATTTGAACCAAAATGGCTAGGTTTTGATGGAGGCCTTTTAGATTTGTAATGAAATTATAAATGCTAGGGCATTGAACTAATTAGGGGTTAGAAAAGATAGCTAGAATAGTTTTTTGATAAATAGATACTTTAAATAGCAATCGATGATAGTATATATATGTTTATTTTTGAATGACTATGTGCATGAAGGAGATTTAATGTATATACATACATACATATATATATATATACATACATACATACATATATATATACATACATATATATATATATACATATATACATACATATACATATATATATATATATATACATATATATATATATACATATATATATACATACATATATATATACATATATACATATATATATATATATATGTATATGTATGTATATATGTATATATATATGTATGTATATATATACAAGATGATATATATATACATATATATTTATCATCTTGGACTTTTCTTGGAAACTTGGCATTCAAAGTGTTTAAATTATTGTTACTTTGTGAGCTATGATTTATTGGTTCAAGATATCTATTGCTGTTTTTACTATAAGTTCATTTTAATTGAGATTCTTAAGTGATTAATATCAAGTTGTGGTATTATTCATTTCTTTGAATAGATGTCTTTTAGAAGAAGAGTTTGATGAATTTTCTCTTTATTATTTGAATGAATTCTCACCTCAATACCTAAGAGTATGTGAGAGAACCTTATGCACTTTCTGGTAAAAGTGCGAAAATGATCTTTTGAGTTCATTAAAAAATTTATAAGGAAGATGTACCTTTAAATGTAGCGAGAACCAAATAATATTAAGTTTTCTCAACTATGGTGAACATTTTTGTGTTTTCTAATACCTTGGGTATAGAGTGAATTTATTAAATAGTTGAAAAGAAAATCTATTCACTAATAGATTTTGGGTGACTCTGTTGGGGAAGAGTCCCTTGTGAAAAAGAACCTAGTTTTTGAAAACTATGAATAAAAATGGTTCTCCCACATGATAATATGGATTTAAAGATACACAGGAAGATATAATCTTATATTTAACTGCAACTGCCCGGACATTGCGTTGAAATAGCCAATAGTTTCAACAAGTGTTGAATGTATTGGAAAGAGAAGAGGAAAGGGCTGAGCTATTAAGAGGGGTGCCAAAAGTTCAAGAATAAGTAGTAGTTAATAGGCTTGCCCAAGCACCTACAAGACCTTAAATAAAAGGTAAGAAATAGAGTTGGTTGCTAGGAGATATACAAAGGGAGAAAGAGAAAAGGGGATCCTAGATGAAAATTTTGAGCCATTAAAGATTCTGAGTTTCTTACCATATTTCAACGATCCAAAAAACAAGAAAACTAAGTCCCAAAGTAGACCTAGTTCACCACCAAAATAGCCCCATTTCTCACTGTTAGTACAATCCTTGCTTCCATTAAAAGCTCTTGTCCTTGCTCATTTAAATATCCAACCTTTGCAAGTTATACCACTAAACATGGCTCTCAATCAATTATGGGGTTAAAACATAGGGCCATTAAATCTAGGTGTTAACCCTACAATATTACGTAAAGGAGCCTCTAAAATTTTACCTAAGTTTAGTAGAGATGGTAAAGTTTCAATAGATGATCATTTGAGTGCCTTTCATATAGCTTGTGGTGTCATAAGTGTTCCTACTCAAGAAGTTGTTGTGAGACTATTTGTTGGAACATTAATCGATGTTGTTGCTAATTGGTTTAATCACCTACCCCATCATTCCATCACTAGTTGGAATGACATGAAAAATGCATTTGAAGATAGATTCAGAGCTCTTGAAGATGAATGCTCTCTATTGCTTCAACTTAGTCAAATGAAAAAAGAAATGCACGAAGCAAGGAGATAATTTGATGCTAAATTTAACAGGTTAATTCAAAGAATTCCTACAACCTCAAGACCTAATGCAAAGAACTAGAAAAAATTCTTTATAAAATTTGTTCGTCCAGATGTAAGTTTTCATCTCATTAAAGATGAGTGTGCTAATTTGTCTACTGCCCAGAGGCTAGCTATTTAATTAGAAGATGCATTTATCAATGCTGGCAAATGGAAAAGAGAAGTTCAGACACTCAGAACTACTTCATCCTCTACATCTACAGAACTTGTTTTGTAGAAGTTGATGAACGATGTAGCAATGATGAAAAGATAGCAAAACAAAACCCATGGCCCTTACCAAACTCCTTATCAAGATATTCATAGGCAACACAAACCTCAAAATTTTGGTAAAACTCCCACATTGACTAACCCTCAAACAAGATTACAAATTGAAGAAACTCCTAAAAAGGCAAAGTGTTCTTTTCATATGACTTCAGATCATGATGAACGAAATTTTTCTGATTGGTTGAATTGTGTTCAATTAGTAAAAGATGCTCTTGTAGTAGAACAATCACCTAAAAATGAAAGGACAAAAAGTGAAAACACAAGTGCTTATTTTCTTGAATATGACCTAGATTTAGAGAGGGGAGGTGCTATTTTTATGACACTTTAAGACATGACTTGTACAGTAATGACCAAAGGTCAAAGAAATCAAAAGCCCTCTCTAGGAACTATTTTGAATTCATCAAATGCTAAAGGGAAAGAACACATACAAGCTAATCATGTGAAAATATAGAGCCTAGAATATTGTCTAGAACAAATTTAGTAGTTGGCATGTCAGCCTTTGATATTGTAGAATTTTGTAAATCTTCCTCTATATCTATTTCTCCAGCTAAATATTTGAGGTTGAATCCTAAAGAACTGGATAAGCTAGTTCAATATGTCAAAGGAGGTTCTACTACTAATGCCCAATTTACTGATAGTAAGATTGAAAACTCAAAGGCTACTAGTGAACCTATTTTTGTATCTAAAAGATGTAGGATAGATGCTCCTTATAGGGAATCAGCTATGAACTATATTGAAGGAGAAGTAGAAGAGAAAAATACCAATCCATTTTATGTATCATTATTATTGAATGGACAGAAACTCAGTAACTGTATCATTGACTCTAGAGCATTAGATAATATTATGCCAATGCCTATTGCAAAAGCCCTCAGCTTGGAGTTTACAAAAACCTTTGGATGTTGCTATTCTATGGACAAGAAGCAAGTACCTCTACTTGGTCAAGTGAAAGATGTACAAGCTTTCCTCTATGCCTGCCCAGAGAAAAGGTTGAAACTTACCATTCTTGTAGCTAATATACCAACTAGCTATGGAATGTTGCTTAGTAGAACTTTTTGTAATGATATGGGTGGGGAAATTAAAATGGATTGTTCTAAAGCCTACATTCTAGTAGGGAAGAAGAAGATAAAGCTTGAGCCTAAGCCAAAGAATAAATACACAATCATGCCTTCAGATAATCCTAAACCATAGATATTGTACATGGAGTGTTAGTTTGGAAACTATGTTATATTGCCTAAGGAACAATGTGAAAGAATTAAGATAGTAAGCTATGAAGAAGCCCTTTGGATTCTAGAATTTGATGGAAATTGTTCTAATTTAGGTTCAAGCATGGGTGTTGTTCTCGTCTCACCTTCAAGAGACATTTTCCCTTTTTCCTTCAAATTGGATTTCAATAATACCAATAACACGACTGAATATAAACCAAAGTGAAAGGGGTGAAGCAACTAAGAGTGAGAGGTGATGATGAACTCATTGTGAAGTAGGTAAGGAAGCAATTTTTTTGTTAAAAATGATAAGATAAAGCATTATAGAAATTTGGTTTGGGATGAAATTGAGTCTTTTGAAGCTTTTTCTATTGAATTTGTACCTCGCTCTCAAAATACTAAAGCTAATGCTTTAGCTATTTTAGCATCCTTGTTGTTATCACACCTGGAGTTTAAAAATGATACCTATAGGATTGAAATGATTTATAGGCCTACAGTCCTAGATAATGTAAATCATTGGCAAGTTTTTAATGATGACACATAATTAAAAGAGTTCATTGAATGTGTTGGCAATTTCATTGAAACTTTTTTTGAAGGGTCTAATCATGATGGTAAATTGATCAAAGAAGAATTAGCTGAATTAGGGGAAATTATTCAATTAAAAGGTAATTGTATCCCAAAGGGGTTGGTGTCTCTGGAGCATCTCTTTCATAGAAAAGATGATAGTGCCAAAAACAAAAGAAATGATTTTGATAAAGGTATAGAATGAAATGATAAAATAAATATTGGGAATGAGGTAAATCCAAAATGGATTTCCATTGGTAGAACCTTTTTTGAGAGGGAGAAAGATAGGCTATCTAAACTTCTTACTTAGTATAAGGATATCTTTGCTTGGGGGTATGAGGACTTGAAGAACTTTAAAAATGGAGAATTTATACATCATATACCACTAAAGCTTAGAAACTATAATCCTAAGGTATCTGAAGCCATTTTTAAAGAAGCAGAGAAGATGCTAAAGGCCCACATAATCTACCTGATTTATCACTCAACTTGGGTAGCAAACATTGTCCTTGTGAGAAAGAAAAATGATGAAATTAGAATTTGTGTGGATTTTAGAAATCTAAATCAAGCCAACCTGAAGGAAAATTATGTAATTCCTACTATGGATCATATTTTGCAAAGAACTATTGGGCCTAGAGTTATGTCAATGCTTAATTGGTATTCAAGATATAATTAGATTAGTGTTGCACCTAAGGATCAAAACAAAACTGCCTTCATTATTCCCTAGGGCACTTTTGCTTACAATAAAATAAAATTTGGGCTAATCAATGTGGGAGCAACTTTTTAGAGAGCAAAGAATTCATCATTTAAGGATTTGAGGGATAGAATAATTGTGATATATCTTATGATTTGACTATTTACTCTAAGTGAAGGAAACACCACTTGAGGGATTTGGGAATGGTGTTGGACTAATGTAGGCAACATGGTATATCCCTCAACCCCAAAAAATCTATGTTCTTTATAGGAGAAGGAAAATTGCTCAGACATATCGTTTCTAAGGATGGTATAAAGATCAACCCAGAAAGGGTGAAGGCAATATATAAATTGGTGTTGCCTAATAATAGAAATGATTTGAAGTTCTTCTTTGGTCAAATTAACTTTTTAAGTTGTTTCATGCCTAAATTTTCTAAAAAGGTAAGATAGATGTTGAATATGATGAGTGAAAAGCATCCTTTTAGATGGAATGAAGAGGGAAAGAAAGCATTTGAGGATATCAAAAAAACTATTTCAAATGCACCTATGTTGGTAAGCCCTAACTCTAAAAAATATTTTATCATTTACTACTATGCTTTAGAACATACCTTGTATAGTGTTCTGACTCAAAAGGATGATAGAGACAATGAAGCCCCAATTTCTTCCATGAGCATTCCCTTGAAGAATCATGAATTAAATTATACTCAAATGGAGAAACATGCATTTACTATGGTAAATGCATTGAAGCAGTTTAGGTACTACATGTTACATTCTCATTCAATTGTTTATGTGCCAGAAACAATAGTAAAAACCATATTGACCTAGCAAGAGATAGAGGTGAATAAAAGAGTTGTATGGGTAACTAAAGTTCAAGAATATGACTTGACTATCAAACCTACTTCTCTGGTAAGAGGACAAGGTTTATGCAAATTGAACAATAAAAATAAAGATCCATCCTCTAATAATATTGAAGAAATACCCACTATTTTGCTGGTAGGTTCAATAGACCCTTGGTTCTTCAATATATCCTACTTTCTGACATATGGTAAATGCTCCCCAAACATGAGCTCTAAAGAAAAATAGAATCCTAGGTTGAAGGTTGCAAAATATTTAATCTCTAATTGTATCTTGTATAAGAGGGAGATGGATGGAACCTTTTTAAGGTGTGTAGATGTTGAGCAACAAGAAAAGTTACTAAAGGCATATCATTCAGATGTATGTGGAGGACATTTTTCATCTACCATGACAACCTTTAAAATCCTAAGAAATTGCTTCTACTGGCCGAGTATGTTCAAAGAGTCCTACAAGTTTGTAAAGAATTGTGAGAAATGTCAACTTTTCAGTGAGTGCCCTTAGTTAGTAGCCTTACCCCTTAGGCCAATAATAATTGATGAACCCTTCTATCAATGGGGAATAAATTTTATTGGACCTCTAAGTTCCCCATCCAACACTAGACATTTATACATATTAATAGCTACTGATTACTTCACCAAATGGGTGGAGGCTATCCCAACCAAGAAGGCCAATTCTCAAGTGGTATGTGAATTTTTATTTCAATATATATTTGCCAAGTTTGGGGTTCCTCAAAAGATAGCCCCTAAAAATGGAACCTATTTTTCATTAGAAGAGATTTCTTTGTTCTATTATGAACATGGTATATCCTTATCTCATTCATCAGACTATTTTCCTCAAGGGAACAGGTAGGCAGAATCTAGTAACAAGAACCTAGTTGCAGTAATGAAAAAGTTGGTAGCTGATAATCCTTGGAATTGGCACAAAAAGTTATATGAAGCATTGTGGGATGTCCAAATTACCCCTAAGAGAGCTATAGGCATGGTTCCATTCAAATTAGTGTATGGAATAGGCACTCAGGTGTCCTTTCCTCTAGAGGTATCTGCTACCAAATTACAATCTATAATTGCAAATAAATTCTTTAAAGATTCTTTGAAGAAGAGGATATTGTATTTGAATAAGCTAGAAGAAGAAAGAAATAAACTTGTTGACCATATTACTGAACATTGGATGAAGGTGAAACAAATCTCTGACATGAGAGCTAGACCTCATGGTTTCTTTAAAAATGATAAATTTCTTCTGTGGGACAAAAGAAAAGAACCAAAGGGAGCACATGGTAAATTTGATTCTCTCTGGAAAGGTCTGTTCATTATTTTAGAAGTTATTGTCCCAAATAACTTTTTTCTAAGTTACTTGTATGGTACAATTATGCCCTTTAACTACAATTTGTAGGATTTGAATTTAATTAAGTTTTGAATATCTTTAATTTTCCCAATCATGTACATATATTCCTATTTTTCATCCTATTTTCCTTTCCTGTTGTTTTTCTTTTTGTGTTGGCTAGGTTCCTGTTCCTAGCTTTCTGAGTTCTCTATGTACTCTATGTACCCTATCCTCAGTTAGAGCCCCTATTAGTTATCCAATGAGTCACCATATTTAAAAATCTTTCCTTAAAATTTTTCTCATCCTATTGTCGAAGTCCTTCATTCGTCATTCCATGTATTCATAATCATTTAAAGTGTTGTACAAAGTGTCCCCAACACTCCCTATTATTGTTTCTTCATTTGAATCACTTTGAACCACATTTAACTCTAGTTCAAAGTAGTTCAAAGTAGTTCAATCAAAGGATTATGCACTAATGATTTTCTTGCAAGAAATGCACACCAAAATAGTGGGGTATTCTTTTGAATCACTTTGAATCACTTTGAACCTTGATTGAAAGTAGTTCAAAGTCATTCTATAATAAAGACTTTTCAGCGAGATTGGATCATGTTGTGCAAATGGGCTATCATTTCATAAGACCTTAATTGTTGTGTTAGAGGATAATAATTTTAAAATGGTGCTTTAATTCTAAATATGAAGAATCATCATTATGATCAAAAGTGGAGACTCTTTTTCCAAAAAGAGGATTGGATGTCATTATAAGGCTAATCATTTTTGATACCACTACAAAGGGAGTTATTAAATAAGAGAGTCATGTCAAAAGACCTTCAAATGTGTGAACTTTTTCGTGAGTTATTTTTCATAAATGCCTCATAATGAGGCTATAATTTTTCACATAAGTACTCTTTCCTTTTAAAATGAGTTCAACTTTTCCTTTTTGTTTACTGTGCCAAAAATCAAGAATTTGAAGGAGAACCTATTAAGGAGAAAGGAAAGGAAAACTATTTTTTTTGGCAAGTTATAGGTAAGAACATAGAAATCCATCTTTTTGTTCTACAATCTCTGTGTTTTCAAAGATAAATCAGTTCAAAGCCTTTCTTTATTTGTTTAAGGATGGAATCTATGTTACATTTCTTTGGCAACATGTCAAGTTTAGAATGCAAAAGGCTTGTTATATGTATACAAAGTTAGAAGGTGTTAGATTGGAGAAATTACAAACTTCCTTGAGCATGCTGATGAATCAAATGGGTGTATGGAAATTCTAACTAGTCGTCTAGTTGAAGCCGCAACTTTTTCCCGTACCCTTTTGATTCCGAAATTGCTTCAAATTTGCATTGATCATTATGATGTAAGGAGAAAAAGTATCATAAACAAGGATGGGGAACCAATGCTATCAATTTCAAGAGAAACCATTGCCTCTATTCTACATCTACCAGAAAATACATTTGTTGCATTTACTTCCATTCATTTTTTTGCTAAATACTGAGAAACTCCAAGAAAATACCGCAATATTCTAGCTAGGAAAAGGACTAAAACTAACTATGGTGGAGGTACTAGGATACCTAAAATAGTCACCAAGGATCATCTTAAGCCTCATATTCATGACCTTATGGTACTATTACATCAAGTCAAGGGTTAAACTAATGTTTTCCTCTTTGAGGATTGGATATATCATTATATAGAAATCATTTTGAAAGGAGAACAATGGTTGGACTAGGCTGAAATTATTGCTAGTTCATTGAGGACACAACTAAAGGATGCCAAAGAATCTAGAGAAATTTTCCACATGGCCTCATACTTGACATACTTCATTGCTTGCATTAGTGATCTTACTTCTCTCCCTCATGAAGTCTAGAATAAAGATATAATAGATTATCAATATTGCCCCCTACTACAAAAAGACAGAGTTCTGGAGAATTTTAGAAAGGTTCATGATGTATTGATAGAAAACATCCATGTATCTTTGAAGAAAGAACCCATGCCCAGATTGTCTTCTCAAGCTCAGAAGTTAGTTCAACAATACAGAAGGTATTTCATAAAATTTCCAAAATTCACCTATTTGAGAATAGGTGGGTTCAAAGATGAACCAATAAAACTTCCATGATATGCATTGGATTTCTTTGTTTTACCTAAAATTTATAGACAATTATTCTGTTTTTATTAAAGATAACTTACCACAGGAGAATTGGGAGACAACATTCCCTATCAAACTTGGTTCTTTGGTTTGTAATAGTATGATTAATGCCTCTGTTATAGGAAGTAATTTTCTTGGATTTAGATTTGGTTCTTACCAAAGAAAAAAAAAATTGATAGTAAAGGCTTTGTAGTTCAAGTCCTTGGTCTCAAAGGTCATTCATCAACAACTCCACAATTAGAAGATTTATGGCAGCTTTGTAAAGGTGACGAAGAAGTATTCAGGAGAGATCATTCAAGATTGACATTACAACAAATCAATTCCCTAAAACTAAAATTTGAAATAGAGGGGATAATTGAACATGGTTCAAACATTGTTGAACCAGGCTGGGAAGAGTTCAATGAATCAAAATCACTAGAAGTAGATTGGAACCAAGAAGAAGAAGAGGATATAAATCTAAGGGCTAGATTTGTACTCACTTATATTGATGATTGGGTAAGGAAATAGAACATGAGAGTTGTCAATGAACCCTTCCCAAGTGTGGTTTCTTTTTCTGAACCATTTTCCTTTGATACTCAACTTTCATCTCCTATTGTAGGTAGTGTGTTGGCTCCAGGTAAGAGGAAAAAAAAACCAATTCATATATAGGCTACAACTCCTAGTACCAAGTCTAAACCTAAATCTTAGGCCCTTAAGTAGTAGGGAGTTTGAAAAGAAAAGATGTTGACTTAGGGACAAGATTCAAATGATGGTCTCAACCTCTCTGATAGTGTCGATGGTGATGTATAGTTTATTGAAGCACATAAAGTGGATCAGCCTAGGTTCATGACTCCCACCAAGGATACTCATGCAATCTCTATGAGCCCTATTGTCCTATCTTGGTTATCTAATTCAATCAGTAAGAAAAGAAATCTATAGCTAGTTTCAACACCTGTAAAAGATATTGTATCCAAGTATGTTGCTCGAGGTTCAAAGGCTAAGAAACTAAAACTTGATGCTCATCTAACAAAGGACCTAGTGACTGGAAAAATAATGGTTGAGGTGGTCATGTATAAGCATAAAATAAAGTTTAGAGAGATCAACAATGAAGGTTTCAAAGTCCCTTCAATCAAACTGGGAACTATTAATAGGAGCATGGGTAATCACTTTTTCAAATTTTCTGTTGATCATATGTTAACTTAGTCTGAAAAGGATAGTAGGGAGACAAAGAAACTCAAGGGCTTAGTGATGAATATGGCTGCTTATATTGATTCTTTGATCAACCTTGGAGCCTTACCAGTTGTTCAATCTCCTTAATCCTTCAACCCAAATTTTTCAGATAGCCAACAACTTGTAAAACAAATGCAAACAGACAAGTTGCTATCTGATGCAATGCAAGATTGGGTGAATGCTATCATCAAGGAAGGTAACAAGTTTATCCTAGAATTCACCATTGTATATGCCAAAGTAGAAACACTCTTGGGAGAGATTCAAACTTTTATCCCAGGATGGGAAACTAAATAGAGCTAGTGCTAGGTAGTTGTATTCTAGGTAATTGAAGTTGAAAAATTTGGAGTGCTTAAGTTTTGGAATGAAAATCCAATGAAGTATGTAGATCCCTACATGTTATTAATCATGAAAAATAACATGGATTGGAAAGAATAAATATATAAATAAGTAATCAAAGAAATGCAAGCCATTGAGAGCAAAATTGTTGGGATGCATGACAAACTTCTCCAAGACATGAATACATTAAACCCTAGAGGGACTCTACAGTTTGATGATGGAAAGATGGATTCTAAAACATTGAATAAAAGATTCAATGATGTTGTTGAGAAAATCAAAGATAATGAATCCCCTACTGCTATGATTTCACTATGGTAGCAAATATTGAATCCATTGTATGTCTTAACAAGGATCTCATGGCATGTCAGAGCCTAAAAATCAAGAAGTTTAAATGGAAAAAGGATGTGTGTAGGGCTAGGCTACTAAGTTTAAAAAATCCTCATTCTCATGAAATGCAAGAGTTCATGAACACCTTTAGGAGCTGGAAATTGGTGCGACAAACTATGGGCGAGGAAGAGAAGACCGATGATGAAGCTTGAACAAGATAGTTATTTTCGGTGATGTTTTGGCAACCATTTTTATAACTATTTTTTTTTTTTAATCTTAACTTTTTGAACTGAAATGGCTAGGTTTTGATGGAAGCCTTTTGGATTTGTAATGAAACTATAAATGCTCGAGCATTCAACTATTTAGGGGTTAGAATAGATTGCTACAAAGAAATTTTGATAAATAGATACTTTAAAAAACAATCGACTCATAGAATATATAGGTTTGTTTTTGAATGATTGTGTGCATGAAGGAGATATATATAAATATATATATATATATATATATACACACACACATAACCATCTTGGATTTTTCTTGGAAAATTGGCATTCAAAGTGTTTAAATCATAATTACTTTGTGAACTCTGATTTATTGATTCAAGATATCTGTTGTTTTTTTTATTATAAGATCATTTTATTTAAGATTCTTGATTCATTAATATCAAGTTGTGGTATTATTCATTTCTTTGAACAGATGTCTTTCGAAGGAAGAGTTTGATTAATTTTCTCTTTATTATTTGAATGAATTCTCACCTCAATACCTAAGAGTATGTGAGAGAATCTTATGCACTTTATGGTAAAAGTGCAAAGATGATCTTTTGAATTCACTAAAATTTTTATAAGGAAGTTGTACCTTGAAATGCATAGAGAAAACCAAATAATATGAAATTTTCTCAACTGTGGTGAACATTTTCTAATACATTGGGCATAGAGTGAATTTATTAAATAGTTGAAAAGACAATCTGTTCACTAACAATAGCTAAAGATTCAAACAGTAGTGAAGATGATGAAATGGTATATATTTCTATAAAAGATGAATCTAATGATGAAGGAGATAAAATGGAACTTATCTCTCATGTTAGCAAAAATAATACATGGATTATTGATAGTGGTTGCTCACATCATATGACTAGTGATAAAACAAAGTTTGAACACTCAAAACATTATGATGGTGGTAGTGTGAGATTTGGAAAAGATGAACCTTGTTGCATAAAAGGAAAAGGTTGTATCTCATGAACCAATGAACTTAGATGTGATAATTCTTATTGGGTTGAAGGACTAAAGAATAATCTATTGAGTGTGGAATAGTTGAATAACATTTGATTCAAGGTGGAATTCATGAATGGGAAGGCCAAACTACTGGATAAAAAGTGAAATCTGGTTGGGTCTGGCAAACAAAAAAAAAGGTAACCTATTCTACCTAAATCTTAGTCAAAGTTCATATTTTTTTGCTCAAGTAGAAGAATGTTGGTTATGGCATAAAAGGTTGTGTCATGTGAACATTGATAATCTACTAAAGATAAGAAAAAATATAAGAGTAAGAGGTATTCCTATTCTGAGGAAACTTGATATGGGTCTATGCAAAAATTGTCAAATTGATAAGATGGGAAAGACAAGTTTTAAAAGGAAAAACTATCATTCAGACGAAGTCTTGGAGCTAGTTCAAATAGAATTATGTGGACCTATTGGAATAGAGAGTTACAGTGGAGATAAGTATTTTATTCTAGTTGTTGATGGTTATTCTAGAATGACAACAATGTTGTATCTACAAGAAAAATCTAAACCTATTCAAAAGTTTAAATGGTATCTAGCAATAGTATTTAGAAACTAGAAATAAGCTGAAATGTTTGAGATCAGATAGAGGTGGTGAATTCATTTCCAATGAATTCTGCATTAAAAAAGGAATTAAGAGGCAACTATTAACCCCTATTACACCTTAGTAGAATGGTATACCTGAAAGAAGGAACATATCCATGATGGATTGTGCAAGAACCTTAATGATAGAAAAGATTGTTGCAATCAAATACTAGATTGAAGCAATTAGTACTATAGTAAATACCTTGAAAAAAGTACAGTTGAAGAAAGACTCAAATCAAACTCTATATGAAATATGGTATGGCTACAAAAACAATGTAAGTTACTTGAAAGTACTTGATAGAAAATGCTATATCTTGAAGGAATCTAGGAAAGGAAAGTTTGATGTCAAAGGTGATGAAGGAATATTCCTAGGATACTCCTATATAAGTAAAGCAAACAAGTATTTGAATCTAACTACTCATTTAAGATCATAGAAAGTGCACATGTCAAAATTGATGAATTTACAAAAAAGAGTGAAGATGAAAGCAACATAGAACCTATGGATAAATTTATTTTTATTTAATCTAAACCAAATACATTGCCAAATCTATTTGGAAATTAGGAGGCCTCACCTTCTGAGTCCCCAAAATCTCCAAAAGCTACTGAGTTGCAACTAGTGCAACTTGAGTCTTTGTCTGAAGGACCTAAGTTGCAGTTAGAAGCTACTAAGTTATTGCTAGAGGAAACTAAGTCTAATGAACTAGAATCATAGACAATGGGACCCAAGCTTGATGTAGAAGATCACAAAGATGTTAGTAGAATGAATTCCAAATCCAAAGTACTTGTGTTAGCAAGATATGTCAAAAAGCACCATGCACCTGATCAAATCATTAGAGACAAGTCAAATGGAACAATGATAAGAAAAAAATTGAAAGGTACATGTTTGCTTCATGAATTTGAACTTAGAAATGTTAAAGATGCTTTGGATAATGAAAGTTAGATTGAATCTATGAATGAAGAAATATAATAGATAGAGAAGAATAAAACTTGTACTCTTGTTCCTAGATCCACGAATAAAAATGTAACTGGCACAAAGTGGGTGTTTAGAAATAAATTGAATAAAGATTGAAGATTTTTAGGAAACAAAGAAAAGGTAGTTTGTAAAGGTTATTATCAAGAGGAAGGTATTGATTATGGTGAAAATTTTGTTCCTTTTGCAAGATTACAAGGTGTTAGAAATTGACTAGCATACGCAACACACAAAGGATTTAAAGTTTGTCAAATGGATGTAAAATCTACATTCTTGAATGGAATTTTCAATGAGGAAGTCTACATAGAACAACCTAAAGGTTTTGTAGATCCTAGCAAAAGAGATATGCTATGCAAATTACAAAAACCATTGTATGGTCTCAAGCAAACTCCCAGAGCTTGGTATGAAAGACTATAATTACTTGATAAATATTAGTTTTTAAAGAACAAATGATAATGACAGTCTACATATCAAAGGAGGACTAGAAAAGAAGATTATGTTGGCATAAATCATTGTGGATGATACTTTATTTATAGGAAATGATGGCTTGTGCAAGGCATTTTCATTAGAGATGAGTAAATAATTTGAGATGTCCATGTTTAAGAGATAAAATTCTTTGCTACATTGCAAATCCAACAAAAGAAAGATGGTATCTACATTCCTCAATCCAAATATATCAAGGAGATAATAAAGAAGTTTGGAATGGAAGATTTAAAACCAATTGGAACACCTATGTCTACTAGAAACAAGCTTTCCAAAAATGATGATTCCAAAGAGGTAGATCAAACCACATTCAAATTGATGATTTTAAAATTGCACTATATAGTGCACACAATGCCTAATATTGCATTAACAGTTGGTATGGTGGAAATATTCACAACAAATCCCAAAGAAAATCACATAATGACAATCAAAATAATCATGAGATATCTAAAAGGTACTAAATACTATGGATTATGGTACAACAAAGAAGGCAATTTGGATTTGAAAGCATTCACAGATGTTGATTGGGCAGGAAGTGTTGATGACAAAATGAGCACAAGTGGTGGAGCATTCTTTCTTGGTAAAGACTAGTGTCATGGAAAAGCAAGAAGAAAAATTATATTTCTCAATCCACAGTAGAGGAAAAATATGTGGTTGTAATAGTTAATTGTTCCAATGTTGTTTGGTTCAAACAATTGTTGGCAGGTATGAAAATAGAGATCAAGGATCCACTGGTTATCTTCTGTGATAACACTAGTGCAATTAATATATCAAAAAATCCTATGATGCGTACCAAAACCAAGTATATATCTATAAAATATCATTTTTTGAGAGAATTGGTGCAAGATAAAGAGGTAAGATTGGAACATGTGAATATTAAAGAGAAAATTGTAGATATATTCACTAAACCATTACCTAAGGATGCATTTTTGTATCAAATATATTGAATTTTAAAATTTAAATCAAATATATTGAATTTTAAATTTATATCAAATATTTTGAATTTTAAATTTTAATTAATTTTTATTTTTATTAAGGTTTTAGGTTTTATTTTTATTTAGTAGTTATTTATATCAAAATTAGATTTAAATTGAATTTGAATTAATTATATTTAAAATTATATGTATTACAATATAAATATCAAATATATTTAATTTTAGATATTAATAACATATTTTAAAAAAAAAAATTTCTTAATTATATTTTTAAATTCTGATACATTTAATTTGGAAGGAAACATGATTATTGAAAATTAGAAATAGAATTTAAGAGAGTAAGTTTAGATGTCATAATTAGGCCTAAGTTTGTGTTAAGGATTTGGTTATGATTGTTTAGGATTATGATTTTAGTTAATGTTGGGATTAGAGTTGGGCTTAAGATTAGAATTACATGAATAGGATTTATAGTTAAAATTATGGTTTTAAGGTAATGGGGCACATTATACTCAGTTTTATATTTAGGGTTTAAATTTTTATTACAGTTATGGTAAGGTTGAAGTTAGACTTAGGAATATAGTTAGCTAGAGTTAGGATTGAATATGAACCAAGTTGTTGTAGTGATATACATATATACACATGTATGTAGCTCTAGATCATTTGATATATAAAGGTATTACTTTTTATTATTATTTGATATATCATTTAGAATTTATTTTAATATATAAAGATTGATTATTAATTATTTCAAAATCAAAATAAATGCTAACTTGATGTTTTCATATAATTTTATCAATTCATACATGTGAACATGATGCAGTGCAACATAGGAGAATCCCCAAAGGAGATGTCAAAACACCCAACAAACAACCACACAACAAAAACATAACAACAACAAGCAACAAAGAAGTAAGATCTGATACTAGTCACAACTCTTTATTCATCTAATAATTGATTACATGCAATATGCATGACTATAAGGCCTTCTCAGTTATGGCCAAATACAAATAGTAATTACAAAACTAGTTCTACGAGGTCTCGCAAGATCTAGTTATCAAGCACCAATTCCAGCTAGTCCAGATCCACAACTAGATAAGAACACCAAGAAGAATTCACACTTATACCCTCAAGCCCACCAAGTAATCCTCTGGCTCCTAAGCTATAGCCCAAGCTCTTAAAAATTCACAACTACTCCTCATCCCCTTCTCCAAGATGGAATGATAACCACTATCCTACTGTAAACTACCTCACATTCGGTGCTCTATTGACACACTCAAGAAAACCTTGCTCTTTAGCTACTCTCCACACTATGTCCTCCTTTGAATGAATGAATGATCCTCCCTAAAGACTCCAACACACCCCTTACTTATACCTAACTAAGCCATAAGTCAGCCCAACTCATTACAAACTAAATAAAATTCCTTACATTAAATATAGGTTGAGCCACAAGTCAGCTACAACACTAAATTAAATACCCATACATAAATTAAATGCCAACTCAGCACCAATAGAACCAATATCAAACTGAGTGTTAGAAAAACCAAGCCAAGTACCAATAAATTCACAAGCATTGCTAAGCTCTAGTGACCATGCTGAGTAACCAAAGACCATGCCAAGTTCTTAGACCATGCTGAGTTCCATAGACCATGTCAATTTCCATGTTGAGTTCTAGAGACCATGCCAAGTTCCTAAATAATGCTAAGTTCCATAGATCATGTTGACTTCCCAGACCATGCTAAGCTCCATAGACCATGTCAAGCTCTAAGACCATTCTGAGCTCCATAGATCATGCTGAGCTCCCAAAGCATGTCAAGCACCAATCCTTCTTTGACCAAGTAATAGTCCATGAACCATCTAAAGAAACTAGTGAGCCTCCTCTCATGAACTCCAAAGTAGCCACCGAGCAAACCAAAAATCCTCTTGCATCATAATCTTCAAGTAAATAGAAAATTTGTCCCACTGTTTGCTACCTAAAGAAAGATCAACAACCATCTTCATATTTTCTAAAGGCTTCCACTTTGACAATGACAAGAAAACCAATATGAAAATCATCCACATCTGCATCATTCTATCACACACCAGAATCTCAACTATCCAATTAGTATGCTCAATCCTAGGAAGAAATTGAACATAATGCTTCATCAAAATAACCTCATCCACATCAGCAACTGGAGAATCCACACTAGCAACAACAAACTCCATATCAGCAACAATATTTAGATCCCAAAAACACATGCCAAACTCACAACACCGGTGATCTCATTGCTCACAATAAGATGCTCTACAACACATAACTCATCACCAACAACAACTAGATCATCCATTACCAAGTGCTCTACAATCTCCATGTCAGACCCAACTAACCGATCATGAAAACCAATCTCTATCCCAACATCAACAAGGTTAGGAATATCCTTAGTGAAAACCTTAGTTTTCTCTATAGGTTCTAGACCAACGTCCACAAATTGATCAACAAAACCAAATTCTTCCACCTTGACCTTGCCATGCCATCTTCTCTCACAAACAAGTCTCCTAACTGACCAGACAACTCTCTTCCAGATCAGTAGACTCCAACTCCACAAACATCTACGAAATTCCTTCCTCACCTTGTCCTTAACTCGATCAACTGGGCTAGCTTCAAACTAAGTAGACATCTTAGAAAACCTCCTCTCCACCACATTATGAAGATTTGTAATTATCCTAGGGTACAATCCTCTTAGAGTCATCTTCCAAGGTCTTTTCAAACCCTCTATAAAAAATCCTTCCCGTGCTCCTTGTGATTACCTCAAATTGTTTGCAACTCAAATCACTACCTGCCACCTCACATGAACAATTAGGAACCAAATCACAAGTCAAAATTTGCAACACACATTACACAAATGTCATGCCTCAAAAAGATCAACCTTCCATCTTTGTATCCATCAATCCATCTGCAAGCCCTTTGTAATTACAAGTTAGAACCATTATCTACCACCTTGCAACCAAGAGATATAGGACTCTAGAAAGAAAATCCACCACTTGATCAAGATCTTCTGAGATCTACTTCTCCAACACAAGTCTTGATGCAAACTAGCTCAATTTTGGTGATTTGTCTACATGCTCAAGAACAACCTTCACTCTAATACCATCTAACATAGTGCAAGGAAAGAGAATCCATAAAGGAGATGTTCAAACCCCTAGTAAACAACCAAATAGTGGAAATACAACAACAACAAGAAAAAATGAAGTAAGATCTGATACAAGTCACAACTCTTTATTCATATAATAACTGATTAAATTCAATATGCCTAGTTATAAGGACTTTCAGGTTAGGACCAAATACAAACAACAATTACAAAACTAGTTCTGCTAGATTTCGCAAGATCTAGTTACCATGTGTCAATTTTAGCTAGTCCAAATCCACAACTAAATAAGAACACCAAGAAGAATCACACTTGTACCCTCAAGTCCACCAAGTAATCCTTTGGTTCCTAAAATCCAACCCAAGCATTGCAAAATCTACAACTACTCCTCACCCCCTTCTCTAGGATGGAATGATAACCACTATCCTGTTGTTAGCTACCTCATATTTGGCACTTTGTTCATAGATTTAGGAAAACCTTGCTCTTTAGATACTCTCCTCACTCACTTCTCCTCTAAATGAGTGATCCTCCCTAAAGACTCCACCACACCCCTTACTTATACCTAACTAAGCCATAAGTCGGCCCAACTAATTACAAACTAAATTAAGCTCATTACATTAAATATAGGTCAAGCCACAAGTTAGCTACAACACTAAATTAAATACCCATACATAAATTAAATGCTAAAAGTTGGCTCATAGATTACTCGACACCAACATAACCAAGATCAAACTGAGTGTCAACAAAACCAAGCCGAGTACTAGTAAATTCATAAGCATTGCGAAGATCCAATGACCATGCCGAGTAACCAAAGACCATGTCAAGTTCCAAAACCATGCCAAGTTTTGAGACCATGCCAATTTCCATACACCATGCTGAGTTTCAAACTATGTCAAGCTCCAAAGACCATGTGGAGCTCCCAAAGCATTCCAAGCACTAGTCCTTCTTTTATCAAGTACTAGTCCATGCACTCTCTAGATAAACTATTGAGCCTCCTCCCATGAACTTGAAAGTAGCCAACGAGACAACCCAAAATACTCCTGCATTAGAACATATGTGAATAATTGATAGAGTGCAAGACTAACCAATTTATAAATTTAATACATCTACCTAAAATATTAAAATTACATTCAACTCAAACATATATTAATCACCTTAAACTACAAGATTATGGTTACATGGTTAAGTTTTAGAAATAATATTTTAGGATATGAGTTAATAAAACTTGGTTAGGTTTAGTGTTAGAGTATGGATATGGTTAGCTAACATCATGGTTTACATTTACCTTTAGAATTTAGTGTCTATATTGTAGGGTTAGGAATACAAGGTTTGAAACTTAACTTATTATCTAGAGCTAGGAATTTAAGTTTTAGAGTTAGATGTACGATTGAAGTAAGGGTTTCAAATTATTTACATTATGCAAGGTTTAGTTAGGATGTACATAAATTAAGTGATGTGTTACTATGGCTCTGGTTAAGATTGGCTTACATGGTTAGCATTTGAATTAGGATATAGTTATATACTTCAATTGCTCTTATGGTTGAAGCATAATTTTTACTGGACATAAGAATAGAATAGGGTTATGGTTCAAGTAGAGTGGAATATGAACTAATTATATTTAAGGTCAAAAAGTGAATTAAATAGTTATTGTTCAAGATTATGGTTAGAGTTGAATTAGGATTATAGTTACCTAAGATTTGGATTATATAATTGAATTAGGGATACAAATAGGGTAATAAGTTAATATATTAGAGTTAGAAAAATATTTCATAAACATGTATTTAAGTGTAATATTGTAAAGTGTAGGTTCAAGTATAGGGTTTATACAAATCCTAACCATGAAGTTTGGTTAATATTTAATATGTACAACAAACTAATTTACAATTACTATTTAGTTGAAATAAATCTAAAACATCAATGCAAATACATGTTTAAATAGTCTAAACATCTAATGCATCTATCTAATCATCCATCACTTTAACATTAATTATGTGTCATATAAATTAAATAGATTGAAACATCTAAAATAATAGTTCTTAAATGAACATCTACAAAACAAAAATTTAAATGAATATCTAACTATAAAAAAATGGACAATTTTAATTTGTAGAGATTTTAAATAAATAATAATCCAAATAATCTAAATATAAAACTATTAACAAAGGAAAACTAGAATTTTACATATACAAAACTATTAAGCATGCAAAAAGAGCAATAAATTGATGCAATTATAAAACTAAAAACTAAAAACAATGATATAAAATAACATAAAATAAATAAAAATACCTAAAAGACGGAAAAAAAAAGTTGGGGGTTAGTAGAAAGCTAAAAATGGGCTCCCACTTCAAAGCACATATCAGGGTAAGTGCAAGAAGTTGGGTCTCACTTTTGGTCAAAAAGTAGAAGTGTTTTTCCTATTTTTTAAATTTCTTGTCAACCGATGTCAAAATTTTAGGCATTTAGAGATTGAAAATAAAAAAACATTAGAAATAAAAATTGTAGTGTTTGGAATCTACTTTTTGAATGTGTAATTTATTTGTGTATCCATATGATAGTTTTCTTTTTTGTATGGACCTTTAAAAACTACTTTTTCAAAATGCCTATTTTAAGACCACACCACACTCATGTATGGACACGACAATTTCACACAAATTATTGAATATTTGTAAATCCTTTTAAAGGGAGTTACCTAATACACCTAAGATTGATGATAATATTTTTCCTTAATTTTTTATTGATTTATTTTATTATTATTAATTATTAATTTTCTATAAAGGTAAATTTTAAAACCTCGCATGTATGAACACTATAATTTGATCAAAATTTCACTTATTTCAAAAATTCTTTCTTTTATAACTTCAAAAGAATTGTATGTAGATTGATGATATATAAATTAATTCAAGAAAAATCATAAAATTAAAAAGTTATTAAAGTTTTAGTGAACCTCAGTATTTTACATTTAGGTACCACCTTTGATTAAAAAATAAGGCAAAAATAGTAAATAAAATCATAAAACTATAAAATTTATATTTCTAAAATCAAGATGATGAGAACTATAATGGGTTTTTGTTTCATAAAAAAAATTGATTGAGAAGACCCTTTAAAAATTATGGCAAGGCATGAATTTGTAAGTTCAATGCCTTAGCCAAATCTTGAGAGGTCAAGGCCTAGGCTTGGTCTCAACAAGCCTATCTCGAACCAAAATTCAAGGCAAGAGAAAAAAATCTTGTCACATGTTGTAAGAAATGGGCACCCATTATTTGAAATTCAAAAAATGGGTGCCCATTTTGAAAAAAGTAAAATTGGCATTTAACACATTAAAAACCCTCACCCCCCCTCACCCAAAAAAGAAAATTGAATCTTTAGAAATGGTTACCTATTTTTTTTCAAGTAAAAAATTGGCACCTATTTCTAAAAAATTCAAAATTTTTTTTTTTTCAAAAATGGCTACCTATTTTTTGAAAATAAAAAATGGGTACCTAATTTTTTTTTAAATGGGTTCCTATTTTTTGAATTCTAGATTGTGCATCCAAACCTAATACAGGTAACCATTTTTTAGAAACATGTTCCCACTCTAAAAGAGTAAGACCTCAATCCATAAACTTTCATAGAATTGAGACCCAAATTCTTGCTTCTGCCCATTGGGATCTTGTCTTATTTCAACAATGAGTAGTGAAAATGAATAAAAGACCCACAAAAATTAGGTGCCTAATTTTTAAATTATGGTTTGGTTGCCCAATCTGTATTAAAAAATTGGGTTTCCAATTTTTGAATAAGGATCGAGCACCCAAACCATAATGGGTATGCGGTTCTAAAAAAATGGATGCCCATTTCTAAAGAGGTCTCATTTCACTGAATTGCAACCCAACTTCTTGCACTTACCCAAGAAGTAAGAATGATGAAGGAGGTGTTCTCTAGAGTGGTTGAATATCTATGGCCAAGAGCTAAGTTCTCTTATAGTGTTGCAACAGGAGCTTTGAGTGGCATTGAAATACTTTGGAATCTGAACAGAGTGATGGGGATAGATATTTTCATAAGCCTAATTTTTTGGTGGTGGGCTTCACTGCAAAGACTTGTGACTGGAACTTATTTAACTTCTATGAACCTAATACCTGCAATGAGTGGCTTCTAGTCTGGAAGGCAGCAACAAAAAATGTTGATACCACATAACATGAGAGCATTTTATGTATGCGATCCCTATATCCCTCAAAAAACATGGTTGGGTTGGAGGACTTCTCTAAGAGTATGCATGACTTAGCAAGTTTTCTAGGGAGAAATGATTTGATAGATATTGATCTTCAAGGAACCCCTTTCACTTTTTCAAATAATAGATTGGGGGAAAATCTAATTTGAGTTAGGCTTGATAGTGCTCTTATCTCAACAAGTTGGGATATTCCCCCGTCCCCCCCCCCCCACCACCACACACCTCCTTCAATTCCTACATCAGGACCATCTCTAGTCACTTGCTATTGTATTTATTATGGAAGAAGAACCAATTAAATAGGAAAATATCCTTTAGGTATAAGATAGGTGGCACTTTCACCTAGAGTTCAGAAATCATTTTGTCAAATAGTGGAACATACTAGTCTAAGGATCTGCTATGTTCCACATTGCTAGGAAACTTGAAAGAATCTACAATGAGGTCAGAGGATGAAGCAAGGCATCATTTTGAAACATCTTTAAGGAAACGAAGATAATTATAAATAAGTTAGAATCCTTCCAAGCTAGTCTGGAAAGTGGTGTTTCTTCTCTGGATCATAAAAATGAGGAAAAGGAATGCTAGACTAAGTGGAAAGTGTTATTAGAATGAGAGGAAATATTCTTGAAGAAATGGTCTAAAGTTCAATGGCTGGAGGAGGGCAATAGGAACACTACCTTCTTCCATAGATCAACATCAAAGAGAAACAAGAGAAATACTATCAAGCTATTGATTGACTACAATTTGAAGAAAGTATTGGAGGATGAGATAGAGGACTAGGCCTCTAAATAAGTTTAGGAGTTCTACAACCTCCTACTAAGTCAAATGAATATTAATACTCAAAAGGGTATTTTTAAGGGTCATACACCTAGTTGTGGGTGGCAAGATGAACAATTACTTGACCATAAAAGTTATGGAGGAGGAAGTGAGGAAAGCTATTTTTAGTATGAACCAGTTCAAAGCACTAGTCTTGGATGGATTTCCTCCTTTTTTTTTAGGAATTTTGGGATATCATCAAGTATTATGTTTCACATGTTGTGGGTGATTTTTTGAGGACGAGAAACATACTAAAGGAACTAAACCAAAATTTCATAGTGATAATACCTAAGACAAAGTGTCTAAGAATGCTTGAGGAATTTAGACCCATAAGCCTCTACAACATGATTTATAAGATCCTCTCTAAGGTCATGGTGAACTATATCAAGACCCTACTTGATAAGTTTATAGGTCTTTACTAGAATGGGTTTGTCCCTAGTAGATAGCTTTTGGATGTGGTCATCACCACCCATGAGGTACTACATTCTATGGAGTGGAATTTTTATTTGATATTTTGACCAAATTGGGATTCAAAGAGAAGTTTATTAGTATTATCAAGGATGTTATTAATACTGTCCAGTTCTCAGTCCTACTAAATGGGCCCCCAAGTAAATTTTTTGCCTACTTTCAAGGGCTTAGAAAAGGCGACCCCCTCTCTCCTTACTTATTCATCATTGATGTGGAGGTGATGGGAAGAAACTGAAAGGCCCTATCAGGAAATGACATGATAAAAGGCATTAGACCTACCTCATCCAGCCCCCTATAGGTGATCCAACTATTTTTCAATGAGAGCTTCCTATTTGGCCTTTCTTTTTTTGATGAAGTTAGAGCTTGGAAGACTCTTCTTAAATAGTATGAGAGAGTTTTAGGACAATGCATTAACTATCAAAAAAACAAAGTGTGTTTCTTTAACATGGAAAAGGACATGAGGAGGAAAGTTATCAGAATTTTGGAATGCTAGGAGGTGTGTTTACCATATATGTATCTTGGCCTCCCTCTCATAATAAAAGAATTAACCTCACAATATTGGAATGGGCTGGTGGAACACTTATAGAGGAAGCTTATGAGATAGGAAGGTAAAATTATGAGCAATGCGGGAAAATTTCAACCTCTCTCCACCTCTTTACAGGGCATCCCTGTGTACTTCCTTTCACTATTTAAAATCTTAGGAAGATATAAAGAGATTATTGAAAAAAATCAAAGAAATTTCCTATGGTCTAGAATGAAGAAAATGGACAAAATAAGTTTAGTAAGCTAGGAGAAAGTTTTCCATCCTAAGTCTATGGGGTGACTAAATATTAGAAGAATTGGGCATTTGAATAAGACCTTCCTGGCTAAGGTTGGTTATAAATTGATGTGTTTGTAGAGTAGTTAGTGTAGTATAATTAGGGCTAATTATCTCAAGGGTAAAGCATTGCACCAACATCTTTGAATTATGACACTCCCCCCAAGATCAAAAATTTGGAACAATATTGTGAAAACACATAAATTGTTAAAGATGGGTGCTCATTAGGTGGTGGGGAATGGGAACAAAGTCAACTTTTGGGAAGATCACTAGCTACATGATGACCCCCTCATGAATAATAAGTTCCAACCTCTAAGAGATTCTTGTACCAGGCTCCATGGTACTCTATTTTACAACTGTATTCACCTTGAGAACAAATGGAAAATACTTTACAATTAGAACAATCTTGGAATGAAGCTCCTTATGGAACTTCAAGAGATGCTATAGAATTTTTGTATCCTCTCTATCCCATTGGAGGGTTCTTTGATATAGAAACTTACCCCTCTAGAGAGTACATAGTGAAATATTCTTATGCTTCCTATCTTGAGGGTGGTGAATCCCTAATGTATTGAAAGAATGTTTGGCACCCCCAGATCCTACCATGGATAAATTTCTTTTGGTGGAAAGCTCTACATTGGACTATCATCACAATTGATAATTTGCAAAAGAGAGGATTCCAACTGGATAATTTTTCTATTTTATGTTATAATGTAGAAAAATTAATTTGACACCTCCTCATAAATTATCCCTTTTCTATGAAGGTTTGGAGGGAGGTTCTCTCCTTATGGGAGACTCAGTGGTGTTTCAATGAGAAACTCCATCAATTTTTTAGTTGGGATGGGTACTCTAACCACCCATACCTCTAAACTTTCTAGGGAGTCATCCCCCCTATGTGGCATGGAAAATACGGAAGGAGTGAAACAATCACATATTTTGGGACAAGGCTACTCCTAGAGAGGTGGTAGCCCAACAAGTGATCAAGCTATTAAAAGAATGTAGTGAGGTCTAGCATTGGAACCGCCACCCCAAACCCCTCAAGGGAGAAAGTATGAGATGGGATACCTCTTGGGATCTAGTTTTGAAGGGTGAAAAATTAGAAAACTGTAAAGCCAATGCTAGACATAAAATGGTTTGGCACCCCCCCCTCCCCCATAAAATGTTGGTTGAAACATAACTTTGATAGTTCAACCATTGCTAGGAGAACAATGACTCAAGGTGTTATTTGGGATAATAATAGAAAGGTGGTGGTTGCCTATGCTGGGAACTATGGGGTAGGGGAAAAAATAATGAAGTGGAAGCCTTTTCCCTAGTATGGGGATTAAGGATAGTGAGATCTAGAAGAATTCATAAATTGGTTGTTGAGGGAGATTAGATGTTGGTTATTAATGATATCAAGGATGGCCATGATAGGTGTAACTGGAAGATAAAAGTGGCAATAGAGGAAGTCCACAACCTAATGAATGGGCTATTTAAAGTCCACACAAAGCACATATATCAAAAATGCAATGATGTTGTGGTTGACTTGGCCAAAGTGGGTCAATAAATTAGTTGTTGAGGGAGATTTGATGTTGATTATTAATGCTATGAAGGATGGAGATGGTAGGTGTAACTAGAAGATAAAAGTGGCAATAGAGGAAATCTAGAACGTATTGAATGAACTATTTAAAGTCCATGTGGAGCACATATATCAAGAAGGAAATGATGTTGTGGTCAACTTGTTCAAAGTGGGTCATAATGTTGAAGGAATAAAGGAATGGGATGATGTCATCCAAACCCCACAATCCACATAAATGATGGTGGAAAGTGAATATGTTCTATGCGGTGCAATTTAACAAAGTACAAAAAAGATGTAATGATGTGGATCTAGGTAAGTGGGAGAACCTAAGAGTAAAAAACCATCAAATCAAGATTTGGAAAGATTTTGCGTTTATGTTAATTTGGGAATCCATTATTGTGAACATTAAATGCTATGGTGAGAGGAAAATCCACATAGATTTAATCATAATAATAAATATGCCAAAGATGTGAGATGTGTATAATAATAATGGTGATTCCCTTATGCAATATTCAATGTACAACTATTAATGATTAACTTCAATGGAAAAGTTACCTCTTACATGTGTACAAGCTAGACAAGGATTGGAAAATGTGAAGCCTTGTGAGTTTATGATGAGAATTGATTGCATTCATAAAGTCATTATTAAAATTATCTCTCAGGAAAAAGCAGGCTGAGAAGGTTGAGGGGGAAGAAAGCGATGACGAGGAGGAACCAAAGTTTGAGGAGGTGGTTAAGGAGATGCAGGAGGAAACAAAGGAGGAAAGTGGAAGGAAGAAATGCAAGAGGGAGAGCCTGGAGGATGTGCACTCTCAATTTGAGGAGGCACCTGTGTTGCCCCTTTCTCCTATCCATTTCCAGGAGCAAAAAGAGGAGAAAGTTGGGTTTGTAGAAGGGGAAGTGCAAACCAATGATAGGAGGAAAGCGTGGATCAACTTCAATGTCAAGACTGCCAAGATGGGCATCTTCAGGGAGGCCATGAATCCCCAAATCCTCATGGATAATCAAGAAGAGTAGCTGGTAGAAGAACTAATTGATCTGGTGATTGTGGCTATTTCAGAAAGAGCCAGGGAGATAGGGATGAACCTCTTAAATAATTCTCACAAAAATATGATTGATAATTTTAGATCAATCAAATGGCTTTTCCACAAGCTTGAGGAGGTTAAAGATCAAGTGAAACATATTGAGGCAACAAGAAAAGGAATGGATGCCAAAAGGAGAATGGATTCAGATGACTAACTCAGTCTGGAAGAACAAAGGATACACAACCTAGAAAACTACAATCATAACCTTATGAATTAGATGTTTTCCTTGTTAAGCTCCATCAACAACAACATCATCTCTCTCATGGGCTGGATCAAAGATAGAGAAATGCACAAAGATAAGGATGGAAAAGACAAGGATGAGGCCAGAATGGAAGATGACTCTACAAAGGACAACTCCACTCCTGATCAGGACTAGGGGAATCAAAGGGCACAACAGATGGAAATGGAGGAGAATCAACTGGCCTTTGAGGCTACTCAGGTGATGCATGAACTGGAGTGAAAGAATGAGGAATAACTCTCCCCTGTTCTTTTGTTTATCATTGTCTTTTGGCATTTTGTTCTGGCTTTAGGCCGTGGCTTTGCTTGTCTCTTTTTCTTGGTCTTTTCTGAGAACTTTTTCCTTTGGCTGGGCTTAATGCTTATTATCAGCCTATGAACTTATACTTTTTTGGCTAGGCTTTCATGCTTATTATCAGCCTTTTTTTGTACTAACTTTTGGGTTTCAGGTCCCCTGTAAAACTTGTTTATCTAATAAAAAACATTATATCTTTAAACAACCTTTAATCTGAATTTTTTCCTACAACAAGGGGATGTTAGAGTATATTAAGGATTTGGTGATTGAACTTGGTGAAGGTATTGGTTCCAATGACTACATTGAAGAAGATACAATTGAAGATTATATCAGGAAGAGTGAAGCAACATGGGTTTATCTTTGTAATGGTAGTTTGTATCATTCATGGAGGGAATTGAAGGGCATGATGAACATGCATCTCTACAATTTTTCAACACCAAGAAGAATAGGAAGGTGAACATTAATGGGGTGGTGCTTGAAATGGTAGAGGGACTTGTTGTAATGGTGGGTGGGTTGTCTCTCAAAGGCAAGAGTTGGCATAAGTAGGCTAGGATTTATGATGAAATGAGTATGAGAAAAATGTATGCCCTCAAGAGGAGCCTATTTGCATAAGGGGTGTCTTTTATAAGGAGGACCTATCCAAAGCATGAGACATTGTGTGCTATGTCATTATGCACTACATAACTCTCAAATATTGACATTAGGTGCTATATTATTACCATTTTCTTATTCTAAGCCATTTCAAGAACTAGAAATTGGTTTCTTTCCCACACCTTCTTTTGCATTTGATGGAGGAGAGAGTGTTTAAATTTACGACAAAGAAGGAGAAAAGAAGATCCTTTTATATTCTACAATAGGCCTTCATGTTCAAACTTTACAAATTCCAACTTGCCCTTAACCTGCCTCTTTTGGTTAGTCGTCTCACCACCATTACTCCCGTAGTTTGACCTCCAAGAAGGTGGACAATATACCCTTGAGTAATAAGAACAACATAAGCATTATTGACTCTGATAATAATACTAGACAAAGTAATAGAAATGTGAGGAGGTCCAATAAGAGGCTTAAAATGGAAAAATTTAAGACAACCCCCAAATAGGAGGTGAGTTCTAAGTCTGCAAAAAGTGAAAGGAGGTGCACCAAAAGAAAGGGTAAGGTCATACACCCTTGCCCAGGGGTTAAGGAGGTTCCAAGCCTATACATTTTGGATACCCTAGAAGCTAACCTATCCCTAGATAAAAGTTTAGGGGAAGATATTACATCCTAGAGAAAGGATGCTTCTAAGAGTAGGGGGATGAAGAGGAATCATAGCCATGGATAGGATTGGAGTAAAACCTAGTTGGATAGACTGTAGAATTGGATGCATGATGTGTTTGATAATATGGAAGCCCTATGCCAAAAGGTTGAAAACCTAAAGGAACTCTCTTCTAAAGTCATGCACTTGATGGCCACCACTCTTTATTTACTACAAGTGATAAAGGACAAGAAGGATGAGGGAAAAGGGAGTGACATCACCCGCTCCCTCTATAGCTTTCTAGTGGATAATTATCTCAAGGCTCTTCTAGAAAAATGTGTAAGGACATTGAGAAATGGGCTATGGAGGATCCTGATGAAAAGGAGTGGGACCTCGAGGATTAGGGGAGCTAGCCCTTATGCTTGTTGTTACTTTATTATCTAAAATGTTATGTTTAACTATGAAATCTTTTCCCTTGGTGGCATTTTTAGTTATTGTGGATATTAATCATGTTATAATCAGTATTTGTAATATCAGTTGGTGGTTGCTTTCTTGGCATAGTATTAATGTTAAGGGTGCTAAAGTGGATACTAGTATTTTGAAGGTTAATAGTAGGGAGTTAAATGTAAAGATGTTTTGATGTTTTATATGTCTAGAAATGGAATTGGTTAGATAATAGGGGTAACTTTAGGCACATCTCTAGCCCTCTATACCATAGGGTCAACCCTCCTGTTTTGGCTACTATATAAATACATCAAAAACATGTAAGGAACTTCTTAAAATTTCTTTGTATATTGATAACCATGTAATAAATGAAGCTACTACAAATTAGGAATAATTTGACCTCAAGAGTTGATTTTATTTAAACCAAGATATTAAAAGAAAATTTAATAAAATTCATAGTTTTGAATAGATATTACAATAATTATCTTAGAGAAAATAACTAAATTCTAGTTTTTAGAGAATAATATCATTATCCATTCTATTTTATGTATTTTGGCTACTGAAGATTTAGATTTAGAGTAGCTTGATGTTAAAATAGCCTTTCTTCATGGTGATTTGGATGAAGAGATATATATTTTACAACCCCATGGATTTGATGTTAAAGGTAAGAAATTAGTGTGCAAATTGCAAAAAAAAATTATATGCCTTCAAGCAAGCACCTCAGTAATGCTATCTAAAATTTGAAATTTTTATTCATGACCATGGATACACTAGGTGTCATTTAGATCATTGTGTTTATTTTAAGAGATTGGATGATGACAACTACATTATGTTATGTTTATATGCTGATGATATTCTTGTATCTGGGTCTAACATGGATCACATTAAGGGGCTGAAATGCCAGTTAGCACATTCATTTTCTATGAAGGAATTGAGGGTAGCAAAATAAATCCTTGGTATGAAAATTTATAGTGATAGGAAGCACAAAAAATTGACTTTATCTTAGACTAATTATATTGCAAAGGTGTTGTGACATTTGTCTATGGAGAATGCTAAAGTTGTTAGCACACATTTACCTAGTTATTTGAAGTTGACTAAGGAGATGTGTCTAAAGAAAAATAAGAGGAGGATAAGATGTCCAAGGTACCCTGTGCTTCACCTATAAGAAACTTGATGTATGTTATGGTATGTATGAGGCCAAATATTGTACATGTAGTGGGAATTGTTAGTAGGTACATGAGTCATCTAGGAATTAAGCATTGGAATGTAGTCAAATGGATTCTTAGATATTTGAGAGGAACATCGAATAACTACTTAAACACTTTGGCGACTCTACTACTAAATTACATGGCTATGTTGACTAAAATTAGGTAGGGGATATTGAGACTAGGCAGAGTACTATAGGTTATGTATTTACTATTGGTGGGATAGCATTGAGCTGGATTTCTAGGTTACAGAAGGTGAATGCTTTAGCCACTATAGAGTTAGAGTATGTTGTTGCTACAGAGGTAGCCAAGGAGATGATATGGCTTTAGTTCTTCTTGGAAGAATTTGAACACCCATAGAAGGATGATTGTTTTTTTATAGATAATCAAAATTCCATTCATCTTGTGAATAATTTTGCTCTACATTCAACGGAAAAATGTGTACAATTAAAGATGGACAAGATACATACAGATGAAAATCTAATAGATATGTTTACAAAGGTAGTGACAACAGAAAATCTTAACTCCTCTTTAGCCTCAGTTGGTCTTGTAGACTGAACAAAATAATAGAACAATAGAGTCTCAAGTGGTTTGACCTAATGGGAGCCTCATGGATTAGTGGCATAGCTACAAGATTAGTTTCCAAGTGGGAGATTTTTGTCTAGTTTTGAGCCTAATCAATCCCCAAGTGGGAGATTATTAGTTTGTGGTGATTGATTAGGGAAGTAGAATACATACTCTTTGGGACTATTTTAATGCCATTTTTGGCTAGATGTGTTTTAATGAATTTTAACTATAAAGTGAAAAAAATACTCATATTAAAAGGGCTTAGGGTTAGGGATTTTCATAGTGTGTGATGGGAAAATTACTTCTTGCAATGGTATTGAGCTGTAATGGATTACATATTGTAATTAGGGTGTAATCACTTGATCGTAATAATATTATACTCACTATTTGGTGAGTGTAGCCTGGGGATTGGGTGAACCATAAAAAATATTGGTATCATGTTTTCTCTTCTATGCAATTTATTATTTTCTTATATTGGTTATATTTGAATGTAATTGTAATTTTTGTCCTTATTTAATCCTAACAGGAATTAATTAATTATCTTATTATAATTAATTGGGAAAGGCTCAAGGCTGACTCAAGGAATTATTTTGAAGATAGGATATAAAGAAAAGATGTTTTCCTTGTTTGCATAAGAGTATCGGGTGTGTTGAAAAAGTATCAAGTGTGAAATGGAGAAGAGTGTTTGGTGAATGCATGTAAGAAATCCAAGGGATTATCAGATGCAAGATTTGTGATTTAGTTACAAGATCAGAAGGAAAAGAAGTCTGGTTGAGATGAAGGATCATTATAGTTCATTTCTATTATTCTACAAGGAACAATATAAAGATCATTTGGACAATGGGTTCATCCACCTTTGACAGCCCCTAATGGGGTTGGCACAACTCCTAATAGGGTTGGAATCTCCTAACCGGGATTCAAAGTCTCCTAATAGGGACTATTATATATTGAATGCATTTCATAGACTCCTAATAGGGTCCATCCTCTAAGGGTAAAAGTACAAGTCTATGTCACCTTTTAGCTTGATTTATCAGAATGACTATATTTAATTATTTCTATCTAAAAATCATTTTTCCTCAAACATATGATCTAGATAAACTCATTCCAGCTAAGTTATATATGGTCTCACTGTTTTCCAATTGGAAATGTCCATTAAATGCATGTTTTAGACTAGTTTATATCTAATTACTAAAGAAATAAATTTATTTCAGAAAAGTGGCATTTCAATAACACTTATTATTTTTTGTGATTTTTTTTAATAACATATAAGCACCATTTTATAGAGCTAAAAGTCAAGAATATTCTCATATAGAGTTTATAGTGTTTTAATTAGATATAGTATGTTACAATTGAAAAATTCTATAGGCACGTATTTTAACACTAGTGAAGATATTAATTTTGAGAAAGAAAAAAATATTAAATGATATGAATAAATTTTGACAATCATATGGCATTCTAGAGGAGAGAGTCTCTTCCAGAATATATAAATTTTCTTCTAGTTAGAATATATTTGTTTTGAAAAATGTGGTGGGAGATGAAAACTATTGATTTTAGGTGAGTTCAAATTAGAATCACTTATAAAAGAGAAAATATAAGTCAAAAATTGATTTTTATTTTTGATTGTTCTAGCTATATATGTTATCTATAACATAGTCTAAGATCAAAGGGAAATAAGTTTATTTCCATATAGTTTTGTGGTGGGAACTAAAACCCTAATTTTTAATATTTTTCAATAACTAAGAAATTATCTATAAAAATTTGAAAAATATATTAACTCTTATTCCAAATAATTATTAAAAATTATAATTTCAAACTTCATCCATTTCTACATTTTCAAATTCAAAATAATAATACTAGTTTTAGATCATTGAAGATGAATAGTTATACTTTTGTTAGCCTTTTCCTTTACAAAAGGATGACACAAGTTTGTGCTTTTACCCCTAATAAGAAATATTTATATTAGTACATCTTCTTGTGGGTACCATTCCCATTGAGGTTTTCCCTATAATCAAGGGTTTCCCTAGTTAACATATCTAGTTTTGGGTAAGTGCACCAAGTTGTGGTGCCAAAAGGGGGTATAAGTGGACACCTTTACTCTGAAATCAGCAATTTCTGAACTTCAACAAGAATTTGAAGATAGTTACGCTCAAAAATTTTAAATATGACAAAAATAAAAGTAGTAGTCCTTTGAATCTAGTTTCTAAACTACTATTTTTTTTTTCAAAATGGTTTGGTTTTAGGTCCTCAAAAAAGGGGTCCACATAAAGTGGTACCATTTATTTAGAAAAATCATAACATAGTACAAAGTGTGGCCCCCCTAAAATTTTAACTTGTTTTTTGAAATTCTTTAATCACTTTGGTCGAAAGTTACCTAACACTATGTAGTTTATTTCAGATATTTTACGTAATTTTATAATGTGTATTTTTTTAATAATTTTTTTAATTGGACACATCCCAAAAGTGTGAAATATTTGTGTGCTCCCCCTAGAAATGATTGAAAACTAATCTAAAATGCAAACTTCTTTTATTAAAGTGTGTAGAATGGAGTCTAGTTTCTAAAAAATTAAGTTGTAAAATTCAAAAGAAATCTATAGCCCAATTAGTACATGTTAGTTTTTGACAAAAAATGGACATACATTCAAAAGAAATTATAGTTGAAAGGCTTAAAATAGTTCAAGTAAAAAATGAATTATATGGTTATATAGCTAGCATAGAGACCTACAATGTCATGTAACCTAATTTTATTGCTGCTCAACCACAAGAAAACTTGAAGGAGAGCACATAAGAAAAATCAATTAGTTTTTCTATGTTTGCAACAAAACATGTCTCAGACCAGTTTAGAGACTCCAAATCTTTGGGTTGGATCCCAAGGAAAAACTAAGCCTTAGGCTTGGTAGAATGCAAAGCTTTAAATAGCTTGTGCACACTATAGTGTGGATGTGTTATTTAAAGCTTTTAAAATTTGGGTCTTAAAAGTGCATGCACACTTTAGTGTGTATGTGCTTTAGTATGCATGCACTATTAAGACCTAAATTTTAATGGAAAGGGAAGGAGAGAGGTAGAGAGAGAGAGAGAGAGAGAGAGAGAGAGAGAGAGAGGGTGGGATGATAGAGTGTGTGTGTGAGAGAGAGAGTAGGGGATGGGAGAGAGAGGAAGTGTGAGAGAGTGTAGGGCATGCCAGAGAGAAAGAGTAGGGGATGGGAGAGAGAGAGAGAGAGAGAGAGAGAGAGAGAGAGTAGGATATGGGAGAGAGAGATAGTGAGAGTGGGGGATGGGAGAGAGTAGAGAGGGAGAGAGTGGATGGGAGTGAGTGTGTGAAAGAAAGAGAGTAGGGGATGGGAGAGGGGAGAGAGAGAGAGTAGGGGATGGGAGAGAGAGTGTGAGAGAGAGTAGGTGGTGGCAGAGGGAGTGTAAGAGGGAGAGAGAGGGGAATGGTGTGTAAGAGAGAGAATAGGGGATGAAAGAGAGTTTGAGACTATGAGAGAGAGAAAGTAGGGGTGATAGAGAGAGAATGAGAGAGAGTAGCCGGTGGGAGATGTGGAAGAGGGAAAGTGAGAGAGAGAGGAGGAGGATAAGAGTGAGAGAGAGAGAGTAGGGGATGGGTGAGGAGAGAGAGTGGGGGATGGGAGTGTGTGTGTGAAAGAGAGAGAGTAGGGGAGGGGAGAGGGGAGAGAATAAGGGATGGGAGAGAGAGATTGGGTGGTAAGAAAGTGAGTTAGAGAGGAAGAGAGAGAGGGAGGGATGAGAGTGTGTGTAGAAGAGAGAAAGTATGGGATGGGGGAGAGAGAGTGAGAGAGAGTAGCCAGTGGGAGATGGAGTGGGAGAGAGAGTAGGAAATGAGAGAGGGAGTGGGAGAGTTAGAGCGAGAGAGAGTAGGGGATGGGAGAGAGAGTGAGAGAGACAGTAGGTGGTCAGAGAGGGAGTGGGAGAGAGAGAGTAGGGGATAGGAGAGGGAGATAGATAGAGAGAGAGATAGTAGCAGTGGGAGAGGGAGTGGAAGAGGGAGAGCAAGAGAGAGAGAGGGGGGGATGGGAATTTGTGTAAGAGAGAGAGTAGGGGATGGGAGAGAAAGAGAGTGAGAGAGAGTAGGTGGTGGGAGAGGGAGAGAAAGAGAGAGGGGTGGGATGAGAGTGTGTGTCTGTGAGAGAGTAGGGGATGGGAGAGGAGAAAGAGAGTGGGGGATGGGGGAGAGAGAAAGAGAGAGAGAGAGAGAGTGAGAGAGAGAGAGAGAGAGAGAGAGAGTAGGTAGTGGGAGAGGGAGTGGGAGAGGGAGAGGGAGAGAGAGACAATAGGGGATGGGAGAGAGTAGGCAATGGGAGAGAGAGTGGGAGAGGGAGATAGATAGAGAGAGAATAGTGGTGGGAAAGGCAGTGTGAGATGGAGAGCAAGAAAGAAAGAGAGGGTGGATGGGAGTGTGTGTGTGTGTGTGAGAGAGAGAGAGAGAGAGAGTATGGGATGGGAGGGAGATAGTGAGAGAGAGTAGGGGATGGTAGAGAGAGAGTAGGTGGTGGGCGATGGATTGGGAAAGGGAGATAGATAGAGAGAGTAGCCCAAGAGAGAGAGTAGGGGATGGGAGAGGAGAGAGAGAGTAGGCAGTGGGAGAGGGAGTTAGAGAGACAGTAGGGGATGGGAGAGGACAGAGAGAGTGAGAGAGAGTAGGGGATGGGAGAGGAGAGAGAGTGAAAGAGAGTAGGAGATGGGAGAGAGAGAGAGAGAGAGAGAGAGAGAGTAGGGGATGGGAGAGAGAGAGTAGGTGGTGAGAGAGGGAGATAGATGGAGAGAGAGAGTAGGGGATGGGAGAGGAGAGAGTGAGAGAGTAGGGGATCGGAGAGAGAGTGGGAGAGAGAGTAGGTGGTGGGAGGGGTAGATAGATAGAGAGAGTAGGGGATGGGAGAGGAGAGAGAGTGTGAGAGAACGAGAGTTGGGAGAGAGAGAGAGAGTAGGGGATGGGGGATGGGGGATAGGGCAAGATTATTTTTCGCAAAGTGCATATGCACTATAGTGCACATGCTCTTTATAGTGCATACACATTATAGAGCATACACTCTATATGAAAACACCAAAAAATGGTCATAATGCAAGTTTGGGTCCCTGCTGATCCATATTCTACTTTTTTGTCTATTGTGTATTCTGTTGTTCTGATAGAAAACACGGGTTTCAAGCTATTGGAAGTTAGCACACACAACTTGAAGGCTTTTTGAATATTATTTCATTATATTTGAAGCTAACAAACTCTAAATTCAATTATTGGATACACTATTAGAAGACTTTTTGAATATTCTTGCTATAGAAAAGGTTAGTATAGTCCTTTTTAAATATTGTTTGTTTTTATATAGAGACAAATTTGATTATAATTTGACATGTTTAATATATAGTGAGTTCATTGAAATTTTTATGTTTGAATGAATTGTTATTTGGAAATGGTTAGAAATTTGACAGGTTGTTTAATATAAATTGTGTATTCATTGAAATAATTTTAATTTGTATATGTATTTGAATGATTTGTAATTTACAAATTGTAAGTAATTCAGATGTTTGAATAATTTGACATATAGAAATCATCACCATGCGAAGGAAGAAACTGAAATCTCAAACGATGGAAGAGAGAGAGAGAGAGATTTGGAAAGTAAAAGAGTAAAATGAAACTACTAAGTGAACAAAGAAAATTGAAAAGAAATAATGAAGAATTGACTTTCAAAGAGGAACAAGAACCACCAATACAAAGAAACAAAGAGGAAGAATTGGAAAGACAAAGAGAACAAATGAGATTGTTATGCTCAAGAAGACAATTGAATTGTGAAGCAACACCATCTTCCAATGTTGCAACATCATATCATCATCTTATGTTGAAGAGATGCTAATTTGTAGATCCAATGGTGTACACATTCCATCATGTCATGTTGAAGGCACAACATCAACATATCAAGTAGGTGATACTGCATATTTTGCATTTTATTTTGAACACACATCATCTTTGGTTCAAGGTATACAAAGCACTTAACCTTATGTTGATGTTCAAAGTGTTGAGGGAATGGAAGAGATTATAACACCTTCTAGAATTTATTTTAGAAGACCAAAATATTTGATTGATATTGATACTAACATTTTGAAATCAATGCTTGACAAGATTAGGAAGCATACTTGTCAAAGAGAAGTTAATCATATGTGGAGATTATTCTTTGAAGATTTAAATATTATAGGTCAATGCCAATGATTTTTTGAAATGATGAGAAATTTGAAATTTAGGCCTATGATGAAGACTCTTTGGCTAAGAATGATGGATGATTCAAATGAAAAAAGCATTGTAAAGAATCTAATGTGTTCTTATGACAAAGTGAGTTCTAAATCACACACCAAAGATAGTAATATCACAAGATGAGTACTTACATAAAAAATAGTAAGTACTCAAATGAAGAAAGTTGACTCATGAGAAACACAAGAAAAACATTGAAAATTGGTAGAGGTACTCTAAGGAGATCCATGCTAATGCATGAGAGATTGGAAGATCCAACAAAAAATGAGCTATGAACATTTTAACAGTAGACTAATGTGAAAGGATAAAGAATTAGTGAAAATTTGAAATCATTGATTGAAGATTTTTGGACAAATAACACGTTTGTTTCTCCTAATCAAAGAGATGTTGTAAGAAGGAGGATTGGTAGCCAAAATCACAACCCACATGCAAAACATTTTTTGGACTTAACTTAGACACAATTTTTTGCAAAATTTATTGGTATGTATCCTCAAATTTGAATAAGTCAAAGATTTTTTGAGATGGGTAAATCTTTTTATGTGAAGATAAATCACACATGCACAACTTCTTGTTGTAGGATACACATTGATGTTTCTAACAATTTTTATGTTTTTAGGCATATAATTGTGTTTTTGCATTTTAAGTTTGTTTTTCAAGATTGTGTCATGAATGAGCCACCTAGATCTTCAAGGGAATTCATATCCAACATTTATGTGAAATAGGGGATGGCAAAAATTTTTAGAAGACATCATGCTTGGATGGTAATTGCTTATTTTTTGGTTCTTTGCAACTTTTATCAACTTGTGAACATATGGATAGTACAAATGTAATTGGAAATAAAATAGTAGATTATGAAAAATATAAGACAATGAAATATGCTCTAAAAGATGGCTACAGGGTATAAGATGTGATTTAGTCATTGAAAAGATTCTAGTGTATGAGTTCATGAATATTTTTCATGAAAATATTATTTACAAGTATGCAAGGCATACACATAGATCTCAATGGTTGGATTTGCAATTTAAGTTGTGCAAGGATACATTTCCACTAGATACCATTTTTTTGGTTGTAGACTTCACAGAGAACTACACGCTACAACCAAAAAATGAGGTGCAAGAAAAGTATTATACATCTCAATAGGTTTCCATATTTGTTCACATAAAATTCATGCATTCACCTACAAGTACAAACATGATAGGAAAATTTTGAGGGAGTACCATTTTTTCATCAGCGATGATTGATCACATTCTATGGAATTTGTACATGGTTGTTTTCAACTATTTTATGGAGATTTGGCTAATAAGGGCATACCATATTGTTAGCACATTATTTGGTCAGAAAATTGCACATCTCAATTCAAGAATGCATGGATGTTCTATTGGTTGAGCAAGATGCACATGTTGTCTAGAATCCAATACATATAGAATTTCACAGATGTTGGTCATGGAAAGGGAGAGCACGATGTTGTAGGTGCATGCATCAAAAGAGCCTTAGCTCATGAAGAAATAAAGTAAAAAGATGGAGCAATATTTACAAATGCAAAATCCATTGTTTAGTGGTGTAAAGCTACAATAGGTCTAGGTTAGGTAGGTGATTCTATGGTTCATAGATTTTTTTGGTTGATAGATAATACTAATCATGCACCATATGAGGATTGTTGTACACTAATAGGATCAAGTGATTTTCACTCTTTTAGAAGATTTGATACAAGTTCATGGAGTATCCACACATGAAAAATGGCATGCTATTGTTTATCATGTGTAGAGGAAAATTGGGATGACTGTGAGTTGACTGAATGGGTAGACAAATGGGATATATGGGTTTTGGACCCAATTGAAACCTATCATCCTCCAAAAGCACTAGAAATGGTAGAGATGGATTCATCCATTGAATTTGACCACTTGTTTGATCCCTAGTAATATATATTTATATATCTTTTTAATTTCAATATGTAACTTTATAACTTTTACTTAAGTATTTTCTAAATTAATGACCACATTTTGTTCATTTATCACTATGAGCCATCTTTTTGTTTTTATTGCACTTGAAGACAATGAAGAAGGGAAAAATTAATACTTGTGTCATTTTATCCAAGCCAAACAAAAATTAAATTACTCAGTTATAGATGGTGAAGGTTTAGAGTACCATATTGGTGCGATGGTTGTAACTAGCACATGGCTTAGATTCTTCATTATTTGAACCTTGTTGTCACATCAAACTTCCACTTGATAAGATATGGTAGAAAATGACATAATAAGACTCTTTGGAAAGTTCACGAATCAAACCACAAGGCAATAATTGAGATACTAAAATGTAGAGCGGACTGATTTGGTTCATTAGATTGAATAGGGAGAGAGGGAGAGAGAGAAAGAGTGGTGCAGGGGCACCTTGAATCATAGGGTCGTCACATTTTCATTTTGTGTGTTATTCTTCAAGTGATCCTTGTAAGTAGAATAAGTGTCATTTGACCTAGGTGTGGTAATTAGGGTATTGGATGTCATTTAATGTCCTTAGAAGAGTCATTGTTTTGGCCTAAAAACCAAGGCATACATTTCCATAGGGCAATGAGTAACCTAAGGGATGAGTCATTAGCTTAGGTAAGGGTCACTAGCATGGAATTACTAAGGGATAGCCTAAATAACAAGTTAGAAGTGTTGAGAAGAGCAAGAAATAAAAATACAAAAGTTGCTATATTGCAATTTTGCAAGAAATTGTGGATTTTCCTTCTAAAAATTGAAGGAGGCTGATGCAAACCATAAGGATGAAGGGGAAATACCTAAGAGGAGATATAAAGACTTTCCAAACTCTAAAATGAGAGAAGTTAATATCATTGTGTACAATCAGTATGCTATAGCATGTTATTTGAAGGAAAAATTATTGAGTTTCTGAGTTTTAAGGAATTTTTGACAATGTTTTTTTAGACTGTACTAGTTTCCATGGTAGATTGTGTTATTTAGAACAATTTTGTTTTAGGAATTTTGGTTTGATTGTCTTCCTTTTCATATTTGCTCAAAAAGTTGCTTGATAACTTTTGAGCAATTTCTTAAAAAGTTGTCAAACTTTCAAAAACTCTTCCCCAAAGGGTTAGTTGGTTCAAACCAACCTAATAACCATTGGAAAAAACCTATACTAGCCCTTACAGGTGGGTGATAGGTATGATGTACTTATTTCAGCAAGAAATCAATAAAATAACCTATTTTTCCTATAAAAATCTATGTTTCAAAGCATTGTATGGACTAGTAAAAATGTTGGGACATGTGCCAATGACGTCAAGAGTTAGAGGGGTGATTTACCTTTCATTTTCACTTGGTTTTATGTTTTGATCCTTTTTAGTTTGCAAGCTATTCATGTTTTGTTGAAGGTGCCTAGAAATCAGCATTAAACCAAGGATTTCACCTAGGGCCTTGTTGTTTCGACACTTTCCACCATGGGAATTTGATGCCCCTTAGTGGAATTCAAGCCCTATCAATTTACTTCATGATTTTTTAGGTTTTATAGATGGACAAGGAAGGAATGAATTTTGCCACCACACCCTAGGTGTATGGCTCCATACATGCACAATTCAACATTTCACCATAGTCACTATAACTTTTTCTCCAGAGTGATCCAAGGTCTATAACTTTGGATTTCGACTTGTTTCACATGCCCCTAGATGTTCCAATAATTTTTTTGTAAATTGGCACGTGTGAAAGGGTACCTATAGTGTAACTATAGCCTAATTAGGCCTATCAACACTTTCCAAATGTTGTTACAGAAGTGGCTTCTAGTCTCTTATAGTGTGTGAGGTTTACATATGGTTTATATGTCCTAAAAGGGCATTTGAATATCACTTTAAACTATCTTCATGTGGGGCTTTTCCATAGTATGTTCAATTTATAGTTTGAAGGGTCACTAGCCTTTTCAATGGCAAATTGTTGTAACTATATATCAGTGTTGTTTGGACACAACAAAACCACTTTATTTAATATATACATACCTTAATAGGTCTAATATTTTTTTTTATTCCATTCCATGCTCATTGTTCTCTTTTTATTCATGTTCAGGGGTATGTTCCCTTATTAATCTTTTGGAGAATCCTTATATTTTGGTGCTTTTGAACTTAGGCAAACCTATTGATTAGGTTCGTACCTTATTTGGATTGTGATAACCTATGATAAGTTCATTATTGATGCTTGTGATAAGTGTTCCAACACTAAACCCTCTTTTTGGGAAATTTGAAGGATTCCAACCTTGTCTAATTGCCTAGTGGCTTGCCTTTTAGAAGCTTCCACTGTGCACTACTACATCACAACCTATCCTAAGTGAACTATCTAGGATCCTTACCTATGCCTCCTTTGATGAGTCTAGAATGGGTGCTCCTACACTAGTCATCTATTTGATTGGGACATGTTTGGGAACTAACAATATCCATGTAAATTGAAGTCTCCATTTAAAGGTGGCAATGAGGCTTTTGTTGTTCTATTAAAATCATTAATATATTTTGATGAGAACTTTGAGGGATCATGCCCAGCTTGAGTATCCTGGCTTCCTAAGCCCTATAAATGCAAGGCCATTAATGAATAGGCATTTTTAATTGAAACATCTATGGTGCTAGAATGAAGTGCGTGACTGAATTCTTTGCCTACTAATGAGCCAATTTGAGGCTTCACATCACATTGCTTTGTGGACAATTCTATAGCACTTGTTACTTCTCTATTTGAAAATTTGTGCTTGTGTACATGTGCACTCTTTCCCAATAGTTGTAGGTTTTTTTACTTCACTAGTTTTCAAAGGTTAGAAGGTTTCTAGTTAGATTTGCATTTTTAAGCAACTTTTTAAACTTTTGCAATTTTGCACAAAAGGTGAAACTAATGTAAAGTTCACTAGATTTCACTTCTAGGACTTGGAAAATGATCCAAACTTTTTAAAAAAAACTAAAAACACCTAGTCCTAGGCTATCTTGACCAAAAACTCAAAAAGACCCAATTTTTCCTAATTGGCGACTTTTGCTCATATCTTGCACAAAGTGGCCTAGGCATAAATATCTTTCTCATATCTCTCTCACCATTCATCATGGGATCAAACTGTCTATTCTATTAGTTCTAGGTGGTTAGGTAAACCCTAGTCTAAAGTTCATCCCATCTCGTTGGGCTCTCGAACATTCTTAGGCACGCTAAACTAAAACGTCCCCAAGAGTCACTAAATGTCATAGGGCACTGACCTTTGATGAGGCATATCTCAAATCTTAGGAAAGGTATGGATGAAATTCTAGGTGTTATAGGACCATGTTGCAAAGGCCTACAATAACCTCTCTCACTTTTTGAAGATCTTACCCCATTATGATTTTGTGGTGCCATCTCGAGTGATGCTAAAACTTGTAGTGTTAGCCAGTATAAAGTTGCCAACTACCAAATCTCCCTCACTATTCATTCTAGGATCCAACTATATATTCTATTAGGTTCAAGTGGCTAGGTAAACCCTAGCCCCAAGCTCATCCTATCCTATTGAGTACTTGAATGTTCTTGGGCACACCAAATTAAAATGTCCCTAAGAGTCATTAAATGCCATAGGGTAACGATCTTTGATAGGGATATCTCAGAGCTCATGTAAGGTATGGATACAATTTTGGGTGCTATAGGACCATTCTATAGAAACCTACAATAAGCTCTCTTAATTTTGTATATCTTACTCCATTTTGATTTTGTGGCACCATCTTAGGTGATGTTGAAACTTGTAGTGTTGGCCAGTACAACATTGTTAATTGCCAAATCTCCCTCACCATTCATCATGGGATCAAAATTTTTATTCTGTTAACTCTAGGTGGTTGGGTAAACCCTAGCCCCCAGTTCATCTCATCTTATTGAGCACTTGAAAGTTCTTAGGCATGCCAAACCAAAACATCCCTAAGAGTCACTAAATGCCATAGAGTAGTGATCTTTGATAGGGCATATCTCAAAGCTCATGCCATGAATGGATGTGATTCCAAGTGTTACAAGACTATTTTTTAGAGATCTACAATAACCTCTCTCTGTTTTTAGAGATCTTACTCCATTTTGATTTTACGGTGCCATCTTAGGTGATGCAAAAACTTGTAGTGTTGGCCAATAGAAAGTTGGCAACTACTAAATCTCCTTCACCACTTATCATGGGATTGAACTATCTATTCTATTAGCTTTGGGTGGCCTTATAAACCCTATCCCCAAGCTCATCCTATCCTTTTGAGCACTCAAACATTCTTAGGCACACCAAACCAAAACATCCCTAAGAGCCACTAAATGCCATAGGGAAATGATCTTTGATGAGGCATAACTTAGAGATCATGCCATGAATGAATGTTATTCCAAGTGCTATAGGACTATGTTGTAGAGACCTATAATAACCTCTCTCTCTTTTTGGAGATCTTATTCCATTTTGATTTTGCAATGCCATCTCGGGTGATGTTGAAACTTGTAGTGTTGGCTAGTACAAAGTTACCAATTGCCAAATCTCTCTCACCATTTGTCATGGGATCAAACTGTCTATTTTGTTAGCTCCAAGTGGCCACATAAACCCTAGCTCTAAGCTCATCCCATCCCATTCAGCACTCAAATATTTTCGAGCATGCTGAACCGAAACATCCCTAAGAGTCACTAAATTGCATAGGGAATCAATCTTTGATGGGGCATATCTTGGAACTCTTGCAAGGTATGGATGCAATTCTAGGTGCTAGAGTATCATGTTGTAGAGACCTACAATAAAATATCTCACTTTTTGGATATCTTACTCTATTTTGATTTTGTGACACCATCTCAGGTGATGCTGAAACTTGTAGTGTCAGCCAGTACAAAGTTTATAGCTGCAAATCTCCCTCACTGTTCATCATGGGATCAGACTATCTATTCTATTAGCTCCAGGTGGTTAGGTAAACCCTAGCCCCAAGCTCATCCCATCCCATTGAGCACTTGAATATTCTCAGGCATGCCGAACTAAAAAGTCCCTAAGAGTCACTAAATGTCATAAGGCAGTAATCTTTGATGAGGTATATCTTAGAGCTCATATGAGGTATGGATGTGATTCTAGGTGCTATAGGACCATGTTATAGAGACTAAAAATAATCTCTCTCACTTTTTGGAGATCTTATTCCATTTTAATTTTGTGAGACCATCTCAGGTGATGCTAAAACTTGTATTGTTGGCCAATACAAAGTTGTCAACTGCCAAAATTCCTTCACCATTCATTGTGGGATTGAACTATCTATTTTATTATCTATGGGTGGCTAGGTAAACTGTAGCCCCAAACTTTTCCTATCCTATTGAGCATTCAAACATTCTCGAGCATTCCGAATCAAAATGTACCTAAGAGTCACTAAATGCCATAGGGTAGCGATCTTTGATGGGGCATATCTTAGAGCTTGTATGAAGTATGAATGTAATTCTAGGTGTTGTAGGACCATGTTGCAATGAACTAGAATAAACTCTCTCACCTTTAGAGATCTTATTCCCTTTTGATTTTGCAATGCCATCTCAAGTGATGCTAAAACTTATAGTGTTGGCTAGTACAAAGTTGCCAACTACCAAATCTCCCTCACCGTTCATTATGGGATCAAACTATCTATTCCATTAACTCTAGGTGTCTTGATAAACTCTAGCCCCAATCTCATCTTATCTTGTTGAGAACTTGAATGTTCTTGGGCAAGCCAAACCAAAACATCCCTAAGATTCACTAAATGTCATAGGGTAGCAATCTTTGATGGGGCATATCTCAGAGCTCATGCGAGGTATGGATGTGATTCTAGGTGCTATAGGGCTATGTTATGGAGACCTAAAATAACCTCTCTCACTTTTTGGAGATCTTATTCTATTTTGATTTTGTGACACCATCTCAAGTGATGTTGAAACTTGTAGTGTTGGCTAGCACAAAATTGCTAACTATTAAATCTCTCTCACCTTTCTCATAAGATCAAACTATTTGTTTTGTTAGCTCCAAGTGGATTGATAAAAACTAGCCACAAGTTCCTCCTATCCTATTGAGCACACAAATGTTCTTGGGCATGCCAAACTGAATCATCTATAAGAGTCACTAAATACCATAGGGCAGCAATCTTGACTGTGGGAACTAGATATGTCATCTCATCCAATGATGGAGACTCATGATAGAAGGTAAGGGTGTGATCATACACATCATTTTGAACATGTTACTTTTTTTATGGTAGAAAGGTACTCCTTATTTGTAAGGTCAAGGAACTTGAGGTTACCTATAAACCCATGTTGCCTTAGTCCTAATGATTTTTCCTTTTTTTGTTGTTTTTGTTAATAAGTTGACTCAATAAGTGTTTTGAGAGTTATTAAACCTTATATAGTTGTTTGTTATCAATGAATGAAGTTAGTGGAAGATGTTAATGATATTATTAGTTGTATTAATAGTCATTTCATGGGTTTGAAACATAAATACTTCCCTTTGTTAAGAGTCGTCCGAATATAACAAATTACGTGTTGTTGCAAAGAAAATACAATCATAGGATGTTGGAAGATTATTTTCACTCATAGGATGTTGAAGAATATCTTGGAAGGATGGAATAGATGATAGATTGAAGTTTTTAAGATAGTTATTAGGTGTTCCTTGAAGTGTCTAAGATGTTAGTTTGAAGCAAGAAGTTGATTATGACCCACATCTCAAATTTTCTCATTTTTCCCTTATTGCTTTCCAAGTTTTGAATAGGGAAAGTGATCAAGTAGTTTTGTGAAGTTGGGTAGAAGTTTGTCAAATGTTTTAATCCAGTTGGAAAGTGTCTTTGAAGACACTTATGAAGGTGGGAAAGGTAGTTTTCCTTAAAAGTGTTCTTGCTAGGAATCCACTAGCTTTTGGTGTGAGCACTCTACATCATTTTGAATGTAATTTACATTAAAATGAAATGCATGAAATGTACTTAAAACATAAATAATAAAAACATGATATATATTATGATAACCAATAATGTCATACATGAACAAACATATAATAGGGTCAGTGCAAAAAGTTGGGTCTCACTTTTGGCCAAAAAGTGGAAGTGTTTTTCTTGTTTTTGAAATATTTTGTCAATTGATGCCAAAATTTGAGGCATTTATAGATTACATATAAAAAAACTATGGGAAAAAAATTGTAGTGCCTAGGATCTTCTTTTTGAATATGTAATTTATTTGTATACCTATATGATATTTTTTTGTTTCGGTATGGATCTTTAAAAACTACTTTTCCAAAATTTCTATTTCAGGACCATACCACGCTCATGTACACACACCATAATTTGATGCAACTAAATGATTTTTTGTGAATCCTTTTAAATGAAGTTACCTGAAACACCAAAGATTGACAAGAAAAGTTTTCTTGAATTTTTTAATGATTTCTTTATTAATTTTTAATTGATGATTAAGCTAATTTCTAAAATGTCTCATGTATCGACACCATAATTTAATGAAAATTTAATTATTTTTTATTTTTTTAAAACTTTAAAAAAATTGTGTGAGGATTGATGACATCTAAATTAATTTACAAAATATGAAAAATTAAAAAAGTTATTAAATTTTTAATGAATGTCACTATTTAATGTTTAAGAGATACTTTTGATTAATAAATAATAGAAATATAGCAAATGTACTCATGACACTATAAAATTTACATTTTTGAAATTAGAATAGTAAGACCCATAATGGGTTTTTGTTTTGTCAAAAATTCAATGGGGACGACCATATAAAAATTAAAATAATTTGAAAAATTGTTGATTAAATGCCTTAGAAAAAAAATGGTTCATGAAGGCATGACTTGATGGGACTAAGCTTATGCCATGGCTTTCCCTAAGGAAAAACACAAAGAAAATTTGAGGCCATTTCAAATTCTCACCTATGTCAACTAGAATCAGGCACCCAATTTGTAATTCAAAAATTGGGTGCCTAATTTTGTTTTAACCGTTGATAGAAACAAGTACCCAATTGTCTAAAAATTAGGTACGTATTATTTAAAAATTGGGTACTCAATTGTTTAAACAATTGGGTACCTAATTCTTATATACCCATTGGGTCCCAAAAGATGTCCCATAGACCACTTTTCAATAATTGCAATCATTGAATAATAGCTTCAATCTGTAACAACGAATTCTACCATAGTTATTTTATTTTCTTGTCTTCTTTTGTAATTTGCAAGCTATTGATTTGAATTCAAAATTGGTGCAAACATGGGATCAAAACAATGAAGAAAGAAGAATTTAAAAGTTCTAACAAATGAGGAGATTGCAACAGATAAAGGGCATTTCACAATGTCAATGAGAGAGAAGACAAAGAATTAGATAATTGAGCAATGTTTCAAAGGACAAAGACATTGAGGATACCGCAATGGATGAATAGGTTGAAGAAGAGAACCCATTACAAGGAGATTCAAGTGCACATTCTAATCAAATATTCAATATAGGAATGTCTCCAAACGCTCAATTTTTTTCTCATGATGAAATTGGGAATTTTTTAGAAGCGTGTTATGATTTAAATGATTTTGATTTTATTCATGAGAATAGATTGTCAAATGATCATGCACAACATACTCCTATAGAAATGCATGCCACAAAAGAAATACCAAGAAAAATTTAAAATGAGATTCAAATCCCAAATAATAATGAAAATAACAATTGTATGAATGTAGACATAGAAACACCAATTATTGAACAAACATGTCAAAATGATGCTAAAGTGCCTAAACATAATTTTCATTTTCCTAATGATGTTCTAGATAATCTTGAGGGATTGGTTTCATGGAGACAAATTAGGACACATGCTAATAGATTATATAGACATTTTTTTTTATAATAAGAAATTTGCGTTTCAATGTTAGTTGATGTTGCAACTAATTAAAATGTCTAAAATGTGCAAAGTAATGAAAAGGTTAGGAATGCATGAAAAACCCAAGAATAAAAATGAGTCTTTAAAAAAAATTGTATTAATGGTTGCTAGTGCTTTTGATGTTATCAGAAAGAAAAGTCACTCTAAAGATAAGAATGCAACATGATGAGCAATAACAATAGCTCTAGTTAATAAATCAACAACTGACAAAAGATTGATTAGCAACATAAGTGGATATATTAATGTGAATCATAAGACTTTAGAAAGTGTTGTAAAGAGAAGGGTTAACTTTGAATGTGATCTAACAAGTATTTTGTGGACTTCTAGTGGTAAACTTTCGAGATGTGATATGAAACTTACTAGTGAAGTCAAAAGTTTAGTTAAAATTTTTTGGCATGATAATACAAGAGTATCACCTAATTCAAGAGATGTTCTTAAATTGAGAGTTGGGTCAAAAATACATGATCCACACCCTAAACACCTTTTGGATATGATTCAAACAAAATTATTTAGAAAATTTGTAGATGGTAAGGTGTTAACTATTACCCTTAGTCAAAGGTCTTTTGAAAAGTATAAACCATGGTATGTAAGGATTAATAAGGAAAGAATCACATGTTGTTGCAAAGCTCATATTCAATTTTGTTACCGTTATGTTGTATTTTGATCTATACATGGTACCATGCATAGTAAATAAATGTTGCAAGAATGTGGTATAAAAATACCACCTAAAACTATAAAGGATTTCATATCAAGTTTGTTTTATAAGCTACTTAATGATCAATACTATCTTTTCAATGCATGTCTTTCTAGTACATGTGATATGTGTGGCAATCTTTCTTTGTCAAATGAATGTTTGCATGAAAATTCTTTGAATACTTTTGGACAATAATTAGTTGAGGTAAAAATATTCAAAACTATTGAATATCGATTAAAGGATGGGAGGATTGGAAGAAGGTGTGATCTAGTTATAGATAAAGTTAGTTGTCATGCATTTATGGATGAGTTTAAGAGTGTGATCATACCAAAATATGTTAAACACTCTCAATATTATAGATGGCTTGATGGAAAATTTCACATATGTAAGAATACATTTCCAATTAGTACTATACTTTTAGCTATTGACTTTGTAGAGAACTACACACTTGCACTGCAAGATGAGGTACAAGCACAATATTTCAATTTAGTGCATGTAACAATTTATGTTCATATAGTTTATAGGAATGCACCTGATAGTATAGAGGAGGATCAAAAATATTGAGAGAGTACCACTTTTTAAATGAGTGATAACAAACTGCATTCTTTTGATTTTGTCCAATATTGTTTCAAGGTCTTCTATGATAATTTAAAAGAGAGACAAATTCAAATGACACAATATTGGATATGGTCAGATAATTGTAGAAGACAATTCAAGAATGATAGAATGTTCTATTGGTTGAGTAGGACACATAGAAAAACTAACATCCAACATGTGAGGAGATTTTTTGAGGTTGGATATGGTAAATGAGAACATGATGCCATTGGTGCATGCATGAAGAGAGCCCTTAGTAGAGAGTAATTAAAATTTGAGGAAAAAGCCAAATTCAAAAATGCACAAGAGATTGTCGAATGGTGTAACAAATATATATACATGCGATCAAGTGACAACTCTACAATCAAACATTTCTTCTACCTAGTTGAAGAGAAGAATATCCTTTCCAGATATGACTATGATACAATTAGTGGGTAAACTAAATGACATTCATTTAGGAGTTCAGATTCAAGTGATTATGTACTTTATCTTATCTTGTAGGACATGTTTATGCTATTATTACACCTAATGATAACAATGAATAGACCAAGTATTGGCTAGCTAGATGTGTGGAACCTAAGAAAAAATCAATTTGTCATCAAGTAGACAATTATGGTTTTGAGTATCTAGTGGGGTCTATCATTGTAGCTAGCACTTAGCTACATAGATACCTAACAAGAAGAAATGGTTTAGTAGCATTTGAAGACTAGTAATCCAAAAAGAATATTTTACACTATTCTCATTTGGTTGTGGCAACAAATATCAAATTAAAAAGATACAAAGGGATGTAGATGGTACAGTTAGATGACTACATTTAAATCAAACACATGTAAGTTTTTTTTCTTTATTGTGCTATTTTTATATATGTCCTTAGTATATTTAATTACATGTATGTATGCATTGTCAATAGAAAATTAGAGAACTTATATATACCACTTATTCAGGTCTCAATTACAATTTATGCAAATTTAAATGTTAAGTTGGATTGAACATCAACATCTTGTGCAATTACACATAGTGAGTACATACAAATTACACATATTTACATAGTTTAGATAAATTTATGCTTTTATTAACATGTGTGTTTTTCTTACAATTTTATTTTACAGGACCTCATTTGAAGAAATGTGTTGAACTAGTTTTATGTTTTGTGTTCACTTCTATAAATATGTCATTGACATTGTCTTACATGTATTGTGAAACATATTCAAACATTTAAAAATAGGATTTTACTTCTATTTGAAAGTTAAAGGTGTGCACTTGATATTATGAATTAACTGTCAATTCAAGTAATGACCTCCTAATTTTTTCCATTACTTTTACATTCAAACATTTTTAAATTAATAGTTGTATATATAAATAGTTAAAATTATTGTTAAATCACCATATACTTACAAAATATGTCATAACATGAATAAAATATGTCACAATAAAGAAAATAGTTTGAATACTTATAACGTGATCTAACATAATAATATATACCACATCACTCACATGATAAGAAGTCATAAAATAATAGTACATGTTCTAACATGTCATAACATGATCTATGAAGTCAAAAATACATATAATACAATTAACTATCCTAATACAAAGTGTATCAAAATAAACAATGTGTCATAAAAACACAATCTAATGGTGCCAAAAAGACCTAATCTATTTGATATGTAGTCCTCTTTAATCCATGCAAAGAGGACTTAGATGGATCATCCTATGTAACATGAGTTGTCTCATCACATGGGAAACCCTGTGAAGCAGATGGATCATCCTATGTAACATGAGGTGTCTCATCATGTACATGCTTAATTGAAATGGGTTTCAAAATCTAGCTTGCAAATAAATTAAATATTCATTACATAATAAAAATAATACCACATGAGATGGGTGCCCCTCTGTAATGAGAGGAGGTGCACTGTGAAGGCTACCAAATGAACTAGTCATGACGTCCTATAATTTACAATATGTACATTTTAAAAATTTGATAAAGAGCATAATGAACTATGTATATGTACATAAATCATAGTACTAACCTCAAAGGATGATGTAGGTACCTCCATCAGGCTTAGTCATATACTCTCAGCAACACTCATGGTGACATAGTCCTAAAATTATGGATACATAAATGTTGAGTCAATATTATATATATACATGAATTACTAAGGTATGTAAATTAAAAAGTACATAAATTGTACACTACATTTTTTATATACTATAAAACCATGTGTGTATATACATATATACATATATATATATATATATATATATATATATATATATATATATATATCATACCTGAGTAGTAGCCCATATCACAAATGTGTCAAAAGATGTGCTAGCACGATGATCATAAGATGGAGTCAAAAATAAACTATATCAAGGCCTGTACATGGATAAGTACGATCCATCTCCTCTTCATAAAACCAAAACACATAGTCAAAATTGTTTAGATTATAAGTTAATAACAATGTACATAGATAGAAATAGTACAAATTATTTGTCTTCAGTCAAAAGTTCATACTATATGTATTTGAGGTTGTGCCTTAGTGGTGAATGGATCAAGACCTATATTGACATCAAACTATGTGGCAGTCGACAATCCCTAAAAAATTAGGTAAAATGAACATATGAGCACATGTTATTAAATTTGAGTTTGAATGTAAATTTTTATAGTGTAATTCAAAGTGCATACCATATGAGGGATGCCAAAATCTATAGGTCTCAAAAAAAAACTATACTACCTCCTAGGAGGAATAGTATCATCCATCCTCTGTTATATCAAAATCAACATGGACATAGATATAGTTAATACAATTACACATGTATGTAGAAAGTAAATAACTAGCTTATATATATACCTCTATATATATTACGCCAAGAGTAATCGTTCTCGAGGTGCCTATTTTCATTTAATCCCAAGGTTATTTTAATCACAATTGGAATTTATGAAAATGAAAATAGGCGCCTCGAGAACGATTACTCTCGATGTAATATATATAGAGGTATATATAAGGTAGTGGCAATCACGGCGCAACAGGAAAAGTATTTTTTTTTTTTTTTCTCTTTTTTAAAGGTTAGTGCTGAATTATTTATTTATTTTTAAATACAATTGTATAAACTTACTATAAAAATGTAATAGTGCAAACTTACTATAAAATTATTCTTGAATATTTTTTTTTAAATTGTATGTATGGTGTTTATTTGCATCACTTTAATTTAGTTTTATTTTAAGCATATTGTTATGTAAAATTTTATATTGAAGAGTAGAGTTATAGTTAGGGTTAGGGTTAGTGTTAGGGTTGGGGCTATTGTTAGGATTTGAGTTATGGATAGGGTTACAGTTACAGTCATGAATAGAGTTAGAATTAGAGTGAGGATTAGCATTAGGGTTAGGGCTGGGGTTATTTTTAGGATTATGAATCTTGTTTCAAGGGTTAGGTTTAGAATTAGAGTTAGAGTTAATGTTAGGATTAGGGTTAGAATTCGGGTTAAAAATATAGTTAGGGTTAGAATTAGAGTTAGAGTTAGGGTTCAGGTAAGGGCGAGGGTAAGAATAAGGGTTTAGGTTAAAAATATAGTTAGGGTTAGGATTAGAATTAGAGTTAGGGTTTGAGTTAGAGGTAGAGTAAGAATTAGAGCTCGAATAAGGGCTAGAGTTAGAGTTGAAATTAGGGTTATAATTAGGGCTAAAATTAGGATTAGGGTTAGGGTTTAAATTAGATTTATGGTTAGAGTTAGAGAAAGGGGTAGAAAAAGGGTTAGTTTAAGGGTGATGGTTAAGGTTAGGTTTATATTTAGAGTTAGGGTTGTGTATAGAGTTACATCAGGGTTAAGGTTAGGGTAAGGGTTTGAGTCAGGGTTAAGGTTAGGGTTAGGGTTAGGGCTACAGTTTTAGTCTAGATTAGAGTAAGGGTTAAGGTTAGAGTTAGGGTTAGGTTACGATTTTAGTGAAGGTTAAACTAAGGATTAGGGTTAGGATTACAGTCTAATTATGGTACAGTTAGATTTATAGTTAGGGTTATATTTAGGGTTAGAGTTAGGGGTAGGATTATGATTTAAAAAAAGTAATTTTCTTTTTGGCATATTGTAATGTAAAATGTTATAGTCAAACATAGATATACGGTTAGTGACAAAGTTACCATTATAATTAATGTTAACCTTAGGGATAGAATAAGGGTTAGGGTTAGCATTAGGGTTAGGGATGGAGTTAGGGTTAGGGTTTGAGTTATGGTTAAGGTTAGGGTTAGAGTTATGGTTATGGTTATTGTTAGAGTTGTGGTTAAGGTTTGGGTTAGAGTTATGTTTACAATTAAGGTTAGGGTTAGGGTTATGGTTATGGTTAAGGTTCAAATTAGAGTTATGTTTGTGGTTAAGGTTAGGGTTAGAGTTATGGTCATAGTTAAGGTTAGGGTTAGAGTTATGGTTATGGTTAGGGTTAGTGTTATAGTAAGGCTAGGGTTAGGGTTTGAGTCAGGGTTAAGGTTAGAGTCAAGGTTAGGGTTTGAGTTAGGATTACAATAAGGGTTAGGGTTAGGGTTAGAGTCCAATTATGGTAGAGTTAGATTTAGGGTTAGAGTTATGCTCATGGTTAAGATTAGGGTTAGGGTTAGGGTTATTATAGGCCTTGAGTTAGGGTTATTGTCAGGATAGGGTTAGGGTTTGAGTTAGGGTTATGGTTAGATTTAGGATTAGGGTTAGGGTTTTAGTTAGGATTAAAGTTAGGGTTAGGGTTAGAGTTAGAGTCTAGTTATGGTAGAGTTAGATTTAGGGATAGAGTTATGTGTGTGGTTAAGTTTAGGGTTAGAGTTATGCTTATGGTTAAGGTTAGGGTTAGACTTATGGTATGGTTAGGGTTAGGGTTATAGTAGGGCCAGGGTTAGGGTTATGATTACAGTTAGGGTTAGGGCTTGAGTGAGGGTTAAGGTTCTAGAGTTATGGTTAGGGAAAAGTTTTGAGCCAAGAATAAAGTTAGGGTTAGGGTTATGGTTAGAGTCCAATTATGGTAGAGTTAGATTTAGGGTTAGAGTTAGGGACGACTTAATGTTTATGGTTAAGGTTAGTGTTAAGGTGAGGGTTAGGGTTAGAGTTAGAGTTAAGGTTAGGCTTAAGGTTAGAATTAAGGTTAGGGTTAGTGTTAAGGTTAGGGTTAGGGTTAGAGTTAGAGTTAGGGTTAGCATTAGGATGAAAATTAGGGTAAGGGATAGGGTTTGAATTAGAGTCAGGGTTCTTGTTAGGTTTAGGTTTACAATTAGAGCTAGAGTTAGGGTTAGGGTTAGGTTTAAAATTAGAGCTAGAGTTGGGATTAGGGTTAGGGTTAGAATTAGGGTTAGAAATATAGTTAGGATTAGAGATAGAGTTAGGGTTAGGGTAAGGGTAAGAATTATGGTGAGGGTTAGAATTAGGGTTACAAATATAGTTAGGGTTAGTGTTAGGATTAGAATAAGAGTTAGGGTTAGGGTTAGAGATAGAGTTAGAATAAGGGTTGGAGTTAGAGTTAGAGTTAGAGTTAGAGTTAGGGTTATATTTAGGGTTAGAATTAAGGTTAGGAATATAATTAGTGTTAGAGTTAGGGTTAGGGTTAATGTTAGGGTTATGGTTAGGGTTACCATTAGGGTTAGTGTTAGGGTTAGTGTTAGGGTTATGGTTAGAATTAGCATTAGGGTTAGGGTTACAATTAGAGTTAGAGTTAAAATTAGAGGTAGTGTTAGTATAAGAGTTAGAGTTAGAATTAGAGTTAGAGTTAGGGTTCAAGTTAGAGTTAGAGTTAAAGTTAGAGATAGAGTTGTGGTTAGGGTTAGATTAGGGTTAGGGTTAAAGTTACCTAATTAGATTTAGGGTTAGGGTAAGAGTTAGGGCTAGGATTAGGATTAGAATTAGGGTTAGTGTTAGAGTTAGAGTTATATATAGTGTTAGAGTTAGGATTAGGGGTAGGTTTATAGTCAAAGTCAGGGTTAGGGTTAATATTGGGGTTAGGGTTACAAAAAGAGTCAGAGTTAGAGTTAGGCTAAGAATTAGGGGTAGGGTTAGAATTAGAGGTAAAGTTAGAGTTCGAGTTAGGGTTAGAGTTAGATTTAGAGTTTGATATAGGTTAAGAATCAAGGTTAGAATTAGGTTTAGGATTAGAATTAGCATTAGAGTTAGAGTTAGGGTTAGAATTAGGGCTAGGGTTAGGGTAAGAATTAGAGTTAGAGTTATAGTTAGGGTTAGAGTTAGGAACAAAGTTATAGTTAGGGTTAGGATTAGGTTAGGGTTGGTGCTAGAATTAGGGTTAGGGTTAGAATTAGGGTTAGAGTTAGGGTTATATAGGTTCGGGTTAGGATTAGGGATAGAATTAGAGTTACAATTAGTGTTAGAGTTAGAATTAGGGTTAGGGTTAGAGTTAGGGTTACAAATATAATTGGGGTTACATATTGAGTTAGAGCTAGAGTTAGGGTAAGGGTAACAATTAGGGTTAGGGCTAGAATTAGGGTTACAAATAAAGTTAGGGTTAGAATTAGGGTTAGGGTTAGGGTTAGATTTAGAGGTAGGATTTGAGCTAGAGTTAGAGTTAGAATTAGAATTAGAACAAGAGTTGGAGTTTAGAGGTAGGGTTAGAATTAGGGCTAGGATTATGGTTAGCATAAGGGTTATGGTTAGAGTTAGGGTTAGCATTAGTGTTAGGGTTATAATTAGTGTTAGTTTTAGTGTTAGGGTTAGAATTGGGGCTAGAATTGAGGCGAGGGTTAGGGTTAGGGTTAGGGTTAGAATTAGATTTAGAGTTAGGGATCAAGTTAGAGTTAAAGTTGGAGATAGAGTTGGGGTTAGGGTTAGGTTTAAGGTTAGGGTTGGAGTTAGGGTTAAATTTAGGTTTAGAGTTAGAGTTAGGGTTAGAATTAGGATTGGGTTTATAATTAGAATTAGGGTTAGGATTAGAGTTAGAGTTACATATAATGTTAGGGTTAGGATTAACATTATATATAGTGTTAGGATTAGGATTATGGGTAGGATTAGGGTTAGAGTTAGAGTTAGTGTTAGGGTTACAATTAGAGTTAGAGTTAGAGTTAGGGTTAGAATTATGGGTAGGGGTAGGGTTAGGGTTAGAGATAGAGTTAGAGTTAGAGCTAGGGTTAGAGTTAGAATATGGGTTAAAATTAGGGTTAGATTTAGGGTTAGAATTAGCATTAGAGTTAGAATTAGAGTTAGGATTAGAGTTATAGTAAGGCTTAGGGTTAGGGCTAGAATTAGGGTTAGGGTTAGAATTAGCATTAGATTTAGGATTATAAAGGATTAAAGTTAGGGTTAGGGGGAGAATTAAAGATAGAGATAGAATTAGTGTTAGAGTTAGGGTTAGGGTTAGGGTTAGGGTTAGGGTTAGGGTTAGGGTTAAAATTAGAATTATCTAGTTAGAGTTAGAGTTAGAGTTAGGGTTTATTTTATTATAGCAGTTAAGATATTTTTTGGGTTACTAATCATGTTATAGCTGATGCTATTGCTATTACTACACTTTACCTTGGTGTTAGGATAACTGATAGGTTAAATTTTAATATGGGTTAGATCTATTATAGTACCCATGATTAGTGCTATTGTGATATAAGTTATTAACCTTTTTAATAATGTAATCCCTCCCCCCTCTCTCTCTCCCCTCTCTCTCTCTCCCCCTCTCTCTCTAACTAGACCCATTAATATCTCCCCCTACTATCTAAATATACCCTCTCTCTCTGTAGTCTCTAGTAATGCCCCCTAATCTATCTCTCTAATCTCTAGATGCACCCACTTATCTCTCCCACCCTACTTTCTAGATACTCCTAATCACTCTCTCCCTTTATGCTCTCTAGATACACCCCTAATCTCTCTCTCTCTCTCTCTCTCTCTCTCTCTCTCTCTCTCTCTCTCTCTCTCTCTCTCTCTCTCTCTCTCTCTCTCTCTCTCTCTCTCTCTCTCTCTCTGGGTGTGTGTATATACATATTATCACTTATAAAAAAATATAATATTATTTCTAGTTACTTGTACATACAGGGTTAGGCTAAGGTATATAATTTACTAAATGATTAGTACAATCATATATAGAGTAAGAGTTAAAGTTAGGATCCAAGGTTTACAATTTCATTTTGTATGACACTTAGTGTTATGGTTAGGGTTAATAAGTGGTTAAATGTTACACTAAAATAAGGGACAGGATTAAGGAAAGTATGAGATTTAGGTGTAGTGTTGGAGTATTTTGAGTACAACTATGGTCAAATTTGGGATATATGTTATACAAATGACTTGAATAGTGGAAAAGTTAATTCATGAAAGGGAAGTTATAAGTCCCAACACAACAATTCAGATGATGTTAAAAGTGTGAAAGAGTATATAAAAGTCAATTCTATGAAAATTATTTCTCCATGATGATGTGAGAACATTATATATTGTTGAATTCTTAATAATGCTAATGCAATTTTTATTGCAATGATTAAGAATTGTAATCAATAAATCTCCCTATCACTAAGGAATCTATTTAGACTTATGATTTTCTTTCTTAATTATTATATTTAGTAGCCACATCCATTGAAGAAATTTTTTGTACAACAATAAATTTATTTGGTCTTGTTCTCTTCTCCATGAAAGTTACATTGAAGAATGGGGAAATAAAATTGCCAATACAACTAATTAGAAGTAAAAATTTGAAACCGGAGACAAGAATGAACTATATACAAAAAAATATATCTGTGATGGTCTAAATAAATGTGACATTCTTCAACGATTAGGATTCCTTTGTGACCTTTATTTGAACAATGATTGTGAAATACTTCTTTCATCATTGAGGGAAACCTATCCACTTTTGTAGATGTGTCACATAGAAATTTTTATGCATCTTCCATATGCATTTCTTCCATTTCCTTTGACATAGTCAATTGGAAATATTGCTTCTCTTTAACATTAGTTATAGTTGTGTGCACCTCTTTAATTATTTGTAAGCATTTTTCAAACTCAATCTTGAAGAAATCATTTGAGATCATTGAAGTAGTTAGGCTCTAGTATCCAATAATGTTTGATTCTCTATTTGAGGTATCCATAACTCAAACAGTAACCTTCAAACTTATAAACAAAAATCAACATATGGAAATAATCATAATGAAAAAGTATTAATAGTTAACATAAATTCTTTCAAATGAATAATGTTCAAAATAACATAAATAAAAATTAAAACTATTTCAAATGAAATAGTTAGATTGTAATGTCTGAAATAAGGTGGCATTGTGTTCCACTTTTCAAACATTACAAACATAAATATTAATAAAAATCAATATATAGTATGAAAAATATTTAAATAAACCACATATATAATATAATTAAATAATGAAAAAATATAAACTAAATATATGATACTTTTATTTTAAGTTAATCAGTAACTTTAATAAAATACAAATTTTATTGATAAGGTGACCTTCTTGTTCACATCAATGATTAAATTTAATTATGAAACATTAAAATATAAATATTTTGAAACATGCAAATATAAAACTATGATGAAACATACAAATCAAAAACAGGGAAATCAAAAGTATTTTGAAATATGCAAATTTAAATCTAATGTAAAACATGGAAATGTAGAACTAACTTGAAACATGCACATTAAAAATCTGCAAAAAAAATGTATTATCAAATATCTAAATCAAATAGTTTTTGAATCCTAAATCTAAATCAAACATACAAGGCTAAACTATATGGAACTTTAATCTACTCCTATTCAAATACTCTAATTGCTCCAATAATCTCCATCTCTCCCTCCCTACAAAAACAAATAATGAAAATGAAATGAGGAGACTTTGTTTTATAATTTATGAGAGAACCCTCATATCCCCCAATAGATGTCTTTTGACATTCCACGAATTTGTTTCAAATTCCCCCACTCCTCATAAAAAATAAGCATGAATCTGCATGCAAAAATATATTTAACAAAAAGAAAATGTTTTATATTTAAAATTTTAATTAAGTTATTTCAGCCCTATTTTCGTGGGTTCTATTTTTTTGGCCTTATTTTTCAGGTCCTATTATTTTGGCATCCATTTGGCTTTATATTATTTTGGCTAGCTATTATTTCGGAAATTTTATTTTATTTTATAATTCAATAATGATAAAATATATACTAAATATATGATTTATCTACTTCAAATAAATCATTAACTTTAATAAAATATAAATTGTATTGATATGGTGGCATTCTCATCCAGATTAATGATAAAATTATGCTTTGAAACATGAAAATATAAATACTTAGAAACATGCAAATGTAAAACTATTGTGAAACATTCAAATCTAAAACATGCAAACCAAAACTATTTTGAAATATGCAAATCTAAAACTAATATGAAACATGCAAATATAAAACTAATTTGAAACATGCACTTTTAAAATATGTAGATGAAAAGTATTATAAAATATATAAATCAAATAAATTTTGAATAGAAATCTAAATCTAAATCAAACATGCAAGACTAAACTATTAAATGCAAGCCTAAATAGTTATGAAAAAAATTCTAAATCTAAATGAAATTAATTAAAATTGAAATCTAAATCAAAGTAGAATATTATAACTAATTTTGAATTTCAATTTACATCTACATCTAAATCTAAATGAAAATGTAAATAAAAAATAGAAATCTCACTTGCAAAAATGTTACTCCAAAAGTTCAATCTACTCCTATTCAAAAACTCCAATCTAATCCTCCAATAACCTCCACCTCTTCCTTCCTGCAAAAACATAAAATGAAAATGAAATGAGGAGCCTTGGTTTTATAACTTCTGAGAGACTCCTCATATCCCCCAACAGATGTCTCTTCACATTCCACGAATTTGTTTCAAATTCCCCCACTCCCTGCAAAAAATAAGCATAAATGTGCATGCAAAATTATATTTAACAAAAAAAAAAATATTGAAATGATTTCACCCCTATTTTTTGAGCCCTATTTTTTTGGGCACTATTTTTTCGGGTCCTACTTTTTCGGGCCCTATTATTTTGGGCCTATTATTTCATCCTCCATTTGGTTTCCTATTATTTCGGCTAGCTATTATTTCGAGAATTCTTTTTTAATATTTAATTTGGAAGTTTGTAACTGCTCCCAATTCTTTTTTATTGATGAAGAATATTTTTTGGCATATTCTCGTGCTGGGTATTTGTGTTGTGATTGTATAGAATGCCTCTCGGCATAATTATTTCTAGTGACTTGTACATATAGGGTTAGGCTAAGGTATATAATTTACTAAATGATTAGTACAATCATATATAGAGTAAGAGTTAAAGTTAGGATCCAAGGTTTACAATTTCATTTATATGACACATGGTGTTATGGTTAGGGTTAATAAGTGGTTAAATGTTACACCAAAATAAGGGATAGGGTTAAGGGAAGTATGAGATTTAGGTGTAGTGTTGGAGTATTTGGAGTACAACTATGGTCAAATTTGGGACATATGTTAGAAAAATGACTCGAATAGTGGAAAAATGAATTCATGAAAGGGAAGTTATAAGTTCCAACACAACAATTTAGATGATGTTAAAAGTGTGAAAGAATATACAAGAGTCATTTTTATAAAAAATATTTCTCCACGATGATGTGAGAACATTATACATTGTTGAATTTTTAATAATGCTAATGCAATTTTTATTTCAATGATTAAGAATTGTAATGAATATATCTCCCTATCATTAAGGAATCTATTTAGACTTATGATTTTCCTTCTTAATTAATATATTTAGTAGCCACATCCATTGAAGAAATTTTTCGTACAACAATAAATTTATTTTGTCTTGTTCTCTTCTCCATGAAAGTTATTGAACAATGGGGAAATAAAAATCGCCAATACAACTAATTAGAAGTAAAAATTTGAAATTGAAGACAAGAATGAACCATATACAAAAAAATATATCTGTGATGGTGTAAATACATGTCACATTCTTCAATGATTAGGATTCTTTTGTGACCTTTATTTGAACAATGATTGTAAAATACTTCTTTCATTATTAAGGGAAACCCATCCACTTTTGTAGATGTGTCACATAGAAATTTTTATGCATCTTCCATATGCATTTCTTCCATTTCCTCAACATAGTCAATTGGAAATATTGCTTCTCTACAACTTTAATTATAGTTGTGTGTGCCTCTTTAATTATTTGTAGGCATTTTTCAAAATCAATCTCGAAGAAATCATTTGCGATCATTGAAGTCGTTAGGCTTTAGTATCCAATAATGTTTGATTCTCTATTCAAGGTATCCATAACTCAAATAGTAACCTGCAAACTTATAAACAAAAATCAACATATGGAAATAATCATAATGAAAAAGTATTAATAGTTAACATAAATAAAAATCAAAACTATTTCAAATGAAATAGCTAGATTGTAATGTTTGAAATATGGTAGCATTGTCTTCCACTTTTCAAACATTACAAACATAAATATTAATAAAAAATATATATATAGTATGAAAAATATTTAAATAAAACACATATATAATCTAAATAAATAATGAAAAAATATAAACTAAATATATGATTCGTTTATTTTAAATTAATCACTAACTTTAACAAAATACAAATTTTATTGATAAGGTGACGTTCTTGTCCACATCAACAATTAAATTTAACTATGAAACATTAAAAATACAAATATTTTGAAACATGCAAATATAAAACTATTATGAAACATAAAAATCTAAAACATGGAAATCAAAAGTATTTTGAAATATGCAAATCTAAAACTAATGTAAAACTAAATTGAAACATGCACATTCAAAATTTGCAAAAGAAATGTATTATCAAATATCTAAATCAAATAGTTTTTGAATCTTAAATCTAAATCAAACATACAAGGCTAAACTATATGGAACTTTAATCTACTCCTATTCAAAAACTCTAATTGCTCCAATAATCTCCATCTCTTCCTCCTTGCAAAAACACAAAATGAAAATGAAATGAGGAGCATTTGTTTTATAATTTATGAGAGAACCCTCATATCCCCCAATAGATGTCTTTTGACATTCCACAAATTTGTTTCAAATTCCCCCACTCCTCACAAAAAATAAGCATGAATTTGCATGCAAAAATATATTTAACAAAAAGAAAATGTTTTATATTTAAAATTTTAATTAAGTTATTTCAGCCCTATTTTCTTGGGTTCTATTTTTTTGGCCTTATTTTTTCAGGTCCTATTATTTTGGCATCCATTTGGCTTTATATTATTTTGGCTAGCTATTATTTTGGAAATTTTATTTTATTTTATAATTCAATAATGATAAAATATATACTAAATATATGCTTTATCTACTTCAAATAAATCATTAACTTTAACAAAATATAAATTGTATTGATATGGTGGCATTCTCATCCAGATTAATGATAAAATTATGCTTTGAAACATGAAAATATAAATACTTAGAAACATGCAAATGTCAAACTATTGTGAAACATTCAAATCTAAAACATGCAAACCAAAACTATTTTGAAATATGCAAATCTAAAACTAATATGAAACATTCAAATATAAAACTAATTTGAAACATGGACTTTTAAAATATGTAAATGAAAAGTATTATAAAATATATAAATCAAATAGATTTTGAATACAAATCGAAATCAAAATCAAACATACAAGACTAAACTATTAAATGCAAGTCTAAATAGTTATGAATGGAATTCTAAATTTAAATGAAATTAATTAAAATTGAAATCTAAATTAAAGTAGAATATTATAACTAATTTTGAATTTCAAATTACATCTACGTCTAAATCTAAATGAAAATGTAAATAAAAAATAGGAATCTCACCTGCAAAAATGTTACTCCAAAACTTCAATCTACTTCTATTCAAAAACTCAAATCTAATCCTTCAATAACCTCCACCTCTTCTTTCTTGCAAAACCATAAAATGAAAATGAAATGAGGAGCCTTGGTTTTATAACTTTTGAGATGCTCCTCATATCCCCCAACAGATGGCTCTTCACATTCCACGAATTTGTTTCAAATTCCCCCACTTCCAACAAAAAATAAGCATGAATGTGCATGCAAAATTATATTTAACAAAAAAAAAATCATATTGAAATTTTTTCACTCCTATTTTTTTGAGCCCTATTTTTTCAGGCCCTATTTTTTTAGGTCCTACTTTTTTGGGCCCTACTTTTTTGGGCCCTATTATTTTGGGCCTATTATTTCGGCCTCCATTTGGCTTCCTATTATTTCAGCCAGCTATTATTTCGAGAATTTTTTTTTAATATTTAATTTGGAAGTTTGTAACCGCTCCCAATTCTTTTTTATTGACAGAGAATCTTTTTTGACATATACTTGTGTTGGGTATTTGTGCTGTGATTGTATAGAACGCCTCTCGGTGTAATTATTTTGGCCAGCTATTATTTTGAGAATTGTTTCTTAATATTTAATTTGGAAGTTTGTAACCACTACCAATTATTTTTTATTGATAGAGAATCATTTTTGGCATATTCTCATGCTAGTTATTTGTGCTGTGATTGTATAGAACGCCTCTTGGTATAATTATGTACTTTATATTTAAATTTTAATTAAAAATTTACTTGTTGCTCTTGACTGTCTCTAGGCTCTCCCTGCATGAGGTCAAAAAATGATGACACATCAATGTCATCACTACCATCACCATGGGAAACATAATGGTCATTGTGTGCTACATCAACATCGCTTTGGGGGCCTTTGCATATACCTCCATAGCTAGTACAAATGTGTCCAACTAGATGAATATGTCTTGCCTATGTCCACTACTCTAGTAAATTGCCTGAAATGGCACTCAAAGAGGTAAGAGTAGATGAAACTACTCAATGATTGTGTGGCACTGGTACAATGAGCATGGGAAGAGGTACAAGACGCTGAGGTCACCTATGGTTTCTCATTCTATCGCTCAGCTTTGCCCCAAGCCTATCCTAAGGAATCCCTCCACCAACCCCCTAAAATAATTTCATATCAAAATAATAAGGTTTCAAACAAAATTCAAGCTTAGCCCATAGTTTCCTAAGGAAGTACATGGGCACCTCATGATTCATGTGTGGTGGATAATCAAATACGATCAACCACCACTCCCAAAAGTGTGTTGATATACATGGCTATGTGCACCATATAATAGAAATACAAGGCTTCTTCTCATTAATCTCGTCACTCATCTTAGGGTTTAAAAAATATCTTGTAAAATGTCCTTTGCCTATTTTGAGGTTATGGACCTATCTATATGATAAGCCATTAGAATAGTAGGCATGCATGTTTTGCCTCCATAATCTAAATGAATCAATATCAAAATCCAAATTTTCTATTGAGTGAATGACACCTTGCATGCTATTCGGAAGGTGTAGTAGGTGAGGAGGGGGTGGGCCTTGTGCCTAATAGCCTCAATATCTCGCATGAGATCATTAAGATTATGCCTCATGCTCTGTCACATATCATCTGTGGTAGGTGGTGGAGGAGGACTAGGTAGTCATGGAGGTGGGGGTGGAGGTGGAGATGGAGATGGAGGAGGTAGAAGTGGGGTGGGGAAGGGGGAGGGGGTGGTGGGTTCATCAAATATAATCTGTATATATGTTTAAACAACATAAAAATCACAAAATTACTATTTATTAAAATAAATCTAAACTATCAATTATATAAGAATAAATCTTTAAAACCATATCAATTAAATAAATAAAGTTAAACACAAA